>WPIO01000022.1:365000-577500 GCA_009760855.2 Cristatella mucedo | reverse complement strand
ATCATTTCTACGTACCTCAGTGTACAGCAGTAATCTGTGCTTGGTCCACATCTTTTCGCAACTTATACTCTCTTTCTTTCCAATAAAATCGCCAAGCTCAAGCAGGCTTTCAGTTTTATGCAGATGACGGCACAGCTATAGCTGTGCTCCTACTCTTGTCTTACCGCCTGTACAAACTCTTTTAGCTTCCTTGCAGCATGCATTGCTGAGATTCGCACTTGGATGGCGGCAAATTCTCCCACATTGAATGACGATAAGAACAGCTTAACAGTTATGGGCAAACCTTGCAGTAATCAAAAATTGAAAAACACTATCTTTGAAATGGGTTCGGCCAGCATATCCCCTATATCACCTGAACGTAATCTTTCAATATTTCAATATGCGATCAGATTAGCTCCACAGTCAAGCCTGCGTACTTTCAGCTACAAAGCGTATCAAAAACTCGAGCCCGCTAAGAGAAGGATACCACATCTAAGTTAGTATCGGCATTGTGAAATCCCGGCTGGATTTCTGCTTCTCACTACCCCCAGGTCTTCCTGCCTGTGCAATGATAGTTGGTACAAACACTCTGAAGCTAGACCTGTCTGTTGCTAACGTCACAAGTTCCGTATTACTACACTTTTTACTTACCCGCAACAACGGCTCCCCACGAAGCTGTGTATCGACTTCATAGTTTTTTCATGCACTTTAAGTCCCGTCATTCTCTCTCTCTGGCCAACCTATTCAGGCGAGGAATCGCACTAGCGGCCCTACTGACTCAAATTGTTTAAGCGCGCCTCCAAAGTAAAGTTAAAAGAAAGGTTAACCTATTCAACAGCCTGATTTAAATAGCAGCAGAAGAGCCGTAATTGCAGTCTTTCCGGCCTTCACTGGGCAATAACGAATTACCCGCTGAATGACTCAAGCTTTAGAACTGGGTATTTAAGAGCAAGCACCATACCCCTAGGCTCAGACCCAAAGGCAACCAACCTCAAATTCCGTCGTTACCGCGCCTTTAGTTCATATGCTGCCACCCAAAGTCCTTAACTCAATCTCAACTGACGTCACAACATCCTCTAAATTGACGGCATTTAAAAAGAAACATAAAACGCGCCTGCTTCTCACGGCATTTGCTGGGTCCGCGAGAATTCCCCTTTGTCGATTTGTGCATGCTGATACTGAGCACGTTATTATTAATTAGTTGACATGCTACCTTTGAAGCAAATGTAAATAGTCTAAAAAAAAAGAGATTTAGTTCTCTTGGACGGAATACAAACGCACAATTTGTTTACCCAGGCGATGCATTATCGGTCTCCGGCCAGTTGGAGAGCTGAGCCAACTCGCCCCTTTTGACTGTGGGCACGATGGGCAATGGCGACTGTGCCATTTGGTGCCCTTTGGCAGTCGCTTGAGGATTTTCGGGAGCTTTGTGGATGGACTTCGGTGAGGAGAGGTTCCTGCAGACTCATTCCGCACGCTAGAGTATTGGCGTCACCCAAACGCATTGCGCCCTCCACGTCCGGACAGAACTAAGCCACAGACACAGCATAGCGGTGCAAGTCTCAGCCGCCGACGCACGACCAATAGAGACTTGTAGGTGCTGCACCAACGCACGCAGTTATGCTGACAGTAGCAAAACACTGCAGTGACAAAGGGCACACATAGCACCACATATCAAGTACATATCTACGACGTAAAGAAATGTATTTGACAGCAATAGAGAGTTACAGGCGTTCAACAACGGCTGCGACATTCACGTACAGCTTCTAGAACTTATAAAGGCAAAATGCCTAAGCCGACTGTGGAAACACAACTGACGGCCTATTGCTTGGCGCCAGTTTAAATGAGGCCTCAGCCATTGGTTATTGCATAATTGGTATTACAATTTAGGAACCAGAAATAACATTAGTCACGATCTATTTGACTAATTTAGCTTGCCACAGTTTTACTTGACATTCCTGGACACTTCGTCCGGCCACGGAAGTATACGAGATACCTGTTGCCCTGGGATTGGAGTTAAGTGCCCTGGTTATTCAGGGCTCCCCACGTGACGTTACATTTTGGCACCCGAAGTGTAACGCCGACGTATAACTCGTATGCCGGCGGTCACCAAGCTTCGTAGCGAACTGCCTTGTTCGGTGCGAGCAGCGCTCAATAAGCAGGTCACCTAGCCTACTGCGTTTCTGGCGCTATCCTACCTACCGCTACCGCTTGGGGTCGCAAGCTCGTTGGTGTGAACCAGACCGCGATGCCGAGCACAAATAAGGGATTTTACTGAGCTTTATTGTCAAGCGCACAATGTTGCTAGGCGTCTAGTTCAGTGTTATCTCCACACTCATTGAAAGCATTCGCCAAGGGAATCGGATGGTCCTCGCCCTAGACACTGGGCTCAACTTAAAAGAAAGTAACTAGCAACACCATTTCATGCTCCCGGCGGTAAAACCCCTACTGCCCGAACGTAGCTCCAACGAAGACCCGCTTGCTAAACCCCCGGGGAGCGGGTTCCTACCTCCACCTCTACTCGAAGCGGGAACGATCAACAGCAGGTGCGCATACGGCGTGTCTGTGTCTAACGTATATCGTCCGCCTCTTAAGCCTGCTGACGAGCACCTGACTCTGTAACTCCTGCCGCCGTTGCTACGTGTGAAAGGGTACCTGCGCCGCTACCTGCGCGGCGGCGGCAGGCACAAACCCGGAAGTTCGCTGGCTGGCCGACTCGCTGGCTGGCTCCGCTGACGCTCCCGTAGATCCTCTAGGCTAATCCAATCTCCGATGCTAATCCAATCTCCGATGCTAATCTAGGTAAATCGTGGCTGGCCCTCGGCTGCTTCGGCGCACTCTGGCGACTCGCCTTCTGCGGCCGCCTACCGTCCTTCTGACTCCGCCCCTCTCTGAAGCTGCTGCTGAAACTTCGCCTCCTCCTCGAATAGTTTGGTCTCTGTGTCCCCCACCCCCGAGCCAACGTACGCATCTCAGTCTGTAACTCCACAAAGACGACACGGGTTTTTGCGAAGGTTTTTGCTCGGCGAAGCGCAATCAAAAGCCCGAGCGACTCCGTGTCACGCATCCGGTAGCCAACCGACTCCGTGTCACGCAGCAAAGACAAAGTGAGAAGCGTAGCTGAGTCAGGCGCGCAGATAGGAAAGTGAGTAGCATGGAAGCAGCAGCTCAGGGTGGCTGGTTAGGATGTGCCATAGTCGGCAGCACGAGAATGAATATCGTTGCATATGAATTGTGGAATGCAGTTAGACAGTCTATGACTTGCAGAGAAAAAGCTTCTGTCATCAATGGTCTTTAAGCGAAGAAATTGAACTGCTCATGTATTGTCCCCGTAGGGCCTGACGGCACGAGCAAGCTAAAACTAGTGCGCAGCAGTTTAGCTAAGTAGGAACGAGCCAAGCTGCGGTCAAGGCCGTGTGGGTCAGCGTAAGACCTGAGCTTGGCGTCCTTTGATACACCAAAAGGCATCCAAGTTCTTCCAGCAACGGAGACACCTGGTCAAACCTCTGGGATTTTGTAACTAGCTTTGCAGCTATATTCATCCCCAGTCGCAGTGACTTGGTGATCTTTTTGGTAGCCCAGCCAAAAAGGAATTGTAATCCTCTACAATAGCCCAGACAGAACCAAGGAAATAGTCCAATTTTTTGTAAGCCACCATAGTACACAGTCTCTAATCTTCTATATGGATTGGACGCGATGGCTGGGCGCTGTGGAGGCAGTCTTCTGTGCTTCGATGAGCCAAACCACACCACAGGTGGACCACAGCTTTGCACCACCGGTGATGCTCCTGACAGCTGTTTACGAAAGGAGCGGTACCGGCCTGCATATACTCAGACCACATCTTCTTAGCAAAACTTTCAAAACTTAGGCAGTTTTCAAAGAATGCACCTATATTTGGTGGCGGTCGCACAGCAGCCTAATGCGTTAAAAGAGCAGAGCCTTCTAGTCGCCGAGCTGGTTTGGACCAGCAGTCAAGGTGCTCGCCCCAATCAAGGTCTGGCTGAGAACGTGGGCTCGAGCCCTGAGGCATATGTGAAACGCCTGAATAGAAATTAAGTTCTCTAGGGGCGCTATACAAATGAATTATATATAGTCCAGCCATACGCTTGGGGTGTCCTGTGGGTAACAGTTCCGTTTTATCGTCGTTAAGTTGAAGGAAATTTTCCGACTACCAGGATAGAATTCCGGCAAAGCAAGCATTCAGTTTATCAGTCACTGCAACACTGAATCCCACTTGCAAGCAATCAAGGCTTATCTGCAAAGCCACGAATTTTTCTGCCATAACCCTAAACTATAAACCTTACTAACCGCTTATCTGCAAAGACTTTAAACCTTCAACCTGCAAAAGTGCTGCGAAGCCATAAGCCTTTAACTATAAACCTGCGTTCGCCGCTTATCTGCTAGCATAAATCTTAACCATAAGCTATAAACCTAAACCTACAGCATAAAAATGCTACCGCCCATCTGCGATTAAATCTAAACCCTAAATCAGCTAAACCACAGAGAATTCACCGGTCCATAAAGCCTTCCCTCCAGGCGATACGCTACAACTCTGGGCCCTTTGTATTGTTATTATTTATATATCATTTGCGACTTGCATTCTCCGCGTGCTGGTAACCAGTGAAAAGTTAAATCAAAAAATGCTCTCGCGTCATTTCCTGTAACATGAATAAGGAGTCTCCATATCTTCGTGTCTCTCTGTAAGAATGTTATCTATATGCATTGACAATCGTCCGGCGGATGCCATGCACACAGAGACTCTACTGTACATCCATTGAAGACGCATTGTAGCTTTCGAGCGAATGCAAAACTACGACTGTACATTTTCATAAGCTGCGAGAATATTTAAAATGACAAGACAGCAATCGAGAATTCTCGGACTTAGTTACCCAGAATTAAAGTGTTTTCTAGCAAATAGGATCCTGCGTCAGCTAGACAAGCACGTTAGGTTGTAAAAAATACACGACACGACCAATGGACACAGCAGACGTTAAAAGCTCGGGGCCTTGGTGCTGCTGCGTGCAAAGCTACTTTTGAATGAGATGCAAAAGCGGGCCGAGCAGCCATAGCTCATAGTGCCGGCGAGTACGTCCAGCAGACGCGGCTTTAGCACGTGACGTACGGATTAATGTCGAGGGTAAATTCAACTGCAAAACCGTATCTCTTTCGAGCCGCGAGATCCTAAACGTTAGAGGACTACCAGCTCGACTTTAGAATAGCGAGTCGCATTCAGCCGGATTCACCTAGCAAGAATGTATGCGTGTGACTCAGCTACGAATATGTCCCATACCTCCGCCATCCGTCCACACGCCAACGCGACAACCTCTGGCGCTATCCAGCCTTCACCTGACCTTGACCTGACAAGAAGAGGAATCACAAGAGGACAATCACTCACTCTCATTGAACGATCTGCATCGTAAAGCTGCAATCAAAATATTATTAGTCACACTAGTACATCTGAGCATGAGACTATGAAGAATGCAGTTCGTATACCTCATGAGCCTTTAATAAACTCTGGCGGCAACCGTAATACTAGGTAACAGATTTCAACGTTCTGCGGTTGGCTATTAAGCGTGTTTTCCAAATTTTAAATGCCTAATAGAAATGAAAAAATAGCTAGGGGTCCAGCAAAAATATATTCCTTCTTGGTAAGTGTAATTAAATTGTGAAATTTCCCGGTTTTCCCGTTAGGCGCGGGTAAAACGTCATGCACGTAAAGCACGTAAAGCACTCGTTGGGCAGCTAGACAAATTAGTGAGGGTTAGGCGGACACGAATCTATAGCGTTATAACATTGCAACAGTACCTAAACGAATACTTCAGTTTGTATTAATGCAGGAGAATAAGGAATGGCCATATTTTACTGGCGCGGCATTAACAAGTTGCTTTAACTCAGCAGATGCATTTTGCATTTTTCTACGCGGAGGGACAATTTGTCAAGGTAAGAGTGAAAAATTGCTAGTGGAAGTATCCGACAAGATGTGTGAGGCCAACACAGAATACTTTTTCATACTTGTCGTGAATCAAGACAAGCCCTGGGCATCTCATTTCCCATGCGAACACTGCAAGAGAGTGAAAGTAAGGTGAACAATTGTGGCTCACTAAATGAAATTGATTGATATTAGCTAATGTGTGCAATACATTTTTTAACTATATAATTCTGCTATTTTTACAGGCTGAAAAGGAATAAAAGAGAGCTGTGTAGTTTGCCATTCCAAGAATTTGGCGGGAACCGAATGACCAACCACTCAAGCAGCTGTTGTTTCTGCACGGCGGACCCTTCCGAATGTCGAACCTGTAAGATAGTGATTCCCATCATGTATCTTTAAACTCTTTTATCGATTGCCCTCAAGGTACCTGAGTACTTCCCTGAGCTCCCGTCTCCACCCTTGCAAAGAGGGATCATCCATCTTCAGCAGAGAGCAGCAAGTCAGACAGCCAGGAAGATATTATGGGTGCAGATTGAAATTTCACGGATGCGGCTGAGTAGAAAAATTGGCTGCTACCGTTATTAGTAATTTTTTATAAGAGGAACGAAGGTCCATGCATGTTCAGACTGTTCTAATTAAGTCAGCGCGCAAGGCAGCTGGAAGCTACGGTCGTTCGGACCTGCAACGACGATTCGTTCACATATTAAGTGGAAAACATCGTTCTCGCCACGGTTTGGCCCAGAGGTCAATGTACTCGCCTTTGACGACCGAGGTCGTGGGCTCGAGCCCTGCGGCATATGTGATGCGCCTGGATAAAGATCGAGTTCTCGTAAGGAGATAGATATATATGTACCTGAATTATATACAGGTATATATATGTGTGTGTGTGTGTGTGTGTGTGTGTGTGTGTGTGTATTCAGTGAAAAAGACTGTCATGAATGAGCCTCCGATAGACCCTTAGACGTTGCAGATGCCCATCAAGTGAGGCCTCATCAAGTTATTTGCCATGGCTCTAGACGATGAGTCAGCAGCTTTGAATTACCTCCGCGATGTTTTCTGCAGCTTTCCGAGGCGTAGGTCAGAGTTGCTAACATCGCTGGATCACTGATACAGGTCATACATTGTGACGAAACCGCCAAAATGCTGAACAGGTTGAAGAAAGCAGCTTGAAAACGTTTTTCTGCAAGTGGCGAACACGATAACGAGTCCGATCCTCGAAACTACAATGCACTCCCGACGAAACTCTCTGGTATCAATCTGAATATCCACGAAGGCCTCAAAGGTGTATTTTGGAACTCGCGAACACTCGGGCTGGCATGCTATAGCCAGCTGCCTTAGCACAACTCCTGCCTCGACCTTTATATACATTATCCTTATGAAAGAACCCAGCCATTAATAAACATCAGAGAACCCAGCCACAAACAGACTTCAAAGGTAGTCGCCCCCAAGTCATTAAAAGCCACGATTCCGTGGAACCCCCACATGCAGCCATTAAAGGACCGCAAAATGGCCAAAGCATGGACATCAAGCCTCAAGTGGTTCGCGGCTTTCTGCGAAAATGAATGACGGCGGACTATGTTTGCCGGCTTCTTCGAGAAAGCTATTTGCCGTATTGCCGCAAATCCAGAGCTTCTACTCATTTCTGATCAATTTTTGTACTGATAAGTTTATAACTATTTCAGATTAAATACATATCAATTTTGATTCATTTACTTTTCTTTCTGTCCGAATATGAACAAACTACGCGCATTGGAAGATTAAATAATTTCTAGATAATCGAGCTCTGATCACTAATGCAAAGTTTTCAGAAATTAATGGCAATTTCTTATACTTCCAGTGCATAAGCAATTAGAAAATGACACCTTATACCCATAGCATAGACAAAAATGTGTTACTAAGTGTAGTCAATAATGACCAGGGGCATGGCTCTTCCCTGTGCCGTTAAAGTGGGGCGGTCAGCCCTCAAGCTTGTTGTCTAAGACTAAGTTTGTTAAATTTAAACTTCCTGAACGACTTTTTACAATGAAATATTGGCGAGGACATTGTAAAAATGTCAAGCTTGAGCGCGAGATTTTCCTTGGCTATGATTTCCGTTATTTACCTACCAACATCAGCTGCACTAATTTTCGGGTGCTCAGCTGCTCGGCTTTTCAAACTTTTGGATTCTCACGAGTCATGTAGAAAGTATTCCGTGATTCCAGAGGCACATGGAGTCTTTCTTTAGATTTTCTCCTATTTGAAATAAAATTGCTCTCACAGATCTCACAGATCTCACAGATCGTCGCGACCAGATTCTAGTCAGCAAGTTGATCGACGCTACACGGGGCACCACCACGTCACGCACCACGTGTATCAGTTCGCTCTTCATCCGAAGCCAGTCTATGATTATGAATAAGCGCCTCAACGTCAGATTAAGCATCCCCTTTCCCTCAGCTCTCTGCTATTACCACACTCTGCTCGCGATGGTCTCCAGTGAGTGCTACTTTAGCTAAGACGGCAGGCCGTGCGCATTCCTTCGAGTCCCACTGGGACCGACAGCACTGCGACTCGGGAGCGAAGAGGTGTTACGAAGTGGCTGCAGCGACTCCTGAACAAACTTTCACGGCCGCAAACGCAGCGAACGCACGTGACCGGCTCCAGTTCTTGTCGACTCGTGACGCAGATGCCGACGAAGCCGGAGAAGCTACGAGGAGCGGCTACGCCAGAAGCGTCATAGAAGCTGCAGCGACTGCTACCGTGCTCTGCTACCGTCGACGGTAGCAGCAATCAAGAACACGGCGATTCCATGTCTTAAACGTAAAGCAGTCGGTTCGGTATCTTCGCTGTACGCCATATCTGTACAGAATCAGCGTTAGCGTACCGCTCGCTCTCTTTAAACCCCAAAGCGCAGCTGAAAAACTATTAATGCCGATATCCCGCAATACTTTCTATGCTATCTATTATTACATCCGCTTCCTATAGTAGTCTGTAATTCAGAAAAAATTGTTGGCTAATTTAACAGCCTCCTTTATATATCGGCAGAAGAGCTTTAATATTCGTAAACACCGCTTGCAGTCAGTGGTCAATAAAGGATCACTCAATGCAGGACTCGAAACCACGACCTGGGTCTTGAAGAGCGAGTGCCTCCCCTTGGCTTAATACCCGGGGCCATGAACTGCTAATAATAACCCATAATACTGTTATAATCTGGCTGAATTAGAATGCCAATATTTCAATATTCCAAAGCGACATAGACCAGCACAAGCCATGATGTACTACTTACTAATTCCATCACTCTAGATCGCTTTTCACGCGGTTTAAATCAGAAAACATACCTTTCATTGTTATAACTTAGGAAGCTCCGCTAATAATCTCATGCACTTTCATGATCTAATTGATTTAGCATGCGCCCGCTACACTGCTCCCTTTTAAAATTAAGGCTGCGGTAATAAAAGAAACCTGACGCAATCGTCTACGGTAGTTTAACTGTACTTAGCTTTGGCTTTGTCACCTCGGCAGGCTAAAAGCCATTGTGGGTGTCTTTTCTTTATCTTTTTCGCTGTCAGCCATCGAGCAGCATCGAGCTGGGCTTCGATGGGCTGAACTGTGAACTCTTGGCTTGTTAGAACATTCAGGTCACGGGCCCTTCACTTGGCAGCCAGCACCTGCATCTTGCGTAAGATACGCGAAGCGATCTCAAAAATAGAATGTAATTAGTGCACCACACAGGAGGAGGAGAAGCAAGCTTCAATGCACCTTTGCACGAGTGACTGTGATTGCGACTTGTCATGCTCACCCGTGGCACCATGTCATTAATTCGGCGTTCCCTGCCTTATATTCAGTTTTACATTGATTTACATTAAGCGTCTGCTGACCGAGCTTTTTAGCCGGGGCTACGAACGGGCTGCTCGTGCTGCTCTTTCTTGAGGAGCGCAGCTGTTAATCGGGCCGAAACGCCGCTTGTGGCGGCTCGCTCTTCTGGAGCTGATGGCTGGACGACTCGCAGCAGCCTGCCGTTCCGCACGAGGATTGCTGCGTGCCTTTTGTTTTCTACTTATTCCATATAGCAAAGTTGTTAATAAAAAAAAACATTCAAGATATTATTTTAATAATTTTAAAGTAAGGAAGCTTAGCAATAGCTTTTACGAAGCTGTAATCGTTACTTATTGGCTAGCCGGTGCTGACCAATAGGAAGAGGCTCACGCGAATATAAATACTAACGGTGAAACTCAGCCTCATAATCAAAAATTAAATTTAATTCATAATTAAAAACAAATTAAACATTCAATTTTGAATCTTAACTGTGCATGCAAACTGAGCATGCGATATTTCCATAGGTCAGGGCCGGCTAGCGATTCAGCACTGGCTTCCATTTACGGGACTGTCAGCGCTCATTTCCGCCATGTGCATTCAAAATTATAGTTTGACGAAGGTTGCGTCCAAAGACACGTACCTTACCTTTTCGGCCTTAAACTCACCCAGATTGCAAGAATATTTCAGGAACAATGCTCACCAGTATAGTCGCAAGCAAAGAGGCTAGCACAAGATGTCCGCCGAGAGTTTGTCAATAATGATTCCACTTCTTATGCCAAATGTTGGGAACGTACTGTGCCCGGCTCCTGAGCTAAATTCCTTCAGTTCATACGCAGCTCACGTAGTGTTTCTTGCTAGTCTTCTTTGCAGAGGTTGGCCAATAATGGTGGAGCTAACGAATCGAGACGAGGCAGCTGTAGGTGCTTCGCCGATACACGCACTAACCCTGACGGTAGTAGAGAACGGCAGCAATCACGAACGCCCATAATTTAATTTAACTCCATGTCCCTAACATTGATCGGTGTATTCCAATGCCACAAAATAGTAACAGCACTAGCCATCGCCAACAGCCGAACAACCATCGCTATGGAACACTTCTTATGCGGCCAAAGCCTGACAGTATGTCAAAGCCGATTTCAAAATTATTATAATTCAGGAGCGGGTAATAATCTTAAACATTGTCATAATGTGATCGACTTAGCATATCATCACGAAGGGGTGCAGTGAGATCCACGCCTAGACAGAACTTTGCCGTAAAGAGAGCGCTGGTAGCGGCGCTATTCCCAGCTAAGGATTACGAATGAAGCCCTGAGCCTTGGCAGACACGGCTAGCGACATGTGGGTGCAGCAGCACCGATGGTTGCTGGTATACCGACGGTAGCGGATCGCGGAAGCTATGGTGAGTTCTTATACCATATCATAATAATTCCATAATCTTAGCATGGAAACGTCCATACTAAGATTATAGTCTTATAGCAAGTCTCGCTTGGCTCTAAGCCGAGAGCATAACTAAGCTCAACTCCTGCAGCACAACGGACTGCCTCTTGTTATTGTCAATCCAGTTTTGTCAGCCTTTGTACCATTTAGACAGTCGGTGTTAATTAGAATTATGGACAGTATTCAGTGTCCAACTTCACTTAGAATTATACACCCACTGGCAGACATTCGCAAGGCAGTTAGCTGCTAAAGCTAATGCGAATCGGAAAAAAGTCTAGCTTATTTGCTTTTAGGACACAGCATTATCGTATCCTGATGAGCTGGCCAAAATTTGCTTGCAAAAAGATTCCTGCGTGGCATTCAGTGCAGCATAGACGGCATCGTCGCAAATTAAGTCGCGTAAACATTATGTGCCGAAAGAAAAGAGGCTTCCTTGAGTAGGCAAAAATGCGAAAAGGATTCATCGTAGCAAGGTAGAACAAGCGACATGCATAAGCAGTCCCCTCCGTCATCGTTAAACAGAGATATTACATATCGCATTGTAACTACACTAAACATTGCCAAAGCACGGTTCCTCGTCTGGCATGTGGTGAACATCGTCTCCAGTCGCAGAACAATGAGCGTGGCCGAGTAGGGAAAAACGCAAAAAAGAGTAGGAGTCGTCGTCATGGAAGCGTAGAGCTCGCGAGATGAACAAGCGGTGCCCGTCCTCGAGTCAGCGTAAAGCGGCGGCGGCATGCGAGGCATGGCCATAGCACTGCATTGTACGCGGTCGTAGGGAGCGAGAGTGCTCGTCGGTACGCAAGAGGGTTGTGGGTGGGCAAGAGTCACGCGACTCGCAGTGCAGAGACACCCTCCGTAGTGGGCTCGTGGTGAAGGAAAGCCGCCAGGGTTTAGCGTCAGAGCAGCAGCTAATTGCCTCGACTCACTTCTCTCTCACAGCAACAGTGTCGAGGCAAGCTATGGCAGCCATAGAGGCTCCACAGTGGCTATAATCAGCTCAGCGATAACGGCCGTTTCTTCCTTCTTTCTCCGTCCAGGCATCCAGGTAGCGGACACCTGCACTTATCAGCAGCCATTTCTGTGCTCTCCTGTAAAATCATAGTCCCTGACCTATCAAGTCGTTTACCGGGCTACCCAACTTCAACGCATTTCAACACGGACTTCAACTACGTCCTGCACTTGTGCTACATTGGTCACCTTATCGCCCTTTACATTTTTATTAAACAGAAGCAAGTTCTTAGCTAGGCCTATTGCCATCTTCAACGAACTCGAGTTCATGCATCGTAGCAGTGTCTGCACCACTCTCAGCAGAATGCTGGTCGGCAATGATATTCATGGTGCATATTTCGAACTTTTACTTCAGGCATTGACGCACTCCTGGCTTCAGAATATCTACACTCTCAAGACTTGTACGTCCATATGCTGCTACATGGTACTCGACCGCCAGTACTGCCTCGTCACATACGTTACATGAGCTTATTTTCATAAATCGCTTGAGGGCAGAACAATACTGTTCGTCAATTTTCTTAATTTTTGTTAAGCATATCATTAACATTCGCATAAGTTCAGCAGCGAATTTTTCCAAATCCCGAAGTTCGGCGTAGCGGACAGAAACTTCCTCATTATAGTCATTCATTCCTTTCATAGTCATTCAAAGACTCAATATAGAGGTCAGTACATAACTGAATCGTTCGAATAAATAAATCCATCTTTCAAGTTCAATATTCGCCAATATGTTTGCAGCTATGACACTAGCACAAGACTACTTACTTTTAAGGGTCCTCTGCAATGACCAGACACTTAAGATAAAAAAAATGGCACAAGCGGCTGCAGCAGCTTCCACGTTCGGACAAAATGCGACCAGACGCAAACACGGCCGTCGCAGCGGCTTTCCCCAGTTGGTGCGCAAAACATACCGGTAAAATTCAAGAGATCTTGCACCGCGGCTAGCGACACGTACTTGCAGCACCAATGCACGCACGTACGCCAACGGTAGCGGAATACGGCAGCAACGAAGTGCCGCTCATACCTCAAGATAATCACTCCGCGTAACGCGTAGCGCGAAGAATTCTATTCGACAGCCGCCAGAGGGTGACATGCGTCAAGAACCAGCGATGGTGAAAAGCATCTCGGACACTGCTTGAGCCCTTGCCTAGAACTCGACTCAGCTCTCTCAACTTCTGGAGCAACTCACTGCCTGCTGTCTAGCTTTGACCTTAATAGACAATAACGATAATATTTTAATAGCAATATAGTTGTATAGCTCCCTCAGATGACCTAATTTCTATCTAGGCCCTTGACATATGGCGTAAAGAAAGCGTGATCAAATGGTTAGGTTAGTGGTTAGTGGTAGCATGCTCAATGGCAACAAGCATAACATGGTTAGAGGTGACATTCACATGGCCAGCATGCAAATATGGTTAGCGGCAGCATGCACAGTGTCAGCACGCATAAGCACGCAAAGGACAAATCCCATGGACCCTAATAATAATAATAGTAATAAATTGTATATAGCGTCCTTCTAGAACTCAGACCCTTTCTAGGAACTTTGCATTTGCTGCAAAGCAAGCAAGATCGGATGATTAGTGGTAGCATGCTCAATAAACAACAAAAATAACATGGTTAGCGGTGACATGCACAGGGTCAGCATGCAAGCATGGTTATTGGCAGCATTTACAGTGTCAGCACGCATAAGCACGTAAAAGACGAATCACATGGACCCACTAAATGCTTTGATAAATAGATGTGTTCTTAGTTTCTTTCTAAATGTGGTCATGTTGAGGGGTGTCGTGACTCAAGACGTAAGTGAGTTCCTTGCTCTGGGAGCATACGAATTGAAGACAGGTCTCCAAAGGATTTGAGGCTGGTTCGAGGCGTGGCTTCAAGATTTGAGTCAGAAAAGCGAGCGGTACGTTTCTTAGCCTAATGGGGGAGTAGGTCTGATATGTGGGCTGGAGCCGGAGAATAGAAGTACTGTAAAGTCAGTGACAGAACGATGAAGTCAATGCACTGCTTGACTGAGAGTCAGTGGAGATCGGCAAGAAACAATGAGATTTGGAAACTGTGACGCTCGCGACAGACAATCCTAGCTGCAGAGAGTTTTGCACCTTCAGTAAGCGCCTGATTTCACATGCCAGTATACCAGCAAGCAGTGAGCTACCGAAGTTAAGATGGGATGTCACAAATGCACGGACCAATTTAGATGCCGTATCCCTGTTTAAGCAACCCCGGATTTTAGCAACACAATGCAGGTGAAAGTAGGCAGCCCTTCATGCTGCCTTGGCCACAAATTATCGCTTAATCCAGTGGTTCTCAACCTTCCTAATGCCACGATACTTTAATACAGTTCCTCATGCTGTGGCGACCCCCAACCATAGAAATGTGTGTACAATTTGGAAGTGCATGTTTTCCGATCGTCTTAGGCGACCCCTGTGAAAGGGTCGTTCGACCCCCAAAGGGGTCACGACTCACAGGTTGAGAAGCGCTGGCTTAATCGGTTCATAGTCATTATAATTCAGGTACTCTAAATAATTGAATATAATTGGGCCAAGATGGGTCAGTAGGTAGGGTGCTCGCTCTTCCCGACCGAGGTCGTAGGTTTGAATCTGGCAGTGAACGATCCTTTATTTCCAACTGCAAGTGGTGGTGATAGCAGTAAAGGCTGCTCTGCCGCTGCCGCTTTTCCAATTAGGCTGTTAAATTATATATATATATATATATATATATATATATATATATATATATATGTGTGTGTGTGTGTGTGTGTGTGTGTATATATATACATATATTTCATTTGCATAGCGCCGTACGAGAACTTAATCTCTCTTCAGGTGCTTCACATATGCCACGGGACTCAAGCCCACGACCTCGGTCATCAAATGCATTCACCGCGACTATGGTTCGAGGCGAGCACTGTAAACGCTGGGCCAAACCAGCGCGGCGATATCCGTCGTAATCTGACTGATTTAGCACGCCGCCATTTCAATATACGCGTTTCTAAAAATATGGCCTCGGCGTGGCCCAGGACCGTGATGCGTTGATAGACTCGCATTCCAATAGCAAGAACTAGCCCTAGGCTACGAGGCGACAGCCGGATTACGAGTTCACCCGGGGTCAATGTAACTTCGGGTAGGGCTTTGCTTTTATTCTTTCGGTTTGCATCATCGCGCCGCTAGGCATGTAGACGGGGACGCCGAGCAGTGCAGAGCGGCGCTCGGCGGCCTCGAGGCCTGCAGCGAGTCTTCCCGCTCGGCGCGAGCGCCGGTGCGCTGTCGGCGGTCGGCGGTCCCCGTGGAAATCTTGCGGTCTCGCTTCCGCTTATCTTGCGCTCGAGCCAAAGCCGCGCAGCGACGAGCCGAGCGTAGACTTGGAACGAGGCCAGCGTGGCGACCGAGGCACCGGCAGCGGTGGCAGCAGAGCGGACGGTCTGTGCTGGTGAGGACGGCCGGGCATGAAAGCAGCGACCTCAAAGTCTCGATTCCGCGCCACCCAGCCATAGGGGCACCTGCAGAAGCGGCCGCCGCCGAGGGCCTCTGCCGCTCAAGCGCCGCCACCCGCCATCGACCCGAGCCAGCGCCAGCTTTCTGAGAACGCGGTGGCGAGGGCGATAGCGAGAGAGAGAGAGAGAGAGAGAGAGAGAGAGAATGAGAAAGAGAGAGAGAGAGACACAGAGAGAGAGACAGAGAGAGAGAGAGAGAGACAGAGAGACAGAGACAGAGACAGAGACAGAGACAGAGACAGAGAGAGAGAGAGAGACAGACAGACAGACAGAGACAGACAGACAGAGAGACAGAGAGAGAGAGAGAGAGAGAGAGAGAGAGAGAGAGAGAGAGAGAGAGAGAGGGAGAGAGGGAGAGTGATTGAGTGAGAGAGTGAGAGAGAGGGAGAGGGAGAGTGATTGAGTGAGAGAGAGAGAGCGAAAGAGAGAGAGTGAGTGAGAGAGAGAGAGAGAGAGAGAGAAGCGGTGAGACCGCGGCCTCGGAAATGCTACAGGAGGCGACGGTGGCAAAAGGCGCCAGCGCGCTTTCCCCCTCTCCCCGCTCTCTCTGACGAGGGCCGAAGGCGCTGAGGCGAAGTGGTCGCGCCGTGGCACAAGTGAACTACCAGCGGGCGATTGGGACGAACGTCTGACGCACGGCAGTGCCGCCAGGTTAGGTCGGGCTCTTAAACAAATCGCACTGCATTGCGCTGATAAGTTTCGTAGAATGGCGACCAGCCAGCAGAAAATGGACCGCAAGTGTCCGGAGACAGTAGGGACGCGCGATATGTCGACAACCCGAAAAGCTGATGGGCAAACGGGTCAGAAAAGTGTCTGGAGCACAATAGGAGAGCAATAGAGAGGGGTAGTTGGGCGCACGCAGGGTCACGGACCGGAAGAAGTGGAGGGAGAGAATTGAGAACGATGTACAGGTGTTCGCAGATGGTTGCAGGTACATTGACAAACCATCCGAGAGAACGTCATTGTGATAAATCTTTCGTGTGCATGTACCTGCTTACACTGTGTCTGCTGCTTGCGGATGTTTCCACCAATCATGTTGTGATGCTTTCTGTACACCGTATGTAACGTGCCTAGAAGATATTCAGTTCTCCGAGGGCGTTATACACATGTATTATTACTAATATTATGCTAATCTTAAGGAATGGAGAGGGGAGGTGTGCGACAAAGGGACGGAGAGTGAGTTCGGAAGTTACGACACGGCAGCGTTGTAAGAAACTTAAAACTTAAAAAATTAAGTGTACAAGTTAACAAAAGAAACTCTGAGAGCTGAGAGTGATTAGGAAACTAAAAGAGGGGGAGAAATGAAAGCAGAATTGGAAACCGGCAAGGTCATTTCCAAGATGAAGATCTGAGATAGAATAAAAACATAGAGGGTTACGACGAAAAGATCTGTCGAAACCAAGTACCGGAATGTAAGGATGGATGTTGACAGACCGAGAGAGACAAGCAGAGGGGTGCAGAGAGCGAGAGAGTGAGAAAGAGAGAGCGAGAAAGAGAGAGCGAGAGAGAGAGGAGATTGAAGGAGAGAGAGAGAGTGAGAGAGAGAGGAGACAATTAAGCACATCGTTAGATTTTGCTTTCTTAGTCTTGCTTAAGAAACTATTAGCGATTGCAAACGGCAACATCTGCGAAGCATCTCTCTTGAAGTGTCGTTTTAAAAAGGGGCTAGAAAGCATCTATCCGTGTAGCCTCTCCACAATATCTGAATATCCAGTTCCTATATAACCTAGGATTGGTTACCTCAGGTACACATTCAAGCCTGCATACTTTAAGCTTTGTAATGCTGGAAGATTTTTGTGTGTTCTTAGACAAAGGTACTGCAGCGAAATCTGCACTTGAATTTGAAACATTCCGTCTACACTTCTGTAACTCTTTCATCGAAGGTGTGCTTTCTTGAGCATTTAGAGGCTTACTAGTAGTGCTGACCTCGGCAGCTAGGCGTGTTTGACATGAATGTGGTAGCTGCCACATTACCTGTATGTCTCCCTCTCTCACTTTGATCTGCATTGTCTGTCCATCAGCAATCAGAGCGAAATTAAAGTCCTGCCACTCACTTTTAAGTCGCTGTATCCTGTTTCTTCAGCTTCCCTATTTTTAATATGCCGCGAGCATTATTCCACCCCGTTCCGCTGACTTTAATTGTATAGCTGTGCCTTAACCCACTTGAAATCCTCCACAGACCTCGCCTTCAGTTCCTATTCACCTACTGCCTGAAAACTTCAACCATGTGACATCACGATATTAACTGACCTAGCAACATTTAAAACGAAGCAAACCCCCTTTGTAATTATCACTACTATTAAAGAGAAAACCGCAGTTCATACTGGCTGATTTAGCAGCCTCTTTTGTAGAGCAGCATAAGAGCCTTTACCAGGCTGTCACCACCGCACGCAGCGTCAATGAAGGATCGCTCACCGCAGGATTCGAACCCAGGACGTCGGGACCGAGGTCGTGAAAAGCCACATACGCCGGAGAAACGTCCGTACCCCACTGCCTTACCTAGTGTGCAATCGCGGCTCTTCCCCCTTTACTGCCTCGAGGGCCACGCAGAGCTAGGGATAGCATCTGGCAGAATAGGGTGAAATAGTGTTTGGCCAATAGTAGTATCGCTAATGTTAAACCAGCTATTGAGGAATATCCCGAGTGCAAGCTCGCAATTTCGCGTACTTGCACTTGCGTTGTTGCCTTTGCTGCCGAACTCCCGAGCTTAACTTCTGAGACCCTGCGGACTTAAGCGTTCTATTTCTCAAGGCGAAGTGAAATGCTATGAAAGCTTGGAGGTCGTAGCTTGCTGCGTATGAGCCCAGAGGGGCTGTAAACTCAGCCTGATTGTACATTTAAGTTAGCACGACATTTTTTGTCGTCTCTGCCAATAGCCTCCGGAAAGTGACTCCTGGCCTCGAATAAAAACAACAGAAAAAGCAACCTCTTGGGAAGCTATTGCGAATGTTCTCCGTTGATCGGGTCCAGCTGCATTGATGAGCATTGAGGAAATTTAGTGCCAAAGTGTCCAACAGTTATAGCATTTAATATTGACTTTAAAACCGTTTGCTCTCATTTTTATTTAAAATCATATAGTATGCATGTGACCGTATTGGACAGTCACTCGAGTAAACTCCCGATGCACAGCGTGCATCTACTCAGCCGATCGCAATCTGGGGGTCCGGCTTTCTTCTCCACTTTTTCAGAGCCGAAGCAGGCACTGCCACGAGTTCACCTTCTAGATCTAAGCGCTGCAGAGCACGTCACGCGAGGCTTTTGCGTTGTACTACTCGAGGCGATCTTCTTTGAGCACCTTCGAGCTCTCGTTAGTTTTCTTCTTGGTGATCCTTCACGATACAGACTCTTGCGTAAGCTAGATGCCCGACCGGATTTGAGGGCTCGAGCTCTTCGGCATATATGAAGTGCCTGAATGAAAACTAAGTTATCTTATGATGCCATATAGTTGAAAGTATTTTAATTGCATGCACGACCAGTCTTTGCTATTTTCTATGACGAAGTCACTGTTTTTAACAGCAGGTAACCATAGCAATTTAGTGCCTAGGCTAGGTGGCTCCCGAATTATGCAGCAGGCTCAATGCACCTAGCAAAGAGGAAGAGAGGGCGTTCGAGAGAGAGAGAGGGGAGAGATGGAGTGTGTGTGCGCGTGTGTGCGCGTGTTCGCGTGCGTGCGTGTGTGTGCGCGTGTGTTCGCGTGTGTTTGTGTGTGCGTGTGCGCGCGCGTGTGTGTGTGTGACGAACCGACAGAGAGTGTGGCCTGTTTACGGCCAGTTGAAAAATGGCCTTGTTGATTGCGATGCGGCCGATTTAAAGCTTGTCGGTGGGTGATTTCGGCCAGAATTTGAGGTAGCCGGGGGAGAGTGAGAACCCGCACCGTGAAGTGCAATCGTGCTGGTTCTGGCGGGTGCTGTTCGGTGAAATATGTCGTCGTGTGGACAAAAAAATAAATACTCGCTGATTTAATAGCCTCTTTTGTACAGTGACAGAAGAGCCTTGACGGCTACCACCACCGCTTGCAGTTGCAATAAAGGATGGCTCACCGCAGGATTAGAACCCAGGACCCCGGGACCGAGGTCGTGAAAAAAAACCGCATGAAATGTTCATCTTGCCAGTGCAATATTGCTGAGATCGTTTTACAAGCTATTTCGGAGGCTCCACGAGAGCCGCATCGAGCCGTCGCAATTGCACAATTACGAGTCTGTGTTTCAGGACGAAAGCGTTTTGTGTGCATACTCTTGCGTGTCGAAGGTCATCGGGAATAACTAGCCACCGCTTCGTGAGGCTTTGGTTGCAGTACTGGTCAGTCCTGCCGGCGGAGCACGGTTGCTGGGCGCTGCTCGAAGGAACGCAGGTCGTACCAAGACAGACCGACAGTTGGAGCGACCGGAGCAATCAGCAGAGGTGTCACCAGCATTTATAGATGGCGCAGGAGCAGCAGAAGTCCGTGGTGGCCGGTTACTGCCACCGATGAGGCTCGAAAGCCGCTGACGCACGTGGCGACGCTTCGGAAGGTGCCCGGCAGCGAGGCGATCGGCGGCGGCCCGGTGGTTCGCGAGACGGCGGCGGCCACAGAGGCGGGAAGGCGGCCACCGAGATCTCGGCGATGGTGGTCAGAGAGATGGCTGTGGGCCGCGAGACGGCTGAAGCTACTGCGGCCGCGGTCTGCGGGACGACGGCTGTGGCAATTTATGAGGCGACGACCGCCGGCCGTGACGCTGAGATGGTGGCTGCAGAGGTCAGCAGTTCGTCGACGGCCGACGTGAAACGACAGCAGGTTCTGCCACGACGGCCGGAAACAACGCGACAGCAGTCGGTGACAGGGCGAAGGAGAAGAGGTGCAGGGCTAAAGTGTAAGACTGAGCAGATTACCCTGGTGGTGCTCCATCAGCGCCTAAAAACTTGCACCACTGGTTGGTCGATAAAGGTCGTGCCGATCAGAGGCTCCCCCAAGGGGCTGTCGCATAGTCACTTGACTGTAACGGCCAACTGACGTTGACGCCGTCCGTACCGTTTTGTTTGCTGTTTGAAATGTCATACATCGTTGTTTTCTTCGTATGCCTAGTATGTCATTTTTTCCATTTAGTTGTGCTGCCTGGCCCCTAGTTTATGCCTCCTTGTAGCGTCGTTCTGTGAGTTGCTTTTTGATTGGAGAGTGGGCCATCTTTCCCGTTTACGATACCCTGCTTGAGATGTTTATGATCAGTGCTTGAGATGTGATCTTAAGATCAAGGGATCGTGGCCAATTTATGGTCAGTTAAAATGCAAGGCCTTGTTGATGGCGATGGAGCCAATTTAGGGCCAGTTGACATTTATGGCCTTGTTGATGGCGCTATGGCCAATGTATGGCCTGTTAATGGGTCTATTTGGTCAGGGGCTCAGGTAGCAGGAGGGAGGAATAAGAACTCACCAACGCTTGAATTTCTGTCGTTTCTGCTCGCGTGGCTGGCGCTGTTGAGAAAATACATCATCGTGGTGTAGTTGTGTGGACGAGTTAATCTTGCTAGTGCATTGTGGCTGAGATCCTGCGACAGAGAGAGAGAGAGAGAGAGAGAGAGAGAGAGAGAGAGAGAGAGAGAGAGAGAGAGAGAGAGAGAGAGAGAGAGAGAGAGAGAGAGAGAGGGAGAGAGAGAGAGAGACTGAGAAGCAGGCATTGACCCGACCTCTAGGATCTACTTTGCTGCTGCTGAGCTTACGAAGGCACATCGGATTTCACACATAAGCCGACGCATTCGACGTGCACAAAAAGCCGATTGCTCACATTACGGGCTGCACTCTTCCATTTTTGCTGAGCCAACCAGGCAATAGCAGTCGTCGATGTAGCTCAAAGCTAAGGTGTTCACACATCACGACACAGGTCGTGAAGGAAAAGTCCAACAGTGGGCGATCCGTAATTGCCCACCGGAAACTGTGGCGATAGCCAGTAAAACTCTTCTGTCGGTACACAAACGAGTCTGTTGAATCAGGTAAACTTGTGTTATTATGAAGCTGCATTGACGCTTCAATGCACATTGCTTGACACCGGTGGGAGGGATGTTTAGGCTGCTCTGAACTGCATCAGGGAGTTCACTCAGGTTATAGCAACCCAGAACAAAGGGCTGCTGAGGTCTGTGCCCATCCTTTCCTGAAATCTGCTGACTACGATTGCCGAAAATCTGCTTCTCTGAGGCCACTGGAACGTTGAGCAAGCACTCCTTCGCGCACTGGATTAACTTTGCCTCGCCAGGCTTCCCAACAACTATCACAGCTCTGCTGCAGGCTATGCCGAAACGAACTAGCACGCTTTGCCTCCAGCGATCGTCACAGATGAAGGGGCTTTGCTTCGGGCTGCCCGTTCTTCTTAGAGACAAAAACTTAGCTTGCCTTGCGCATGCTGCACGCTTTCGTGCAGATGGCTTCGAACCCTGTCTGAAGAGCGTGTCACAGTCACGTTAGGCAATCAGCCAGTGACTCGTGCCCATCCACCGTGCGAAGCAGCGGCCGAAGCTCTGCAGCCACTGCTGTCCAGCAAAGACAAGCTGTGCCCCATGCTTCGAGCAGGCAGGGGATCGGCCTCGCAGCCGTCTGGTCAGTCCGGCCCGATTGCAGCACAAGTGAATCTCGACAGCAGTTATCTGAGGAGGCATAAGGAGAAAGGCAGGCATACGGCGGTATGAGGCAATCACTCTCGTGCCACCCCCGGGAAGTGACTGTGCGCCAGATGCTTGCTGACATCTTGCTTCTGGCAAACCTTTTACCCTCCGGGTCCATGCACATGGCTGTGGCCGGCAGGGAGGTAGTGGGGCGGTTAGCGGCTGGAGAGGCAGGGCTACGCACATCTGCGGTAAGATCGGTTGTCCAGCGAGCTCAGCCGAAGTGCTCCAGGAGCTTCCTGGCATGGTTATAGTGCCAAGAGCCAGTTACTAGTCGAACGAAAGAACCTAATCTGCTGACTGTGTGAAGATGGATTGAACCCGGTGGTAGCAGACTCAACATCTACACACACACATACACACACAGAGAGAGGGAGAGAGAAAGAGAAAGAAAGAAAGAGATGCAAGCATAATAGAGTGGAAACCCAGAGCACGCCACCAGCAAGCGGAAAAACGGAGCGCAAAAGAGGAGAGAGAGAGAGAGGGGTGCTCTCTCCCGGTGGTCACTCGGTGCAGGTGTGGCTACGGCAGCTGCATCTGAAGCTTGCACTGATGAGGTAACTTTCTGTGAAGGCATTAGCAGCTTCCCACTGCTGAACATGTGCTGGTAAATTCACATGAAGACCTGGAACTGACCAGCAGCAGCAGCATGAGTTAGTGTGACAGAGAGCCGACACCGGCGTCTGCTTTCTCCACGTCTTAATGATACGAAATAATTATCAAGAGCACGAGTCACGTCGGATTAATCATTGACGTCCATTGCTCCCTGCAATGTCCCTTCTCCCCCTCCCCGCCGTCCAATGCTCCCTTGGCGCTATTTTTTTCACACCAGCTCTTCACTTCGTCCACACTGCGAGAAACTGTTGAATGTTCTACTGAAGTGCTCTGCTTTAGCAATGACGAGCTTTCTATTGGCCGCCATCAGCCATAAGTCGACGGGCTAGCTGCTACTGAGGCCTAGCCAACGCAATTCGCGGTGAGGCATCTGCCACATTGCGGCAAGCTACCCAGTCTCAGCCCGGTCGGCTTGCTATGACTTACGCGACGACACACGCGGGCCGCACTCGGGGCACGGTCGGAGTCAGTGGTCGGCTGGGTCGGTGGAATGAAGCGCAATGAATACTTGCGGCTGCGCTGCTGCTTCGCTTGTTGTTTTCTCGGTCGCTGGCCTTTCTTTCGGTCGGCAGAGCTGACCATCCATGCGGGCCGGCCACCGCAGCGGCCAGCTTTGTAGCGTGCGCGCGCCGACTCGGGTCGAACCTCGAAGCAGCAGCCGCCACCGCGGCTCCTGCTGCTGCTGCGCAGCAACAGCGGCAGCGGTGCACCAGCGGATATCTCTTTCTCCTTGCAAGGAGACCCTGAGTGGTGGCCTCGCCCTCGAGTCATAATGGTGGCGGTGGCAGCGGTTGTGTCATTGCACCACCAGCTGCTGGTCGCCACCTCCCTCATACAGAGCGCGCAAACAGCCTGCCGGGGCGATGGAACGACCAGGGACGCGCCACCGAGTCTCTGCCGCCGGGAGAGTTTTCGGTGGGCAGTTTCCCAAATGATCAAAACACACGGCACGCATCCTTTTTGTGGTGGGCCGAGATAGAAAACACGTTCGCCACGCTCGTCACGAACGAGTCAAGCCGGATGTCGCTCTAGCTGCGCTCTAGGTTACCGCAGTCTCGCATGCGAGTCTCCACCTCTGTTTGACTTCTTCTTCCGAGGTGCCGAGTTGTCTCCTCCCATTCTTCTGAGTAACCGCTCGGTTACCTACTCATTTACTGACTGTTGACTGACCGCTGCAGTTACACACTAGTCTAGTCTGCTCGATTTCGCAGGCCTCCGGTCGGATGGCAGCAGTGGCAGTGGCAAAAGTCGACAGCTCGGAGACAATGCCTTACAGGATTTATTTGCCTATCGCATACCGAGCGTAACACAAATGCCCAGCCAGGCAGCGGCGGTGGAGGCCGGTTCGTTGGCAGCGAGCTGCCCCGGCTACTGCCGCTGCCAAAGCGGCGGAGGCAGAGGAGACAGAGCCTTGTGCCTCCCCCCCCCCGGCCTTCCCGATAAACTAGCTACATCTTAATGGAAGTATTGGACTGAAACACCGTGGCAAAGTTGGGCAGCGACCTCGGCACGGAGCCGCTGCCGCCGCCGAGGTGGGACGGCGAGGAGCCGGGCGGAGCCATGCCGTAGCCCATCGGCTGTGGCGGCGGCGTTTCGGGGACGGCGAACTGGTCTCGCGGATGCAGGCTGACGTAGGTGGGCATCGGTGAAGATGAGCCGGAGTGGCGGAGTGGAGGCGGCGATTTGATCGCCGCGGCCACTGCCGCCTGCTGTTGATGCTTGTCGCTGCCACTGCCGGCAGCGGCCGTCGCCGCCGCAGCAGCTCCCTTGTCGAAAAATGCCGACAGGCCAGGCAGCGCGGAGACGGCTGCGGCGGCGGCAGGAGACCGGCGGCCCGGCAGGAGGAGACCACTCGCCATGCCGAACATTGAAAAGTTCTCCAAGTCCAGTATGTCCTGGATGCCGTTCATCTCGAAGTCTATGCCGGAGGACTCGGCATTCAGGTCGTCGGCCGAGGCAGAGCCGCAGCCGGCAGCCACCACCGACGACGACAGCATTCTCGGCGAGCTCGCCTCGTGCGTCGCCGGCATGGACACGCTCGCTTGGCGGTGCAGCTGGTGCTGGTGCAGCTGGTGCTGGTGCAGCTGGTGCTGCTGCTGGTGGTGGTGAACGACGTAGCCGGCCGAAGGAGCGTCCACGGCACGACCGCCGACGTCGATGGCAGCCTTATCTGCCGACCGGGCTTCGTCTGCTGCGGTCGCCCTGCCCTGCGGGCTGCCGGACGGCGACGACGACAAAGACGAGGCTTGCTGAGCGGCCTGCCGCTGACGCTGAAGCAGCAGCGGCTGCTGCTGCTGCATGCCGGCCTCGACCTGCATGTCGCTTTCAGCGAGCGTGCTTGAAGTGTAGTCGAACTTGGGAGTGGTCAAGTCGACGGCGTTGCCCGGCTGAGAGTGGAGCGCAGCGTAATCGATGCACATGCTCTGGGTGGCCGCCCGGATGTCGGACATGGGCGGCACGAGACGCGGCACAGACAGGCCAGGCAAGTCATGATGCTGCTGCTGCTGCTGGTGCAGATGCAGCGGTGGAGAGAGCGGCTGCAGCTGCAGCTGCTGCTGCTGATACCGACGATAGCCATGTTGATGATGCTGTTGGAGGGAGCTTTCGCTATGCTGCTGCTGCTGCTGCTGCTGATGATGGACTGGGTAGGCCAGGCGACCGGAAGTCAGAGCAGCGTACTGCAGTGGAGACAACTGAGGCTGCTGCCTGCGATGGTGCGGCTGCTGGTGGAAAAAATGCTGCGCCATTAGCGACGGCGCCTGCCGCATGTCGTACGTATCCATGTCGAGGCCATAGCTCATCGCATCGTCGTCATTGTCGTCCATGCCACCGTCGATGAATCGGACCGCCGACAGCCCCGAACCCGAAGGAGGCAGGAAGCAGCCCAGGCCGCCGTCGTTCGCCGAGTAGGCAGCGTGACGCAGCTGCGAGACCTGCTCGTAGGGCATTGAGCGCAGCGGTGGCGGCGGCGGAAGGGGCATGCCGTTGCCGATGCCACCGCCGTTATCGTGGTGCAGTGAAGCCGACAAGAGGAGACCGGCCGGCGCGGCACCGCTGCCGTCACCGCTGCGGCCGCCGCCGTTGACGGCTATTCCGCTGCTTCCACCGTAGCTCGGGTAGTTGGAGTGGCGCTGATGCACTGCGGCCATCACCGCTGCGGCAGACGAAGGCGGCAGAGATTGACAGAACGCGCTCGCACCGCTGCTGCTGCTGCCACCGCTGCCAGCCCCCGAGACGCCATGCTGCATTGTCAGGCTTGAGGACGCAAACGGCGAGAGATCGCGTGGCTGGCACGCAGAGGAGGATGAGGAGGAGGCGCCGCCACCTAGCACCAGCGGCTTGCTGTCGTAGTTCGAGCGGCCGCCGCCCATGTACGAGCCCAGGGTGCCGGCGGCCGGCGCAGCGACTGCCGATGCGGTGGTGCCGCCGCCGCTGCCGCTGCCAGTGCCGCAGAGGCACTCGAATGGCGGACACGAGCACACTCCGTTGTGGTCGTCGACGACTGGCAGAAGAGAAGCAGAGAAAGCTGCCGGTCATGATTGGCGAATCGCTGAGCCCACACAGACCACTCGAGCATCGAGCCGAGGAAGTGGCCGGTGCTTCGCTTCGCCCTCTCGAAGCAAAGCAAGATGGCAGCGAGTCGAGCGAGTGAGAGAGAGAGAGAGAGAGAGAGAGTGCACTCACCGTTTGATGCAAGCAGCTTTAGCGGGAGCTGTCTTTTCCGCCGAGTGGTGCCTTCAGTCTAGAACGATCGTAAGAAGAGCGCTCGATGCAAGCGTTTGATCGTGGGCGACCTTCCAGTGAACCCTGGCCAGATTGAACCCGCGACAGGGACACCATGCACGGGGCAAGGAAGGACAAGCAGGGGGGGACCAGCACCATGACATCCGCAGCTCTGGCGGCCCTGCCTGGGCACGCCTCGGCAAGGCCGGGAGGGGGAGGCAGGGCTCCGTGCTCAGCATCGCTCGAGCCGAGCCGGTCGCTCGTCACGGCCTTCACCTTGGTGTAGGTGCGCGTCTTGTCGCTGCTGATCTTCAGCTCGGGTCTCTGGTGGTCGTGCTTGCCCTTTGCCATGAAGTAGATTCGATTGTTGGCATGGCGCCAAAAGTGGGTAACCGGATATCCGCCGTGGCCTCGGCACGGCTGCAGGATGAGCGAGCCGGAGCAGTCCGGATTGGGGCACGGCTTGCCTGCAGCGATTCCATGTGCGTAGTGAGCACACGCGGCGAGCTGGCACACACAGCAGCACTCGGCAGCGGCCTGTGGCGGCAGGACAGTGGCTTCGTACAGCAGCTGCCGAAGCATACCAAACCATTTAGGGTCTTTGGGGCATGGGTCGACTCGCAGCACTGCATCGCTAGAGCAGCCAGCAGGCCGGCAGGCTGCAGGGACATGTTGGTTGCACGGAATCTTTTTTTTTATCTAGTTGAGAAACTGCTCGATTACACTGACAGCTCACGACCAGAATTAGAGTTTGCTTCGCGATCGAGTTCAGATCTCGAGCTATCGATTTCAGTACATGACCACAAGCTCTGGCCCGTGCATCGTGGTCCCAGGCGAATCGTACGGCTGCTGGCTATGTGTGGCCGGTTGCCGCCCGGCGACCACCAACCCCCCCCCACCCCGGGAGATCGGCAAGCGATGCCACTATTCTAGCAAGCAGCATCCCGTGGCAACAGCAGCAGCATAAACAGGTGCGACGAGTTACGGCCTCGAATTTTCCAAATGCACCCACTAGCGATACTGCAGCCGAACACTCAGCAGCAGCAGCAGGAGGAGCAGGAACAGGAGCCGTGCCGCAGCGCCGCCCCGGAGGATCGGCGCGAGCATCGAAGGCAAGTGTGGGCGGGCACTGTGCTGTGTGCCTCATCTAGCGAGAGTGGCAGCGCTCGAGTCGGCTCGCGCGAGAGTTGGCTAGCACTCGAGTCGGCTGAACGGAGCGCGCTCTGATGAATGCCTACCTATCTGCTTGCGGCGCGCTTTGTCGCAGATGGCCGGCCGGACGCTGACGATGTCACCGGTGGTGGGCCTGTAGCAGCGCCTACTGCAGATGAGAACGCCGAGGCACGATTTCTTTAGGATGGCGACGTTGTGATTGTTGGTGTTCCTCATTGCCCAGCCAGAGCAGTGCCGCAGAGCCTGCTGGCTGTCGCCCGAGTAGACAAAGCGACACGAACCGTCTGGCCACAAGTTGAACGAGTCGACGCAGGGGCTCTGCAATGGCGACAGGCTGCGCTCGAGCGACGCATCGAGGAAAGCAGCGGCAGCGGCAAAGCTGTGAGACGAGCGCCCGAGCAGCAGCAACGAGCAGTGCCGACGCGTTCGAGCCGTAGAGAAAAGGCACACAGCGCCTCAGCAAAGCGTCGCCAGGCCTGCCGGCTGCGACTGCACGCTGCGAGCTGACCGAATTCGGAGTAGTTTGACCGGCTGCCCAGCGCTAGGGTACGCAGAATCCGACGGTTGGCTGGCAGGTAAGGAAACGGCATTGTTAAAAAAAATCTGATCTATCAGTTGCCGAGAAGACCGTCAGAACCACCAGAAATCATTTGGATATCTCGCGAATCGCTTCGTGCCACACACATGGGGAGACCAGGAAAAGATTAAACAAAAGGGGATCTGCTCTCAATGCAAGCCTTGCATGGTGCCGTGTCATTCGTCTCTAGCTAGCGAGTAGAGCTTCTCTGGCCAGCAGTCAGCCTATCGACACTGTGCCGAGGCTCCGAGGCCCACCCCCTCCCCGAGCAGCTAGTGACTTTCTGCATTCACGTCGATCTATTCACAGGCAGTCCTATCAAAGCTAGATACGTTTAGAGAAATATGAATCAACGCCATCGACGTAGCAACTGAAAGCCCGAGAGGAATGGGCGCAATTCCGGGAAGAGCTCAGCCGGATGCTCGTGATGGCGCACCAGGCAGTGGCAGAGAACGGTTGCGATCCCGCGAGGATGCGAGCACGAGCTGAGGACGACGAAGGCTGGCTGGCCATGGGCAGTACCAAAGCCATGTAATGGCTACTGGGTGATTGCAATGCTTGGCTGGCTGACCTACCATTATTCGCGAATCTCCTAAAGACCCAGAGGGCCGGATTATCTTGCAAGCGACTGCACGACCAAGGGGTCGGGACCTCGGGGAGGTGGGCAAAAGCTAGGCAGCCGACGGCAGAGCTCCAGCAGATCAAGATGATGAATGCTTTTGTCAGGAAATTTCGGCTACAGTCAGGTTGCATTAATGCTGATGGTATTGGGATAAGGTGCAGAGACAGAAAGACAGAGAGAGAGAGAGAGAGAGAGAGAGAGAGAGAGAGAGAGAGAGAGAGAGAGAGAGAGAGAGAGAGAGAGAGAGAGAGAGAGAGAGAGAGAGAGGGTGAAGGAGAGAGAGGGTGAGGGAGAGAGAGGAGAGAATATAAGGAGGGGAAAAGAATTGCACACCAAAAGCGACCTAGGTGTAGAGTGTGCTATTGAAAACTCTCCAGAGTGAGGTGGAATTGGGTGGAACCACCCAATTGGTCTTTGTGGCTCAGCAGGAGCTACACATGGAGATATGTAAACACAAAGGCAAGAAAAGAGAGAGAGAGAGAGAGGGAGGGAGAAGGGAAGGAGAGAGAACAGTCATCACCGATAGTAATTAGTTGAATAGCTAGCTTCCTATGTTCCTGATATCTATTTCGGGATACTAAATGTAGTAATTAATAATACCTATGTCAAGGGTAAGCATTATCACATTCCCATTATTTGCTTTTGTGTGTGCCAACGTTAATGGAAATGCTAATAATATAATAACATAACTCACTTGTATAGCGCCCTAAAATAACTTAATCTAACCAGGCAGGCGCTTTACATATGCCACATGGCTCCAACCCACGACCTCGGCCGACAAATGGAATGACCTTGACCTCGGTCGTCAAAGACGAGCACTTAACCACTGGGCCAAGCCAAGGCAGCATTGAAACATAAATGTACCGGCAGAGAGACAGAGCCTGTCAGTGCTGCACGACAGAGAAAAAAGAGAAAAAAATAAAATATTGAACATTCTGCACTCAGCCCCTCTGACGCCTAGTAGGCCATTTCCAGCAGCCAAGCAGAGGGCAGGATGGATTCTAGACACGAACGATGGTGTTCGTACACAAAGCTGGGTCGTTTGCAGGTCACTTGACACTGCATCACAAGCGGTTTTGGCTCTTAGCGACTGCGTGGCATTCGCCGCTGCCTCGACGGCAGCCGGCGCTACCTTAACAATGGAAGACAGCAGAAGTGGATGTTACGCAGCCTCGAGCATGTGATTAAGCCATATTAATTACGGTGCTGTAAGGTCAGGATACAACAATGCTCCCACTGACCGATAACCCTGCATTAGGTCAGTCTTCCGGAGGTCACATCTGCATGCATCGGCCAATAAAATGGTACTGCTGCTAAGACGAGCGCGAAGTCGGAGGCAGCAGGCAAGCCGCTCTGATGCCTCCGCTACTCGTACGCTAGAGTCGTGCTGAAATACTTTCCTAAGCACACTTGTGATGACAGTCACAGAGAAGCTGTGTCGCAGCTGTTGGCCTGTCGCTATGTCTTCGCAAAGCTTTCAAGGCATCTATTATTAATGATATTAATAATGATAATAATAATATAAATATGACATCTGTATAGCATCCTCTGAGAGCTAAATCTCTCTCTCTGCGGCACTTCACATACGGTATGAAGGAAGCAATATCAGCAGGGCCGACAAACGTGGCCGAGCTTCTACGGTGGCAAGCCAAGTGCACAGCAGCTGTAGCTGACGATCCCCCTCCCCTCTCCCACTGTCCTTGTGGCAACTGAGTACTGCAGGTGCTGCCGAAGAGAATCGGCTCGTGCAAAATGTCTGTCAGAAGCAGCAAGAGCACATCCGTGCAGAGAGTATGCGTGCAACTACAACGATGCAAGCGACCTGCTGCGCGCCTGCACACGCCTTGTACTGGCCACAGAGAGCTGCCTTGCACCCTATGGCAAGTTAAATTCAGAAGAACTTCACAGTACAACTGAACGGCAAGACGGCAGCGGTTCGACTGCTAGCAGCAGGCATAAATGACGCACAGCTGACAGAAAATGCTGTCAGTGCGGGAAACAGTAGCAGGAGAGAGCAGCCTGATGGAGAGAACAGCAAGACACATATAGAGAAGGGAGACGAGAGAGAGAGAGAGAGAGAGAGAGAGAGAGAGCAGGGTAGGAACGGAGGGCCGCCCGACGTTCGGACCGAGCGCTCTTCTTGCCTTGCGGAATCGGCGGCAGTCAAACAGTGCTGAATGGTGGCTGCCAGCGCTGGCAGTCAAGCAATCGGTGGCAAGCAGTCAAGCAATTGACAAAGCGCTGTGGCGGTGTCATACCTGCGGCAAAGAGTCGACCTCCTTAAGGTCCCAGCTGCCACTGCGATTCATGTCACGGTTGACCATCTGCAGAGCAGACGCACGAGCTTACACCGCTGCTGCTGAACGTCAGGTGCCATCGTCCCACCGAGCCGCACGGTGAGAGAATGGCTGCCTGCAGACGGCTGCCATGCCCGCAGTCACTGAGGGCAGCAGCTGTAGGAGGAGTGGCGCACAGCAGCAGCAGCAGCAAGCCTCTGCTGATCCGGTTGTTGCTGCGGTGCACACAGAAGCCGTTCGTTCCATCACTGCCACCCCCACGGGTCGAGTGAGTGCATTCGTGATACATCAGCAGCAGCAGCAGCAGCAGTGGTGACAGCGGGTTGCTACTACTGCCGCCACTGTGCAGGACTAGCCGAGGTAGCCTAGCCGAGCCAGCAACACGGCAGCGGCGAGGCGGGTGGAATGGAGCGGGCGGCTATCAGCGGGCAGCTGGCGGTGAATGCGACAATGGGCGCTCAGGTGCTAGCGGTAGCTGATGGCGGCAGCGGCAGCGGCAGCAGGCGGCGTTAGGCGCTGGCTCAGCAGAAACGCTGCAGCTCTCGCGCAGGCAAGGCGGGCAGCGGCAGCGGGCGGCGGGAGCCCTGCGCGCCAGCTCACCATAGTACCAGTAGCACGGGCGGCCGTACCAGCAGATCTGCAGCCTCTTCTGACAGTAAGCAGAATCGCCAGCAGAATGAGCGGGCCTACAATGACGGCAGTCTGTATGTTCGTCCGGCCGACCAATGGGCAGCCTGGCAGCCTTTAAGCAGCGCTCGTTCGTCGGTACCGGCCGACCACTGCCCGGCTGCGCCGCCTGTGCAGCTAGAGCACTGCTGGTGGTGGAGCGGCGGGGCTGAGCCCCGACGATGAGGAGGAGGGCCAGCCGCTGCAGCCACCAACCAGCTTGCCGCAGCCAGCGTGGGCCCTGGCTGCAGGCCCTGCCCCCCCCCCAGCCATCCGTGCCACGCGACAGGCAGCTGCTCTCTGCTGCCGTGGCGATCGGTCGTACGATCGGTCCCACAGAAGCAGGCGGGCACCAATGCAGCCTGCTAGCTGCAGCTGCATCTCTATCCCTGATCTCATTTGTGGCGAGTTTATCCGGCCACGAACAACTGCACCCACAGAGTCGGCACAGCCGGGTAGAGCGAGTTGCTTACACCTGCTGCAGTCTCTGGCCGTGGCAGCTGGTTTTAGCTTCGCTCGAGATGGCTCGGACGATAGCAGTCCTCTTGTTCATCCTCCTCTTCCTCCCCCACCCCCTTTGCTTGCTCCTCCGAAGGGCTTGTCTCGGGGAACGTCTTGCCAGTTCGACAGCAAAAGCACATCCTTAGTATGATCTACAATATTTAAGAAGACAACGAGAGAGACCGAAGGGCTCAGATGATTGTGTCTGCTGCTGATTGGCCATTTTGAAAGGTGCCACTGGGAAAGTGCAGTTGGTAGTGCTGGTTTGCATCCACTTGTCCTGCTGGTTGGATGCTCACCGGCTGCTCACCTTGCATATCAAAACATGCATATATATATATATATATATATATATATATACATATTTTCAAATGCAAACCTACATAAATATACATATATACATATGTGTGTGTATATATATACACACACGTACACACACTCCTTCCCAAAAAGACTTGTTCCAACCGGTATGATGACGTTTACCTGGTGCCCAAAGATGACTTTAGAATTAACATACAGAAAATGTTATCAATTTCTTCTCACTATAATGACTATGTGCTACACACATACCTAATGTCTAGCATAAGTACAAATATTATTTACAGGGTAGCTAATTTAATCGGTTAGACCGTGGTTTTTAATTACCTCTGTTTTTCGTTATCTCTCCTACATGCCGACCCCTTGCAAGTAAGTTGGGAGGGAGGAGAGAGCAATATTATCACAGCGATTGCAGTGCAGCCGGCTAAAAAGCTCTTCCGGAGTCGCACCAGGGACATGGTCAGCGACCTCAGACCAATCTCAAAGATGCTCAATCGGATTTAGGTTAGGCGATAGGCTCGTCCAACCCACGACTCAGACAGCTGCTTCAGCGCAAAACCTTTTGGGATGTTTTGCTGTGCATCTCCAGCCATTGGCCTGATGCCAAATGTAACCGGTCCGAGCTTTAGCAGCTGGAAGGGATCCGAGCTTTTTCCCCCCAGATCGAGGGAACCCGTGGTGGTCGGTTAATACGGTGCAGACCTCCGACACCAGAGAAGCAGAAGCAGCCCAATGACGAGTCCGCAGCCAAACTTCACTGCCGGCTGCCGAAAGTAAGGGAATATATGTCGTCATTTCACCGACTTACATGTGCTCTTCGTTGGCTGGGAGCGAAGAGCATAGATCTCGACTCGTCGGTCCATCGAAGCCTATTCCTGTCGTCGGCGGTGCGATGGGCGCGGTGCAGCGCCCAATTGAGACGACGACGATCTCTTCTGACTCGCTCCATAACTGAAGAATTTCGTTTGGCGACTCGCCTCAGCATGCCTGTCATGGTAGGCTTCCGGCGAACGCTTCTGTCGGGGCTGTGGTGGTGTGGGGGCCAGCGACAACGAGAGAGCTCTCGGAGCGCGATACCTTCCGACACTAAAGAACCAGAGCCTTCACGTGAAAGTCGTCCCGCTGGGTCGTCTGCCGGCTACAAGAGTACGCTCTAATATCCATAATATGCCTCCGTCCTTTAAAGTTTCGTTTGTCAAGATCGTGGCTCGCCGCTTTATGGCTGACTTTATTAGTTTCTTCCACTTCTCGGTTGCTAAGCTCATTTCGTGCAATGGCTGCAGTCGTCTTTTCGTGGAGCTACCGACCAGCGGCCTCCTAAGCATTTTAGTCTTGGCGCCAAAACGAGACGGAAGAAGCCGACCCGTTGTCGGTGGGTAAGGAAACCCTCCTCCTCATGCGACCGCGCGGATGCAAGAGAGCTCGTGTGGAGCAAAAAGCTACGAAACTGCGAATTTTAAAGCCCTTAGAAACTTTTTGTTTAAATACATAAAATCCAAAGCAACCAAATACGTTGTTTGCCGGTTTACCACGCGCAATGCAGTAAGTGTGCGTGACAGCTGTTCCACTTCGACACTGCGACAGTGGCGCTCGCGGTTCACGTGACGTGGAGTCGTGCGTGTATCTCGGCTCTGTTCGACCAATACATGCATTTGCAGTTGTGTAATAATACGCTGATAGTAAATTCAAATATATATGTCTGTGTAAATATTTCATGATTTCGGCTGGTCTGCTGCCATATGCCATCCATGCAGACCCACACGAGTAGGGAACCAGGTCAACGGCATCAGTTTTCACATCGACGAGGCATCGTCGATGGTTCGTATGCAAAGTGTGTGTGCGCGTGCATGTGCGCACGCGTGCGTGTGAAAACTAAGACGAGTAGGTTCACTCGCATGACCCCTAGCGGTCAGAACGCTTTCGTCGCCAGGTGACGCTGGATCGAGCGCCGCTCGAGTAGCTCGTTACCCCTGCAACGACCACTCGCGGGCAGTCTGCTCGCCGGCTGAAGCGTCGAGGGGCTGGACAAGAATCCATACGCAGTGCGCTTAGGCGGTCGGTGAATCGGACTAGCGGAGCCTCAGCCGCGGCCAATGCTTCAACTCGGCCGTCTAGCTAGACTTACTCGCCTGCTTTCCTTCACAAATGCTTCAGAAATCTCTTAGTGTCTCCTGCTTCGCGGATTCTCTTAGCGACGCTTAGAGTGACGGGCATTAGCTATCTTTTAATTGTGCGTATAGCTCGACGTGCGACACGCTGCCGATGTGCAGCTCAAGGACTCCGACTTGGCCGGCAGCGGCTCAGCTAATACGTCGCACAGCCGCGTCAGGCTCTGCTATGGGCACTGCGACCATAGCAGGCTGTTCAAAATGGTCGCGAGCGTATGTTTATATTTACGTTAAATAAACCCGTATTTAGCTACCTTTTCCGCTTAGAGTTTCTCTAGAATGCCTTAACACAACACAAACAATAAATGCTAAATCTAACCACTAAACCGTAAACCCGATCGCGAAAAACCATTGCATGAGGCCGCCGACGCCTGTCGTAGGAGGTGTCTCCTCCTAACATGTCATCATTCTCTAGGCAATTGGGCTGTAGCAAAGATTATGTCGAGTCAAACTAGCCCGCGGCATCGCCAAGGCGACCGTGGTGGAAGTTCAATGGGTTCGCAGGAAAGCGGACTGACTCGTAGCTACTCACGTAGGACCGTATGGCACCCGGAGTTTCTCTGTGTATAACTCAACCGGCCGATCAGCTATCTAAAGTGATAACAATAACAATAACAATTATTTTGCCGGTACGTTAGCACGACGCAAGCAAGCGTGCTTCGCACCCATATGCATGAATGTATGTATCTCCGTCTATAACTCCACAAAGCCATAAATAGTATGTGGATGTTCGCAGGAGAGTTTGGCATAGCGCACTCACAGCCTAAGCGGCTTTCGGTACGCATTCGGTAGCCAGCAGACACATGCTCGCAGACAGGCGAGTCGCTCAGCGGCAGCATTGACGGCTACCACTAGCGACGAGGAGACAAATCTTGGTCGAGTGGACGAGACTGGCACTGCCTCTTCGACCGAACGCTCGATGCATCAAAGTGATTTACAAGACATAGCTAGAGCTACATGGCTCCGTGTGCACTTGATTTCCAAAGTGAAATACTCCTACAGAAAAGGAGAGCTTAGCTTCTTTGGCCAGCTCTCCCAAAGAGTTCCGTAAGCTTGTCGCGGTTAATTGTAACGGTCTCTACCAGCCAACGCAGCTGCGGCAGCTTTGCAGGGCCGCTACTACTACGCTCAAGCCGCGAGCCTTCTTTCAGATCGTTCGCACCTTTAATAGAGGGGCTGAGTGGAAAAATCAGCTTGCACATCCTGCAGGCGACTATGGCGGCTGCAGCGGCTGCACCTCCATATTCGCGGCTCCAGAGCTGGCACACTGTGGCAGTCGGTGCAGAGCTAGCATGCTGCTGCTGTAGTTAAGTGTTCAAGTAGCAGCGCCTGGTGATTTGACACTGTCGCTGCTTGTGACTGGGCGGCTGTCGGCGCGTGTCGGCTGCCGAAGATGCTGCCGCCGCTTTGGCAGCAGCTTAGCTGTTGACCGGGCTGCTTGCTGTTGCCGCTACAGGATGCCGTTGCTGCGAGACTTTTCCGCTCTTTAAACGCCAGGTTGCTGCAAGGTCTCCGCATACGAGACAATTGTCCTGCTTTCAATCCCACACAACGGATGTTGGCCATCGGTCGCTCTGCGAGCTCGAACTACTTCGGTTCAGTGCGCATTTGTAGCGAGTGCTCGAGCGCAGAGCCAGCGGCTGCCAGTCTGACGGGTCGCTAAAAGAGGAAGAGGAAGCCAGACCGAGGAGCAGGAGCAGGAGCAGGAGAAGCCTTAGCGAGGGTAGCGGCAGCCCGCAGTCGCCGCCGCCGCCGCACTGGCTCTGGCGCGCGTGCCTGCCTGCCAAAAAGAGGCCAACGACGCGTCTCGAGGAGCAGCTGCAGCCGAGCGACGCGCGCGCCACCCGGCGGCGGCGGCGGCGGCAGCCTGTGGCTTCTTTCGCTTTGTTCCCTGCGGTGAAAGATACCCGCCCACTGCGACCGATCGGCGTTTCGCCGCCGCAACTACGAGCTCTGCGGCAGCGGCCCGATGCCGGCCCTGCTGCCTGCCTCCTCCCCGTGTGCGCCGCCGCCGCCCGGCGAGACTTCGCGGCAGCGGCTGTCGCAGAGCTCGAATCCGTGCGCGTTCGCGTCGTGCGGCCAGACGCGCGCGCGCCGCAGGGTCGGGCTTCGCAGAGAGAAGGTCCCGCCGCCGCCGCCGCTAGAGCGGACGATCGCGAATGCCGCGACGGGCGTAGGAGCGCCTGTATGTGCAGCATCGCCGCAGCACAACCTCACAGCCGAGTATGCTGACCTTCGGCCTGCGCTCGTCCCGCAGGAGGGCATTGCGTGCGAAGCTTGGGAGATGGTTTCGGCGAAACACTGCAGACCGCAACTGGGCTGTAGCTGATGGGAGGGGCTCCCGCTAGATCAAAAGTCGCCAGCCGACGGCGCTAGGCGTCCGTCCGAGGAGAGGGACTTGAACCGGGAGAGTCCAACCGTCGATCTGGGTCAATCTGCGGTGCGGTAGCGGCGGCGTTGGCGGGGGGGGGGAGAAGACTGGCGGATCTTGAGCAGGCGCGCGCTCCCCGCGTTTGGACGCCGCTCGAACCTCAAGACGGAGCCGCGCGCACGCGCAGGAGCTCCGGCGGCTTGGAGCGGAAGATTATCGCGCCACACCTATACGAGCCACTCGGTTGGCCGCTAGCGTCGCGCTCTACCTTTTTTAAGATTATATATATATATATGTATACGTTTTTTATTGTACAGCGCCTTAAGAGAACTGTACCTCTATACATGCAGGGCTTGAACCCGCCTCGTTGGTCGTGTAAGGCCAGCATCTGACCCAGGGCTCGAGTCTTTATTTGACTGTAGCCAGCGCTGGACGGGTGGATGGAGCCTTCGCCGAGCACCTGCCGAAGGCAACTTTTCCGAGTCGGCCAGCAGACGCGGCGCCTGGCGCCACACCCTCAGGAGCCGGACCCCTAGGCAGTCACGCTACTGGGAGGCGTATGGCATCACTTCCGACCGAGCGGCGGTCCCACAGCGCTTGCGCCCGGGCTATTGGCGGTGACCTAACGCTGGATGGGGGGGGGGGTGAAGCTGCGGCTTCGTTCCGAACGGAGCGCCGCTGTTGAGAGAATTCGCATTCTACTTCGCCGACCGTAGTCTGCAGCGGTGCAGTACACCGCGGGCCGAGCGCCGCACCGCTAGATAACAAAACGTGAGAAGCTGTCGCGTAGAACTGGCGGGGACGAGTAAGATTGGTCGGACTGAAGGAAGGAAGTAAGGACTGAAGGAAGGAAGGAAAAGGGTCACGGACAGAAGAAAGGAAGACGGGCGAGCGATTGCGCCCGACTTCGTCGCACCGCTGCGAGCCGCCGGCGGCGGGGCGCCCGCCGACGAGCCGTCGCCGCCCTCCGCGAGGCGACGGGCTGGTCGTGGGTGTGGAGGGGTGAAAGGCAATGCATTGTGCAAGCTTAGCCAGTTGGGCCGGCACGGCGGTGGCCCCCGAACCGTCGGGCGACGCGCCGGCGCCGGCTGGCGATCTCGTGCGGTCGGTCGGTGGCCAGCCTCGGCGTTCCAATTCGAGACGCCCGCCTCAGTCACAGTCGCGACGACTGGAGCGACTTCGGAGGCCCGCAATCCAGCGAGCCGCGATGGGGCACGCTAAGTAAGGTGGTTGCTTATCGCGACCTCGGTCCCGAGGTCGTGGGTTCGAATCCTGCCGTGTGTGTGTGGGCGATCCTTTATTGCCGCTGCAAGCGGCGGTCACAGCCGGAGGCTGTTAAATCAGCTAGTACATAAGAGGCCCGGCAAGCGGGCTCATTCGTCACCCCGCGCGCAAGCGCCTTCGCCTCGTTGGGCTCGTTCTCGCGATGCGACGAAGAATCGCGTGGGACGATCGGACGCGGATCGGAGTCGCATCGAAGCCGCATTACGCATGGCCAAGACGAGGTCGCACGAGAGGGCGCGCGAAGCCGACCCGTCGCGACACGCGCCGCTAGGTGCTGAGCCGAGTCGAATCGACGTCCGGTCCGTCCGCCAGACGGCGCCCGATTGACAGAGGGACAGGTAGAAACGCCGGCGAAGCGAGGCGCTGACGTCATCGCCAGAAGCGCCAGCCGCCCTACGGCGGCGCGCGGGGCGCAGCCGAGTTCTCGACCGAATCGCTGGAGGCTGCGGGTGGTATGACGCACCTAGGCCACCCGTAGGTCGCACGACGGCGGGCCTGCGGCGCCGCTTCGATCCGCAGGGTTGCCTATCTAACCTCAGGGTTGCCTATCTAACCTCAGGGTTGCCTATCTAATGCGGCGTCGTTGGTTTGTACGCCACGCTGATTAAATTGCTCGCCTCGAATCAAGGTCAAGGTAAGTGTATTTGTAATAATAATAATAATAACACTTTTGATATAGCACCCTCGGCACTTTCCATTTGCTGACCGAGGTCGTGGGCTCGAGCCCCGTGGCGTACGCGAAGCGCCTGAGGAGAGATTAGATTTTCTTAGGAGGCTATATACATGAATTATTTTTTGACATATATACAGCCTTGTCAGGCTCTGCTATGGACGCTGTGTGTGCCTATAGCAGGCTGTTCAACATAGTCGCCGGTGCATGCTTATATTTCCGCTAAATAAACACGTTTTAGAGCTCTCTTTTTAGTTTAGCGCTTAGGATTTTGGATTTAGTATTTAAGGGTTGCATGCTTTTGGGTTTACGATTTAGTGGTTATATCTTGTATTTTTTGGGTTTGAGCTTTCGTGCTTAGATCGATTTTAGGGTTAGGGATTTAGATTTATATTAATATTTATTTATTTATTATATTTATATTATTTACATTTAGATATTATAGAGAAACTCCAAGTAGAATAGATAAACTAAATACATGTCTATTTAACGTAAACATGCTGGCGACCGTGTTGAACAGCCTGCTAGGGCACTACGCCCATAGCAGAACCTGACGAGGCTGTATGACTCAAACGACGCCGTATTAGCTGCGGATGCCCGCTACCGTCGCACGACTTACGCCACCCCATTGACGGTTCTCAGCTCGCGAGTTTGGGGAGCGCACGCGGTCACATCGAATGCTTGCGAAATGAGCGAGCGGACTGCGAGCAAACGCAACTCGCCGCGTCCGGCATTGCCACCACTCTAAGCTCCCACGGCGAAGTTTGCTCCCCGTCTGCCCCGATTCTCGCCCGCCGCACGATGGCTTCCGCTCTTCACGCTCCGTCCCGCTCTCTCTCTCTGTCTGTCTCTCTGTGTCTCTCTCTCCCTCTCTCTCTCTGTCTCTCTCTCTCTGTGTCTCTCTCTCCCTCTCTCTCTCTCTCTGTGTCTCCCTCTCTCTCTCTCTGTGTCTCTCTCGGTGTGTCTCTCTCTCTCTCTCTCTCTCTCTCTCTCTCTCTCTCTCTCTCTCTCTCTCTCTTTGTCTGTCGCTCGCTCTCTCTCTCTCTCTCTCTCGCGGCTCCCCTTCGCGCTCTTCTCGCCCCCTCCTTGAGGCGAGGCGCTTTCGCTACGCCTCCGCGGTTGGCCACTCTCCAGGGTCGCTCGGCGACCCCGCAGGCAGCCCCACTGCCCGACCAAGAAACTCGCTCTCGCCGCTCGGCGGAGGCGCGCGGCCCAGGTTCGCTATTAAACGGCGGCGAGAGGCCGAACGACGAGAGCGTACGACGAGGCGAAGAGGAGCGCGAACCGATGCGCTGCGACGGTTTATTGATGACACAGATCCACAGGGCACGAATGCGAGTGGCCGGCGCCGTCTAACGACGACAACGCAGAGACCGGCAGCCGCCACCGCCGCCAGACGACCGCGCCGCGCGGGGAGGCTGCTAGTACTCCGCTAGCTGGCGACCGGACTGCCCACGCTGGGCGACTAGCCGGCGACTGCAGATGCGGCGGCAGGTGCTCGCGCGCGCGGCACCGTCCAGCCCATCTGCTCCAGGGCGTCCTTCAAAGCGCCGAGGTCGACGGGCGGAAGGTACCCGCCGACTTTCTTCCGAGTCCACCACTGGCCGCGAGCCGCCGCGTCGCCGCCGAGCTTGGCGTATTTGTAGCGGTAGTGCTCGGCTCGGACGAACCTGCGCAGGTACAGACGCACGCGCGCGCGGCGGCGGGTGTGTGTGAAGGGGGCACGAAGAGACGGCCCGAGAGCGACGACGGGCGAACCCCAACGCGAGGCAGCGAGCGGCCGCCGCAAGTCGCCGCCGCCGGCGCGTCAGCCAATCGAGCCCGGCGGCGACCGCGCCCGCCGCATCGGCCGCAGGCCACGCGCCGTCTCCGCAGCTCGCGTATCTTGCGCGCGGTTTTCGCTAAACGGCGACGCGCGAGCGATAGCGGCGGCGGCTCGTGCCGACCTGATTTTTAATTGGAGTCGCGCGACCGGCGTCCAGCCGGCAGGCGGCCTGGCCCGCCCCGGCGGCAGGTGGAGGCGCATGGCGGGGTCTCGCGCGAGCGCCATGCGCCGAGCGATGGTGGCGAGACGAGCTAGCGACGCGAGCGCCGACCGTCGGGTCAAGGCCAAGGCTGAACGAACGAACGCATCAGACGGGCGCGGCTGCACGGTGTGGATGGGATGGGAGAGTTACGAGCGGGCGGAGGGGGACGATGTAGCGAGAGCGAATCGCGGCTGCCGCCGAGTTTTCGCGAAGCGGAGGGGGGGGGAGGGGCGGGGGTTCGAAGCGCCCCCGTTCGGCGGCGCTCTTTGGGCAAGGCCTAAGTCGGGCGCGCCCGCCATGCCCGCACGGACCGGCCCGACGAAGCGTCCGACCGCCCGCCCGCGGCGGCGTCCCGAATGAGACAGCTCAGCCGCGGCGCCGCGAAGCCTGTGCCGCCGCTACCTGGGCGGCGGCTTGCCGTCGAAAGGATTGACAGCCAGGAGCGCCGCCGCGTCCGCGTCGTTGACCAAAAGCTTTGCAACCAGATGCAGTAGCCACGGGTTGTGCTGATAGTTCTGAAAAAGGGTGACACAAACGCTGCGGCGGCGGCGCGGTGGGCGGTTACCTGGGAGCGGTGTCTCACCGCCCGCCGCCGACGGGCGCCGGCGCCGAGCGAGACAACCGCGCTGGCGGCGGGCGGGCGGACGGCGGCCGCGGCTAAGTACGCAGCGCTTCTACGCCGGCGACAGCCTGCCGCCGCAGCCGCCGCACAGCAACAGCAACTGCAGCTCGGGACGGCGTCCACGCCGGTCGGTCTCCGTGCCTGGGCCAGGCGGGCTAGGGAGAGCGGGAGCAATTAATTTGGGTGGGGAGGGACCGCGGCGGCAGCGGCGGCGGCGGGCCCGAGCGAGCGCCCAGCGGATCGGGCAGACGACGACGCGTCTGCCGAGGTGACCTACGACGGCTCGTCCGTCCGTCCGACGCCGCGAGCGCATTCGGTCTGAGACAGGTGCTGGCGGCGTCGGCGGGCAGCAGCGCCCGCCTGCCGAGTGCAAACGGCGGCTCCGGCGGCGCGGGACTCGCTGCTACGCCGAGTCGTCGGGCCGCCGGAGCCGAACGCACGTCCGGCGGCCGAGTCGGCGGACGTGCGTGGCCCCACCGGCCGGTCGCGGGACGTCGCGGGACGCGCCGGCAGGCGGCGTGGCTGCTGGCCGCGCGCGCAGGCTGCTCGACGGCTCGACGGGCGAACGCGACGAGCAGCCTGCGCGGCCGCCGGCTCTTCGCAGACACAGACTCGATACAGACGACGCGAGGGGGGAGCGCTCGCGACACCGCGCATTCGTCTAGCCGCGCCTCGAGCAGCCAACCTAGAATCCTGCGAAGACCACGCCGGTTTAGTTTGTGCGCTTCCGCAGCCTGAAACTCACTGCCGACATGCGTCGCGACATTTTCTGACTTGACACTTTAAAAGAATCCTCAAAGCGCACCCGTTCCTCACAGCCTTTGCTGGATCCTTGTGATTTGTCCTTTGTTCGCTTATGCGTGCCGACACTGCGCTTGCTACTACGTATTATTATGCATGCTGCCGCGGTGCATGTTACCGCTAGCTGTACGGCCATGCTTCCTTTACAGCATACGTACAGTGCCTAGAGAGAGATTAAGTTCTCCGAGGGTGCTATATAAATAAATTACTACTATTATTATCATAATGCATTTTTTCAGCAATGGGTGACCTTTTCTCGCGTTCAGTCAAAGGCTTTAATAATAATAATAATAATGCACTTGATAAAGCGCCCTTAAAGAACTTAATCGCTCTCTAGGCGCTTTACATTTGCTGCAAAGGGAAATGCAATTGAATGGTGAGTAAAATCATGCTTGATAAACAAACAAAATGAATAACATGGTTAGGGGTGACATGCACAGGGTCAGCATGCAAATGTGGCTAGTGGCAGCATGCACAGTGTCAGCACGCATAAGCACATCAAGGACGAATCACAGGGACCCACTAAATGCTGTCCTAAATAGGTGTTTTAAATTCTTTTTAAATGTGGTCAGGTCAGGGGATGTTCTGACGCAGGTCGGGCTTTCGACAGTTTACGACAAAGACTGCAACGCAGCTTACGAAATCGCCGATAGAAAGCTCTAGCGCTCAACTAATCGCATACTTGGGCTACGGATAAGTTTCGCACGCGTACGACATTGACGTATGCGATAGAGCGGCACGCTCTTACTCCACGAAATCGCACAAGCCTAAATTGTGCGAACGCGTTTTGACTGCGGCCAAACGGCGTCACGTGTCAGGCTACGCGTGAAAAAGCAACGTCAAAGTGACTTTGGCGATCTCCGAGCGACGGATTACGAGCGCCGTACGCCGGAAAGTAAAGGCTACTCAAAGAATTCGGCTGCTGCCGGAGAGCTAACGGTTCAACGGCGTTTGGTTCCACAATGGCGCCATCTCAGGCATTGATTGGCGTCAGCGTAGTCCCCAAATGGCGGCGGTTTGGCTACTGAAGCGTGGGCACTGGCTGCAAAGTGAGCGTGACAAGCACTTTACGAATATTTTAACGACGAAATACATTCGCAATTTCTGCACAGCTAGATTAAACTAAAAAGAGCTATGGCCATAGAGCTTGAGTGAGGTTCGTCGCATTACAAAGACCCCGACTGTTTTCGCAGACCTTGCGGCGTGTGACCTGCGTCCACGAATCGGCGACAGTTGGCGAGTAATCAGTAGTCAGCAAAGCGTTTCAAAGCGGAAGGAAAGAGTGCAGCGCGGGCAGCGGACAACCGCGGCAGTCAGAGGGCGCCAGAGGCGGGCGCGCGCGGTGGCACAGTTGGGCGGAGGCGAGCAGAGGGCGGCAGAGGTGGGTGCACTGCCGCAGAGGCGGGCGGCAGAGGGCGGCAGAGGGCAAACGCTGAGAGGCCGGCGTAGCAAAGTCGGGCGCACCTGAAAGGCTGCGAACCACATGAGCCAGTCCAGCCGGTAGTGATAGGGCGACACGATGCACGGTCGGCGATCGACGCGCCCGGGCTTGCACTTAAATTCATACTCCTGCCAGTCGGCTGCGTCGCCAACTAGGCGCACGTCGTCGTGGGTTCCCTGAAGTATCACTTCCGTCCTCTCCTTGGTGACGCTACAGCGTGAAATGACCGGCGGTGGCGGTGACGCGAGCGTACCGATGTCAAACGTAGCAAACTTGAGCCCGAAATGCCGCGATTCATCCGTTTATTTGTCCGAGGATGTCTGCCACTCGCCGGAAGATCGCCAGCCATCGAGAAAGTGGCCGGCCACTTTCGCGAGACGAGCGAGCGAGCGCGCTTACGAACCTGCCGAAGGCACCGTACGTGTTGACAAGTCGCAGAGGGTCGAACGACGTGTTCATGCTCTGTCTGGGCGAGAGCAGGTTCTGCACGACGGGCACGCTCAGGCACGCCAGCAGGACAGCGAGTGCAATGTTCACGGCAGGCCTCACGTACTCCCCTACAGCCGAGAGCCCACAACGGTGTGCGCTGTCAAAGTGCTTCGGAGGCATCCGTCAACCGACGCCTTTCCGACCGCTACAGCCGTATTTGCGCATACCGAGTTGCCAAAAAGCTACCTCACTCATTGTACCGCGCTCCGGGGAAGAAGTGAAAGCAAACTGGCAACAGGTGAGCTCCCTTCAAGTCCGCATTTATCTCTGCACCCATTTGCTCGCCGCTAAGGTTTAATGACCCAAGGTATCGGGTTCGAATAGTACTCGCGATCCCTATTAATTAAATCGAGAAAGTCCGTCACGCCGCTAGAAGGCGCAGCCTTGTCTTCCGAGGCGGAATTTCTATGACTCAGCCAAGCGAGTCCACGCGTAGTGAGTTACTCGTATCGATTGACACCGTAACGTGACTAGATGTTCCGCCGTTCGCTTCTTCTGGGCACCCGAGGTTAGAAAACAAAACCGAGAGCTGCCGAACAATGTCTACAATGCCGCAGGTACGCCCCCCCCATGCCAACTCCCTGCGAATAAGGCTATAACGTTGCTCTATGTTTGCTCTGGCTAAATCTGCTTTGCCACCTGCACGAGCTTTTGATATTTTCACCGTGGACAACTCACCTACGACGTTAAATTCAGGAGACAGACTTCAACTCACATGACAGCACAGCAATGGCGAAAATATTATGCTTACGCGTAAGGTAGCAGTGACTTTCGGGAAACAGCGATTCGGCCCGAACTTTCTAATTTAAATTGAAGGGCTCCCTATCGATCGCGTGGCAGGCCGAAGGGGAAGCTTGTCTCTGAGCGGCACGTGACCGTCCGCGACTCGATGGGCTTCAGTCTCCTAGGCTCTCTGGCTACGTTATTGCCGGTACACGTAATGTATCGTGTTCGAACGCGTCAAAGGCCTCGCGAAGTCGTTCGAGCTGCTGCGAAGGCATGTCATACAAAAATGTCCAGTGTAACCAGAGCGTGCGCCAGCGACGGCACTGCTGCTTGACTTTCTCTTGCAGTTGGCACGTACACTGGCTCGAATTTTTTATTTTTTTTTTATAGGAATTTAGCGATTTTCGATCGTTGCACACACCTACAGCCAGACCCAGCCAGGAAATTAAATTCTGCACTGTTGGGGAGAGGGCTAAGCCTTGACCCTCGGCCTTCAGTTGACTTGACGAGGAAATCGCCGGAAGTGTGCCGCCACACGCTCCATTTCCCGTTTTCACAGCGTCACAAGCTGGCAGTACACGCACTTCCTTCGAGCCCAGAGGCATATGTGAAGCGCCTGAATAGAGATTAAGTTCTCTTCGGGTGCTATATAAATTAATTATATTTATTTATTCCAGCTTTGCGAAAATTACATGAAACGATAATGGCTAGGTTCTAGGTATTTTTTATAGATGCAGTTTCCATATGTCATGTCATGTATCTCCGTCAGTAACTCCAGAAAGTCATAGGGACCATGTGGGTGTTACGCAGGAGAGTTTTGTATAGCGCACTCACAGCCTAAGCGGCTTTCGGTAAGCATTCGGTAGCCAACAGACTTTGTCTCACGCAACAAAGAGAAAGTGGGAAGCATAGCAGAGTTAGGAGAGCAGTTGAGGTAGTGAGTAGCATAGAAGTAGCAGTTCAGGACCGCTGAAAAAGATGTGCCATAGTCGGCAGTTGGAGAGTAGATGTCGTTGCGTAAGAATTGTGGAAGCGAGTTCCACAGTCTAGGACCTGCAGAGCTAAAGCTTCTGTCGCCAACTGTCTGTAAGCGGAGGAATGGAACAGCTAATTTATTGTCCACATAGGACCTGAGGGCGCGAACAGGCTGAAACTGATGCAGCAGCTCAGCTAGGTACGAAGGAGCCAAGCCGTGGCGGGCCTTGTGGGTCAGCGTAAGAACTTTGCTCTGTATCCTTTGCTCAACCGGCAACCATTCTAGCTCTTTCAGCAAAGGAGACACGTGCTCAAACCGCTGGGACTTGAAGACCAGCCTTGCAGCCATATTCATAGTCCGCTGTAGTGGCATAATAGCTTTCTTTGGTAGCCCAGCCAAAAGGGAATTACAATAATCAAGCCGAGACAGAACTAAAGAGCTAGTTAAATTTTTTACAAGCCACTGTGGGAGACAGCTTCTAATCATGGATAGGGATTTGTAGCTATGCAACGAAGAAGGAAATAATAGACTCGCCAGTGACTCGCCGCCGTGCTGTGAGTATTTCCAATAAAAACCCTCGGCACACCATCATCAAAGGGCAGCTAGCGAGTCATATTACTCGCACCGAGTCGTCGGAGAAGCCGCATCGGCTGCGCTCGAAAACGGAAGTGGCGCCGATACCAGAGCAAGCTTCGGAGAGCAATCAAGAACGCCCACTTGTGAATAAGAATTACGTGTCATTCTTTGAGTATAGCTGCGTAATCCACAGCCGAAGAAAGAGGGTCGCATCTGATCGGCACGGCACGATAGTGCAACTGACTAATCTTCACTTCACATGACCTTTTCATATACTCTAAGCAGCAGGTTATGACACATTCGCTTCCGGGTGACATTACATTAACCCAGGAGCCGCCAATACTCTCTTACGACTGTCAAAACCCGGCTGATTGAATATGTCAAAAAGTTTCACTGGCTCCTCCTAAAACTAGGACCGCCCTCTAGTGGGATTGATAGAAAACCTAGCATTGCCTTCAATCGTCGATGTACACTTTTAGCTTCTCCATCTTGTTAGGTTCCGAAATTAATATCTGCCGAGACACTTCGGATGCCTTCTGGATAGCAGTTCTTAGAGGAGCAGTCAATAATTGCAGCAGTTATTACAATAGCAGTCTCAAAGGAAGTTCCCGTAGGATTTGGTTTCGCAATCGCAATGACCGGCACAGGAAGCCGGTCCTTTGCTCACAACATCGTCAGCAAAGGACAAAGTACCGGATACGTGCTTGTTACCAACAGCCAGTTCCACGCTCTCGTATGCAATAGCAACATCCGAACTCCCAAGGCGCTCCATGAATTTTCCCACTTCTATCACACGGAGCTTCACTCATTGCTGCACCTGAGCTAGGTTAGTCAGCTCATCACACTTGGCATCGTTAAGGTGGTGACCCATGGTTGGGTCACGCCTGCCGTCGTCATTAACACATTCCTGGACCCAGTGGTGGCGCCGGGATTTTCATCTAGGGGGCAAGACCTGCAATTTTTTGCAATAATAATAATAATAATGATAATAATATGTACGCCCTTTCAGAGAAGTTAATCTTTTTCTAGACACTTTACATGTATGGGATAGACCCATAAAAAATGTTCATGCAGGCGCGGCTAGACCCGCAATTAATGAAACGTTATAGCGGAAAGTCATGGTGCTTATTCGACACGAGCTCCGCTGCTGCTCGTCGAGTTGAATTCAGGCATAATTTCGCCGTTAGTGACGGTCGGAAGAATAGGGGGCGGCCCAGGTCGCTACCCCGCTGCTGTGAGGGAGGGGGAGGAAATACCACCTGCCCTCTTTTGACTCGGCCACTGCATATACCAACTCAGCAGTAGTCTCAGCATTACTTTTGACAGAATGTTAGTAGTTATCCACGGTTCTTACTTGAGATACCATCACATTTTTCTCAAGTCACAGGACTAGCTCCGATTTCGGGGTAAAAACTCTTCTCACAAGTACAATAAAGGTGAGTAGATGCAATCCAGCTATGGGAATAGTCTCTAGAAATATGTGGGGCCCAAATTCATTAAATTTCGGTAAAAATCCCCTTTTCGATTCTGCTAAAATAGCTAGATATTGAACCATAATTAAAGAAAGTTCAACAAGTGATTTTTCTCTTAATACCAAATTTCGGCAGACCAAACCGCTGATTCAGACCAAACCGCTGATTGTGCACAAAAATTCCACGATCGAAACACGCCTTAACCTGCTCCGATCAAAAGTTACGATTCCGCCACTCTGCTAATTGCGATAATCAAAAGCAATGAAACTACCACAAGATGACTGCTAGTGGTCAGTATGCATAATAATCTCTAAAGGTTACCACAGTCTTGTTGATTTAGAATGTCAAAGTTTCAATATATCGTTGGCTGAACTCTAATCCCCGTTGTACTTCTGGAGCGCAACAGGCCCTGGAGGTGTGCGTTATGTTCGTGCTGATGCTTAAAAAGCATGGCTGCCCTTTGTAGCATAGAGCAGAACAAAATTAAATATGTATCGGTAGATAAAACAAAAACAGCCTCCTCTAGAAGCAGATCTGACCCTGCAGGTGGCAATCGTGTTGCCCCGAAAGTCTAGCTAGCGTCATCAAAGTAACAGAACAAATATGTCCTTAGCCTCGAATCTTGTCCCTGCACCTTTCAAAAAGGCTGCTGTTAGGCCGCTCGTTACGAAAGCGAAACTAGACCAAGAGAGCTTCTGGTCAGTCTCCCTACTGGTGTAACTACCAGACACTGGAGCAAGAAGGGGCAGACCAGCTAAACTCTTACATTAAAATTTCAAAACTACTAAGTAAGTTCTAGTATGCTTTTTAGAGCTAATCACTCCACATAGGAAGCATTGCTTCTGGTGTATACCGAAATTCTCAGGAATGCAGACTTGGGAGCAGCCTGCTTGTTTTGCTTGATCTCTCGGCAGCGTTTGATTCTATTGATCACCAAGTCTTTCTCGAGCGCCTCTCATCTCGCCTAGGCATCACTGACACCGCATGACATTGGTTCAAGTCCTAGCTCCGTGGTAGAATACAGAGAGAGTATTGATGTGAACGGACAAATGTCATCGGAAGAACCGCTAAAGTACGGGGTATCTCAGGGCTCTGTGCTCGGTCCGCTTCTCTTCACAGTTTATACTCTCCCTCTTGCCGATATGATTGTTAAGCACAATCTAGGCTTTCAATTTGATGCAGATAACACACAGCCTACGCATTTCTCCTCTCCCAACCCTCCAGCCTGTCAAATCTCTTATTCCCCTTGCTGCATGTACTGCTGACATTTGCAATTGGATATAAACAATCAAAATTGAATGAAGATAAATACGAGTTACTAATTAAGGGCAACCGCAGCGTTACTCAAAAAACCGAAAATTGATCAATCAAAATCATCTCTGCCAGCATATCTCCGCTGGCATCTGCACGAAACCTGGACGTCCTGTTCCCAAATGACTTTTCACTAGCCGACCACGTCAGCTCGTGGTCAAGTCTGCCTAATTTCGGCTACGTATCATTGCAGGAATTCGGGCCTTCTTAGACAGACACCGCATCCAAGTTGGTCCTTCGACTGCTGACATTCCGTCTCAATTTCTGCGACTTGCTACTTGCAAATCGTCCAGCCCATGCCATAACCGATTATCATGCCATAACCAATTGCCAGCCATGCTTCCGTTGCCACATTTGTAAAGTGCCTAGTAAGACGTTCGTTCAGTTCTCTTACGGTGCTGTACAGATGTCTCAACGACAACTACTCTCCAGCTGCCGACTATGGCTAATCCTTTTCAGCGGTCCTGAGCTGCTACTTCCATGCTACACACTACCTCAACTGCTCTCCTGACTCTGCTGTGCTTCCCACTTTCTCTTTGTTGCGTGAGACGAAGTCTGTTGGCTACCGAATGCGTACCGAAAGCCGCTCAGGCTGTGAGTGCGCTTTACAAAATTCTCCCGCGTAACACCCACACGGTCTTTATGACTTTGTGGAGTTACAGACGGAGATACATTATTACATTACATTATCGCCTTATCGCCTGAAGAGAAATATGTGCGGCCAAATATAGCGGAAGTCTGAAGTTGCTTGCCGCAACATCTCTTTGGACCAGACTAAAGAGCAGACGTCGTTACTCAGAACGCCCGAGGCTGGAAACCAAAGATACCGCCGCTGGCCACGGCAGGTTCCTTGGATAGTATGTCTCCCGAGAATTACTTCTTTAGCCCATCTAAAAATAAGATGGACCCTGCAGATCCTGTCAAGCCAGCAGTCGGAGCGCACGAGCACGCGACGCACCGCTTTGTCTCGTACAGCGGGCAGCCAGCCAGTGGCCCGCGTTTATTCTTGGCCCTTCTCCTCCCTCACCCCCCACCCATCGCCGGGTGAAGGGATACATCGGGCTACGCTATTATTAACGCTCGCCGGACGAGAGCGCCCGCCCGTGTAAAGGGTAACCTGCTACACACACACCGCCCGCCCGCACGCCCGCCCGCCCGCCGGAAACCGGGCCTGAAGTTGTGCGATACAGGTAGGTTATTCCACACGCCTATTAATATGGCTTAATCTACGCAGGAGTTTTACCGAATTCTGACGATGCTCCTTTGACCTTTTTTAACCTTTAAACCCAAACAATTACCCTAAGCCTCCGGAATCGCGAACAATTAGCCCGGCGACTACTCCGTGAAAGCACGATAGTAGCTCGACTATACGGTGCTGGCGGTTGGCTGAGTGTCTTCATCCAGCCACCATTTCGGTAAATTGTTTCGGTACCGCGTAAGACTAACGAACTAGTTACAAGTATGCACACATAAAAACTTATACACCTGTACGTCCAAACAGGTGTAGACGCCCAAAGAAAAAGTTTTGCCACCGCAGCACTACCACTTGGAAGGCGCCAGCTGCATTAAAGCTGCGTCATCAAACGACATCTAGCACGGCGGTGTACTTTAAGCCGTGCTCACATCGTATGATAGCGTCCACGAACTCATCACTTTGTAATTAGTAAGGGACCTCCGTTATTTTAAACGATATATGATGCCGTTTATTATCGCTGGACGCAAACGCCCGGTAAGCGGAATCGCCTCCAAATCGCTAAAACTAAATCTGCCGAATTTCACGGTTTACTATAAACAGGGTAACACTTCTTACCTTTGTCAGCTTACGGGTATTTGAATTTTTTCTCCTTGCCGAATGGTGCGCACAAAAGATAGTTGAATCTATAACGTGAACCCTAGTAATCTACCGCGATGTGTGTGTGTGTGTGTGTGTGTGTGTGTGTGTGTGTGTGTGTGTGTGTGTGTGCGTGTATACTTAAATGACAAGCTCAATTAGCGAAAGTCGTACAACCGATACGCTCTAGGATGACCGACCACAGCAGACATAATAGTGCAGCTTTGCCCCTAATTGGTAATTACACATCCATTCGAGCAGTATGCCTGGATTCGGCTCGAGCACGTAAGTGGCAATTTAAAGTCAAGGCTTTACAGCCCTCCGTTGACACACATAAAGGAGAGCGGTGAAATATCGATCGGTGAGAGCACTGGATCCGAGACCCAAAGATTTCGGTATAGCTACAGGAAGGAGGCAGAACTCCTGTTTCTGGCAGTCAGTCCCCGGTCGACGGTTGGTGTGTATTTAGGAGCTAAAATATAAGCCGGGTCGTTTAGCAGGGCTGCCTTCAAGTATATTGTACGTGTTAGCAACCGGATATTGACCTCAGAGTCAAACGCATTCATTTCACGACCCAGGTCATGGGTTCGAGTCCCTCAGCAGGCAATCCTTTGTTGCTCACTGCAGGCGGGAGTTGTAGCCGCTAAGGTTGTTCTGAAGCTATATGAATGACAAAGTCCGCTTTAAAGGGATAACCAGATATTTGCCCAGGTGGTGTCGACATCAAGCAACAAAGCTAGGTACGATGATATCTGATTGCAGTCACAATTGAAGTATGAGAAAGTATCCATGGATTTAAAAAAGAACTACCCTCTAAAGAGATCCAGCAAAGGAGGAATATTCGAACGTCATCATATTCAAATTATTAGACCCGGCTAACAGATAAGACCATTTTGGTCGGGAAACCATAGCAGGTCCTATCTCAGTGGGAGACTCCAGAGTATTGATGTGAATGGACAAAGATCATCCGAGGTACCTCTGAAATATGGGGTACCTCAGGGCTCCGTGCTAGGTCCGGTTCTTTTCACGGTTTATACTCTCCCTCTTGCTGAAGTGATTGCCAAGCACAATCTAGGCATTCACTTCTATGCGGATGACACTCAGTTGTACCTTTACGTTGACCCCTCCCAGCCTTCGAGCACCTCGAATTCTCTCAACTCACTTGCTGCATGTATTGATGACATCCACACGTGGATGGCAGCATATTTTCTAAAACTAAACGATGATAAAACTAACTTACTAGTTATGGGCAAACCCAGCGTGATTCAGAAATTGGAAAGGCTGACTCTTAAAATTGGCTCTGCCAGCATATCTCTTGTTGAATCAGCTCGAAATTTAGGTGTCATGTTTCAAAGTGACCTCTCGTTAGACGATCACATCAGCTCCACTGTCAAGGCTGCCTGCCTTCAGCTACATAACATTGCTAAAATTTGGGCTTGTTTAGATATGGATACCACGTCTAAGTTGGTCCATGCATTTGTAACATCCCGTCTTGATTTCTGCAACTCACTGCTCTCTGGCCTACCGGCATGTGCAATCAGGCGATTACAGATAGTGCACAAGTCTGCAGCTAGGCTTGTCTGTCGTGAGCGTCGCAACTGCCACATCACACCACTTCTTGCCGACTTGCACTGGCTACCAGTCAAGCAACGGATCGACTTCAAGGTCTTGTCGCTCACTTTTAGGTCCCTTCATTCTTTGGCTCCAGCCTATCTCTCAGATCTACTCCCCCCACCAGGCCAAGCATCGTACCACCTGCTTTTCGGAAACCAACTGTTTACCGATACCTCGTATAAACCTCGAAATCCTTTGGAGACCGTGCATTTAGTTCGTATGCTCCCAAAGCCTGGAACTTCCTCCCGACTTGCGTCAGAACATCCCCTGACTTGACCACATTTAAAAAGAACTTAAAAGCACACCTATTTAAGACAGCATTTAGTGGGTCCCTGTGATTCGTCCTTCACGTGCTTATGCATGCTGACACTGTGCATGCTGCCACTAACCACATTTGCATGCTGACCCTGTGCATGTCACCCCTAACCATGCTGTTCATGTTTATCAAGCGTGATATAACTCACCATTCAATCGCGTTTCCCTTTGCAGCAAATGTAAAGTGCCTAGAAAGACATTGAGTTCTCCGAGGGCGCTTTATCAAGTGCATTCTTATTATTATTACTAACTGTCTTGTTTTGCATAACATAGTTGTCGACTCCAGCTGAAACCAGAGACCTACACAGAGCTCGGTGGCCACAAAATCAAACTGCATCCAGGTGGCCATAACAAAATACGAGGCCAATTTCAAGAAAAAGGCATTTGCAAAATTAATTTATTCCCTGCCAATAATCGCGTCTGTATTTTTAATGTGTGCCAGTTACACTGGTCGCCAGACCGCGAGAAACAATCTTAGTGGTGGTCGAAAATTTTTAAGGAAAATTGGCTAAGAATATAAACTGAGCTACCTTAAGATCTACGTCTTTGAAAATTGCAACGTTTGGCCGCTACCTAAATTTCCCCTCGTTTATGTGCCAATAGCGGTAGACCCCGTGCAGACGAGCTTTGTCAGCATAATTGATAGCGATGATGTTGCTTACTATGTTAATGCTGCAAGCAGGTCTCTGCAACTAGCACCACTGCATGCTCTACTGTGTCCAATAAGGCTGCGGATTGGTGCCTCGTGCTGTGATTATGCTAGTGAAGTGCACCGGGAGCATTGCACTGGGTGCTGACAGTCTACTTAGGCACCTTTAGTATTAAGTAGAACCTTATGCAAAACAATGTATCTGGATCAAATGAATATCTATAAGATCGAGGGGAAAAATTTCGTGCGCCATGTTGAAATGGTTATCTTAATAAATAATAATTATTTTTTAAATAAATTAATAAATAATTCTTAAAAAAAGGCCCACTAACCTTTTCCTCAACCTTATATTTCCCCACTGACCATGGTAGCCTAAACCAGGGTTTCGGTGAGTATGCGAGAGCTGTGGGTTACAACATGCATGCAGTCGCTGCTTATGGAAAAGGGGGCCATGAAGCCGATAACAATAATAATTCTAATAATAATAATGCACTTGATAAAGCACCCTCAGAGAACTTAATCTCTTTCTAGGCACTTTACATTTGCTGCAAAGGGAAAAATGCAATTGAATGGCAAGTAAAATCATGCTTGAAAAATAAACAAAATGAATAATATGGTTAGGGGTGACATGCAGAGGGTCAGCATGCAAATGTGGTTAGTGGCAGCATGCACAGTGTCAGCACGCATAAGCACATCAAGGACGAATCACAGGGACCCATTAAATGCTGTCCTAAATAGGTGTGTTTTTAAGTTCCTTTTAAATGTGGGCAGGTCAGGGGATGTTCTGACGCAGGTCGGGAGGGAGTTCCAGGCTTTGGGAGCCCATTAGCCTTATGCAGCTATTCCTAGATCAGAGATTCTGTAGGTAAAGACGCTCAGATTATAGATCAATTATTACAGTACCAATACTAAGCCATTTCTATAGCGGCTAGAGAGAACTTAATCTCCATCCAGGCGTTTTATAACTGGCTGCAGGAGAATACAAAAACCACGGACTGGTGCCAAGCTCCTAGACTTTTGGTGCACAGGAGCCGAAGGTTCTATTACCAATTTTTTTAATTTAGTGCGAAGAGTGAGCTGATTTAGATGGAAGGCGACTAGATAACAATAAAACTACATTTGTATAGCAATCTCAGAAAACTTAATACAGGAAGCATAATTAAATGGTAGCATGCAGAATGTCAACAAGCATAGTATGGTTAGAGGTGACATGCACTGTGTCAACAAAATAAGGTTAGTGGTAGTATTCACAGTGTCAGCATGCACAAGCAAACAAAGGACGAATCATAAGGACCCACTAAGTGATGTGATAAACAGGTTTATTTCAACTCTTTTTTTAAATGTCGTTGAGTCAGAGGATATCGTGACATCAGTCGGGAGGGAGTTCCAAGCTTTGTGAGCATACGAACTAAAGAGCATTGAAATGCTGCTAGTGGGAGCCATTGGAGGTCGGCAAGTAGTGGCATGATGTGGCAGCTGCAACAGTCACGACAGACAAGCCTAGCTGCAGTTTTGCACCAACTGTAGGCACCTGATTGGGCAAGCAAGCAATGAGCTACAGAAGTCGAGCTGGCATGTCACAAATGCGTGGACTAATTTGGCTGCAGCCTCACTGCCTAAGCAAGCCCGAATTTCAGCAACGTTATATAGCTGATGGTGATGCTGGATGTTGAGGGACGGATGGTTCGGGAGCTAACTGGAGGAACACAGAGGTCGAATAGGCAGGCTGCTGAAAGGAAGTGGCATAACCAGGAAGCCAGAGAGAGAGAGATAGAGAGAGAGAGAGAGAGAGAGAGAGAGAGAGAGAGAGAGAGAGAGAGAGAGAGAGAGAGAAAGAGAAAGAGGGAAGGAGAGAGAGAGAGAGAATCTCTAAATCGATTCGAGGCTTGATCACAATTGCATCACAATGGCGAAGCAAACTCGATAGCGTTTTCCATACGATCAATATTGAAATAATGATGGGGTATATGGTGTGTGCTTGTATAAAGTACGTGGAAGCAAACATTTAAATGTTGCTTCAATTATTCCTTGACCTGTCATTAATTCTTTATGATTTATTTACCCCTACATAATTTAGAGGCCAAGCTATAAACGGGCCCTGATAAAGAAAAGCTAATAGTTAGATTTGAAAGACCTACAGGGCTGCACTCACCAGACATGTTCAGACAACGGATGGCCGAGGTCGAAGTCGGATCCTAACTGACCAGCAAGATCTCAGTTAGAGCTAACTACCACTGTGCAATAGATGATACAGGCAATACATTTTGGAGCAACAGACAGCAAGACTTTGCAAGACTTTGGCCGATGTGCGATAAGCGAAAATGCCAGTATGCCGAACATGTAATATCAGTAGACGAGGCGGTGCTCAGGAGTTTAACACGAGTGTGTGCACTACACGTTCTACTTGAACATCGTTAGGGTGCTTGCAGCCGTTCCGGAGTCACCAACAAGGCCTATAAATGGAGGGGTTAGGCGATGATAGGTAGGTAGAAGTGTCACTAATATATCGACAACAGTAGGAGGAGTCGCTAATCGATGCAAGCAAGAAGATTCGATTTCCCTCAGCCATTAATGCCACGAAGCATGCTGGGGAGGAGCTGGATGCCTTATGCGCCTGATCTTGCAGCAGCCTAATCGGTCCGTTTCAAATCAAGAGAGCATGGATGAGCTGATCCTCGTCACAGCAATTCGCGGGTTCCATGTTGGTCGTCTTGTGAAACATCACAATCCTAGCATAAATGTAATGACACATGGAAGTGCCACTAAACGATACGAGTCAGTGACGGTCCTAAGGTTTTCGGTGGGCTGATAGGAAAAGGTATATCTCTAAAGGTATACCGTATATCTCTCATAACATCAGAGCCACAGGCTTGGCAGAGCTTTTTTTTCTATTGGGACAAGTAGGCATTTGCTATCTCGGCTGCTCAGCTTGACGTTTCTGGACATCAAAATCAGAATGGCAGCCGAGAACACATCCACTCACTGCAGCAGTGACAGCAGCAAATGCAGCCTCGGCAGAATAAATGACTAGTGGAGCTTAAGTGCTAAACGTGCATATTGCATATGGGGGGGGGGGTCCTCGTGACAATTTCGAGTTAAGATGCATGGCATCCCACTGACTTACTAACTGAATGACAGGTGAAGAATCATCATACACACTGAGACATATGGACCACTGCAGTAAACGACCAGAGATGCAGCATGGCCAGCCGAAAAGTGAGGAGTTGCTGTGCCAAAAGCAGCTTACAAAGCACACAGCACTAAGCGGCTCAATTTGCAACTTTCATCTGTTAGTTGTCGCTCGTTACAAAAAAATCAGATTTATTTGTTTGTTGATGTTAGATGCCAAAATGAAAAGTATCCCCCAGGCCGTGCCAGTCAATAAGGTTTAATCTCACGCTAATGGCAGCAATTTGAAAGGGCTTTACAGAAAGAAGGCACTAACGTTGAGTTGGGAAAACCATTGACGGCACAATTCCGTTTGACTTAGCAGCAGCAAGAAAGCAGTATTGATATGGAATCGTAAATATTTGTCAGCAGTCGTAGGGGTGGAGCTTCAGGTCAGGTAACAAAATGTAAAGGCAATTTTCTTGAAAATACATCACGTATCCCATGTATGCACAAGCTTGACATGCAATACAGTTTCTGGACATGTTAGATGTGTTTGAGAAAAGGGCTTGGCTGGCCTCATACACCAGAGATATCATTGAAGGGAAAGGTTAAGCGATGTCCTCGCCAAGGTTGGCAAGAGTTCGGACGTCAGCGGCTCGTCTTGGAACCGTGGAGAAGGGAGCTACCTAGCTAGCTAGCTAACCAACCAGTAGAACAGCTGCATTGACAGCAAAAAAGTATGAGCTTCGATGGTAAAAATTGTCTGCAAACCAGTTCACGAATATGAGCCAGATCAGACGATTTGAGTACACTCGATGGAAGGCTGAACTCGTGAAGAAATTACCATGTCAATGGTTTTCTTAGAGCACATATTTTGAGCTTTGGAGTCAAGGTCATACACAAGGCCCAACCAACAGGATCTTGTACAGCACCTGCCACGAGACTCGCCGAGCTACTAAGACGCTTCACAGTAGAGGTGCAAAGAAATTTTTTCAGGAGAAGTGCACAGAATAACAGTAATAACGATAGTGTATTTGCTTAGTGTCCAAAGACAACTAAATCTTTTTCTAGGCACTTCATGTAGGCTGGAAAGCAAAATATAAAAAACTGGCTAATGATAGATAATAGCATGCACAATTTCCTAAAGCATAAGTGCATCATAGAGAGCATACACAATTGCAGCCAGCATAGTCACGTTAAGATAAACTCACGTGGAGTAAGTCCTACGTGGAATAGGCAGACTTTGAGATTCACTTTTAACAAGTCGAAGGATGAGGCATGATGTGAATCGGGATCCGAGCTCCGGGCTTTGTGTAAACAGAAACTGGAATCAAGCACGGTAGTCAAAGTGTTTTTTCGAGATAGACTTGGGGCACACAGCTAGATAACCGGTGTCAAAGAAGCTGGTAGGATTAGGAGAAACCTGAGGAGTAAGTATTTCAAATACGTAAGCCGAAGCAAGAGAATGTGGGAAATCAAAGGTGAGTGACAGAACCTTGGCGATGTGCTGCTCGATGGCGAATTTTCGCGAATCAGAGAGACATCTGGCGCAATGTGGCAGTTGCAATGTTCACGGCAGAAAAGCCTGGTGGCCGAGTTCTGCATGATATGTAAGGGGTCTATTGCACAGTCAGGAAGACATGCGATGAGATACTGCATTGACTAACTTGGCTACGGTATCATTATCTAAAAGAGCCCAAATGTTGCGTAGCTGAAAGCAGACAGACTTGACAGCGAGGCTGGGGATTTCGTCTTGTCAAGGTCGCTTTGGCACAGGGAACACAGAATAATATTGTCCCGTTAGACCAAGCAGAAACCGATAGAGTATGACAAGATGGCTGCTGCACAGTGATAAAAAAATACGATTCATCTGCATAGCACCCTAAGAGAACTCAATCTCTACCTAGGCACTTTGCATAGGCTGCAGAGCTCGTGCCCACGACCACAAAGGTGAGCACCTTGACCTCGGGGTCATTAAAAGTGAGCACCTTAACCCCAGGGCCAAACCAGAGTGAGCCACTTGTACAAGTGAACAGCTAGTTATGGCCAGGCGTCAGAAGAAATAATCGTTCTGTCTCAACATTCCTCATGCCATGCCATCAACATACCTTATGCCACGGGACTGTCTTATAATAATAATAATAATAATAATAATTCACTTGATAAAGCACCCTCAGAGAACTTAATCTCTCTCTAGGCGCTTATATTCTCAACGCCAATAACCGCTAAGAGACAGTGCGCCTTGGAACGTTTGGGCCTGCACTCTGGCTCGGGCCACACGAGTACAGGGCAGGAGACATGCTTTTGTGATTAGTTGGGGCAGAAAACCATTTCACCTTCGAAGTTCAGAGAAATGGTAGCCTCGGGCTGTACCGGGTACGCGGATTCATTATCGGCCTTATGTGCCAGGTTTGAAAGCATTAAAAACCTCCCCAGGATCGATTGATGAAGCTCATCTGTAGTCCAACCGGCTCTTTGTACGTTCGATGCTGCTGCTGTTGCTTAGCACTGCAGGCTGGACCACTGCCTGATCTCAGCGATGTGCATCCGTCTAAGGAAAGCTTACAAAAATTCCCACCACCCCGACCCGATATTGTACGAACTTTGATGTACGGAATAAAAATATCTCGTCAGTTTGAACCAACCATTTAAACTTTCTTTCGCAAGAGGATGTTTTAGGGGGTCTAGGCATTACAAAATGGCCACTGCTCTCTCAAGGGATCCAATTTGTCTTGCCTAACCTCTGACCCCTGGTCGGCGGCTGCTTGCATCAAAAGCTGCTGCTACTGCTGCTCTGCGTCGTAAGAGATACGCTAGTGAACTTGCGAGTCACCGAAACCGCACATTCACCTAAGTCACAAACCTATCTCAATGCGATTAAGATAATAATAGGCGTGGCATGCCCAGGCTCAGCATCCAAGTATGGTTAGTGGCAGCATGCACAGTATCAGCACGCACAAGCACATAAAGGACGAATAACGTGGAGTCACTAAATGCGGTGATAAATAGATGCGTTTTCAGTTTCTTTTTGAATGTGGTAAAGTAAGCAGATATCGTGACAAAAGTCGGAAGTGAGTTCCAGGCTTTGTGGAGCATACGAACTAAAAGCAGGGTCTTGAAAGGATTTGAGGTTCGGACGAGGTATAGGTAAAGGATTAGATTCCGAAAAGTGGGTGGTACGATGCTTAACCTGGTGGGGGAATAGATCTGATAGGTAGGCTGGAGCCAAAGAATGAAGGGACCTGAAAGTGAGTGAGAAGTTTCGAACCAACTGCAAGCGTGTGATTGCACAGGCCGGTAGACCAGCAAGCAGTGAGTAACAGAAGTTGAGGCAGGATGTCACAAATGCATGGACTACTTTAGATGTGGTATCCTTGTCTCACGAAGCCCGAATTTTAGAAATGTTATCAGCCCGTGATGGCACACTAGGTAAGGCGGTTGCTTTTCACAACCTCGATCCCGAGGTCGTGGGTTCGAATCCTGCGGTGGGTGATTCTGTATCGCTGCTACAAGCAGTGGTGATAGCCGTAAAGGCACTTCTGTCGCTATACAAAAAAAAGTTAAATCAGCTAGTATTATCTTATTATTATAGCTGAAAGTAGGCAGACTTGACAGTGATGCTTATGTGGTCGTCTGATGAAAGGTTGCATTGGAAAAGGACCCAGATTTCGTGCAGATTCAACAGGAGATATGCTGGCAGAGCCGATTTCGAGCGTTAACCTTTTCAATTTTTGAATCACACCTGTTTTGCCCATAACTAGTAAGTTGGCTTAATCATCATTCAATTTAAGAAAGTTTGCTGCTATCCATAGGCGGATGTCATCTATACATGCAGCAAGGAAGCTGAGAGAATTCGACATGCTCGAGGGTTGGGAGGGATCAAAGCAAAGGTACAACTGAGTGTCATCTGCATAGAAGTGAAAGCCTAGATTGTGCCTGGCAATCACTGTCACGAATGCACGGACAAGGTTGACTGAGGTCTCCTCATGAAAGTGGGCTCGAATTTTTATGATGGTGCGTAGCTGAATGTCGGTGGGCTTAATAGTGGAGCTTATGTGGTCGTTAAGTGAAAGTTTAGTTAGATTTGGTCAAAAAGAACAGCAAGCGAATTATTTTACCATGTAGTTACTCTGAATTCATACACAAATGACCAATCAAAAGGGTTCAAAAAAATGCTCTCGAATTCCGGCTGTAATGCAAATTACGTTTTCGAAGAAGTCGGTAAACACATAGTCCCCTATAATGTTTTCGTTTTACAGTCTTGGAAACCGTTTTTAAAGTCCATAAAACTAAAGACGAGCATCAATGATAGAATGAGGGACATTTCGTATCCCAATTTGACATGGCTCTTTGTGACAGCCTGAACTAGCTGCTCATAAATTTCAGCCTTGTGATTGCCCAGAATGCTGGACCCACTGCAACGAAACTGTTCCAAAACGCTTTCTACGGCCTGTTCAGCTTCTTGGCGAATTTTTCACTCATTGATCTTAACCTGTGGTCCGGAGAAATAATTTTAGTTTGATAAGCCTTTCAAGGAACAGAACCAAATCTGCACTGCAAAGAGCATCGCCTGAAAGGGCCATATAGCAATCTCTAAAAAAGATGGCCATATCCCATTTTTAGAGAGCGTTTCTTTTTGAGTGGCACTGTACCGAAGCTGTGTTGTACGGAAGCCTCTTTGGGTCAGATCTAAACAGCAACTGAAAGCCACCATTTGGGAGCAACCGAAGCAGCAAACCGATGCCCCCTCATAGGGGAAACAACTCGCCATCTGCAATGAAAGGCTCTTTGACCCTTCCCGAAAAAATTAACTAGGCATACTCCATTGCTAGAGAGCCCGATAACGCCGAAGGCTCGATGCTTCGCACGGTCTCTAGGCACGTTTGAAATAAAACCGATGCACCTGCTTGCACGGCATAATGCCATCCCATAGGTTTTTTAGACCCATCAAAAAAACTGGCAACCCTCGTCTGGATAAACGCATTAAAGTGGTTCTGCCGACATGCCCCTAATCATCATCTCTATAAGCCCAGTCCCCTCCCCCTCCCCTGCTGCAGGAAGACGAGTAGCCTTATGAGAGCAAGGAAGCCACGAGGCTGGTAGCCACACGAGGTTTCCACGGTTTCCACGGAAGAAGTAGAGAGAGTGTTTGCCCGGCCCACATGTTTTCGGGTCGCATCACCCACAGCCCCTCCTGCATAAGGACCTCGAAATAGTAGCATCTACGAAGGTTAATTCCAAGCAGCTGAGAAACCTTTCTTTAGTTCTCTTTTCTCTCCTTAATTAACAGAGCTGTCCTTGCTTTGCCAATGTGCAGTCTCTTCCGGCCATTACATCTTATCTTTTCTCCCTCTGGGACTTGAGGAATTATACAGCTTCTCAAATTTTAGCGAGCTCACTTACATCCACGAGAGCGATGTGAAATATGTCGAGAGCGATGCGAAATGCTCCCGTTTGAGTTTCTGCTTTCTGACCACATTGCTCCCAGTTTGTTGGTACACACATAAATAGAGGCATGAAGAAGATTTGCAGTCTTTTGGATACTTTCTGTCGGGTTCATTGTCTCACCTGAGGGCGAATGAAGAAGTGATTACGTCATGTAATCTATCTCCGTCTGTAACTACACAAAGTCATAAAGACCACGTGGGTGTTATGCAGGAGAGTTTTGTATAGCGCACTCACAGCCTGAGCAATTTTTGTTACGCATTCGGTAGCCAACAGACTTCATCTCATGCAACAAAGAGAAAGTGGGAAGCATAGCAGAGTCAGGAGAGCAGTTGAGGTAGTGAGTAGCATAGAAGTAGCACCTCAGGACCGCTGAAAAGGATGAGCCATAGTCAGCAGTAGGAAAGTAGTTGTCGTTGCTGCTGACTCCCTCGAGAAAGATGGTTGGAGAAAGATGGTCGAGAAAGATGATGGAAAGAAAGGTTTGACAGTTTGAAACCTGCTTGAGTCAAGCCCAGGAGCCATCCATTTGGTTTTTGATGCTAAGGCTGCGGTTGCACCTATGGATGCTACAAATAAGCACTCCTAAAAATCAGTAACTAAAAACAGATAGCCGTCTAATATATCTGACACGTTCATGATCCAAGCGACTATTATGTCATCTACTTTGTTTGGCCTGAGGATATAACCCCCACGAAAGGATATCTAAAGTCTCGATAATTTTATCAAGTCAAGTTCATGATGCAAGTCAGAAATGAGTTCCAGGCTTTGGGAGCATACGAACTAAAGGTACGGTCTCTAAAGGATTTGAGGTTCCTTACGAAAGTGTAGGTACACGAGTTGATTCAGAAAAGGCGGTACAATGCCTAGCTAGGTGGGGAATAGTTCTGATTGGTAGGCTGAGCGAGAATGAAGGGACCTAAAAGTGAGTGTTGAACCCCTGATGCCAGCATGGATGCAACTCACCTATTATAGATATAGGCTAGTTAGAAAACAGCTGTAGATAGGGCACTAATAAAAATGGCAACACAAGATCACGAGAACGTAAGTAACCTGTGTCTAGTTTCCTTACTACCATTCTTATTCAAGCCAGCTGAACGAGTGGTGGCCCATCAGCCAAACCATCAGTATCAGCTCAGCAGATCCTGCCAGCATGTTTGAATCGGGATCTAGAGTTAACCATGTTAGTTAACCTAAATCTCTCATCAACATTTGACACAATTGACCGTCAGATACTTTTAAATCACCGCTCGACTCACCTAATTATTAATGACACGTGCAATACTGATTGACGTCTTAGCTCAGTGAGAGATCGAAATGGAAATGTTGATTTAAGTGTAGATGTATACGGCTGTCGGTCATCAGGGGGGCACTAGAGTATGAGGTACCTCAGGGTTGGATCTTAGGCCGGATCTTTCCCTTCTTTTCACTCTCTGTACCATCCTTCTGACCGATATCATCGCCAAACACAATTTTGGCATTAATTTATAAGCAGATGCCACTCAGATCAATCAACTGTTTGAGCCTTTGGCCTTGCACTGCATTCAACTCACATACCTCCCTTTCAGCCGAGTTCATTTGCACATTGACAGCTACAAACTGTCTGAAGCTTAACGACGACAAGACCAAATAGCTATTGGCAAGCCTAGCGATTATCACCCTCAAGCTGCAACATCTAGTCCTCAAGACTGGTTCATATAGGAACATTCCAATGTCGTGTTCCCCTAATCTGGGTGTGCCATTCCAAAACGACCTGCCATTGAATGAGCCAATTGCATTTACAGTCAAGCTAGTCAATTTTCAGCCGAGGGAGATTTCCAAAATAGGGCTTACTTCGAACAGAGAAGGGTATCTACGCAAACCATCGTGGTAGCCAGTCACTAAACTTTGACCCGGATCGAACGTGATGGCTAGTTGTAGAAGCGATCTTCCTAACGGTCTTTCAAACTTCAAGCAGTTAAGCTTAGCTTCTCATAGGGCAAATGAGAAAATTCTAGGATGATTTAAGCACTGCCGATTTTATGAACCTCAACAGTAGCAATTCAATGGAAAATATCGCCGAAGTCCAGGCAAAGCAAGCCAGGGGCCTCATACAAGTGACCTAATCCTGAAATTCATCTCCCAATCAAAGAAGACTACAAGTTCTCTACATCCCATTCCCACGCTCCTACTTCTACGGTGCACAGATCTGCTGCTGCCAGGCATAACTAACTTAATATATAAGTCCTTAGCCTCAGGACATGTCCCTGCCCCTTTCCAAAAAGCTTTTGTTAGGCCACTACTTACGGAAGCAACACTAGACAAAGAGAATTTGAGCAGCTTCTGCCCAGTCATCCATCTACCGCTCCTATCAAAGACTTCGGACCGAGTTGTGGCAGGCCAGCTGAACTCTTTCTTACATTGAAACTTTAAACCTAGCAAGCAAGTTCCAGTCTGGTTGTAGACCTAATTATACCATAGAGTTAGCATTGCTTAGGGTTTATAAAGATCTCAGGAATGCAGACTCAGGCAAAGTCTCTCTGCTTTTTTTGCTTGATCTTTCGGCAGCATTTGATACAAACGATCACACAAGCTCTCCTCGAGCGCCTCTCATCCCGCCTGGGCACCACTGGCATTGCACTACATTGATTCAAGTCCTATCCTCTCAGTAGGATAATCAAGAGTATTGACGTGGACAGAAAAAGATCATCCCAGGAACCACTGAAGTATGGAGTACCTCACGGGGGGGGTGGGAACGTTTCTCTTAATAGTTCATACAGTACTTCTTGCCGATGTGATCGCCAAGCACAATCTCGGCTTTCATTTCTATGCAGATGATACTCAGTTGTACCCTAGCTTTGATCCCTCCCAGATCTCTATCTCAACGAAACTCTCTCCACTCCCTTGCTGCATGTATTGCTGAAATCCACATATGGATGGCAGAAAACTTTCTCAAACTATATGACGATAAAACCAGCTTACCAGTTATGAGCAAATCAAGTGTGAATCAAAAATCAGAAAGCTTAATGCTCAAAATCAGCTCTGCCAGCATATCCTCTGTTGCATCTGCACTAAATCTAGGTCCCCTGTTCGAAAGAGCCTTTGCACTAGGCAGCTAAATCAGCTCCACAGCCTACTTTCAGCCACATAACATTACTAAAATTCGGACCTGCTTAGACAGGGATGCCACAAAAAATTGGTCCATGAATTTGTAAGATCCCGCCTCGACTTCTGCACCTCACTCCTTGCTGTTCTACCAGCATGTGCAATCAGGCACTCATAGTTGGTGCAATAATGTGCAGCTAGGCTTGTCTGTTGTGAGTGTTGCAGTTGCCACATCACACCACTTTTTGCCGACCTGCACTGGCTCCCAGTCAAGCAGCAAGTTGACTTTAAGGTTCTATCACTCACTTTTAGGTCCCTTCATTCTCGCTCAGCCTACCAATCAGAACTATTCCCCACCTAGCTAGGCATTGTACCGCCTTTTCTGAATCAACTCGTGTACCTACACTTTCGTAAGGAACCTCAAATCCTTTAGAGACCGTACCCTTAGTTCGTATGCTCCCAAAGCCTGGAACTCATTTCTGACTTGCATCATGAACTTGACTTGATACAATTCAAAAAGAAACTAAAAACACACTTATCTATCATAGTATTTTGTGGATCCTCGTGATTCGCCCTTTGTGTGATTATGCATGCTGACATTGAGCATGCTGCCACTAACCATATTTGCATGCTGACTCAGTGCATGTCACCTCTAATCATACCAGGCTTGTTGACGTTGTGCATGCTACCACTAGTCACGATCATACTTCCTGCATAACATATTTGAAAGTGCCTAGAAAGAGATTAAGTTCTTTGAGGGTGCTATACAAATGTTTTATTATTATTATTATCTTGTGACAGAAACGTTTGAAGACCTTCTAATACCGATGCTTAACTCATCTCAAGCATTCTCACTAAGAATACTCCAAGGAGCATACTTTAAGCCATATCAAGTCGATAACCGTTCCGTGACTTAGCACTGATGAATTCGTGAGTTTTGCTGCCCTGATAAAACAGTTTGCACATTGAGAGCGGCAAGCACTTGCCCGGCTCACACTTGAAAGCTGCCGGATAGCGCGTTGCAAAAGCGTACTGGCATGGCTTACTCATGGGTCTCGCGGTGAACGATTGCTGCTGCCGCTGCTGCAGGTGCTGCCGCTGCTGCAGGATGGCCACCTCTCTGCCTGCACTTGCCGAGAAGAGGTGCACGAGTGAAGCATCGTCGAAACATGCCAGGCACGGGAGAATTGTGAGCCAGTTGAGGAAGCTCAGGTTCCCACTCAGTATGAGCACGACCTGTAAGCAAGGATACACAGGCTGCCTCACTTGGGCAGCAAGCACGCAGCAGCCACCCGTGAAGGAATGGCCGACAGTGGCCATAATGAGCACTGTCGCTGTCTTTTCCAAACGGCAGAAGACGGGAATGCACCCACTGCTGACTAGCAGCATAGCATGCACTAACCCTCGCAAGGAAGGGGAATGTATGTATGCAGGCGCTTGCAAACACACATGCTCACACACACAGACACACACACACACACACACGCGCGAGCGCGCGCACGCGCACACATACACACACACACACATACATAAGTGCAAGCCTAGGCAATCAGTCGCGCACGCACGTGTGCAGGCACACACACACACACACACACAACACACGCTCAGATTTACAAGTATGCCTGCACAAAGGCCTACTATGCAAGCACATGACACCCCCACTAGGAGCAGCCTTCCCGTCTGTACACGGGTTCATTCACGGGCTGCGCACACTTGAAGGCAGTGCAAATGCAAGAATGAGGGGATGCACAAAGCAGCACAGAGACAGTTCGAGACTTGATGCACAGCTGCAAGCCAGCACATCTACGAATGTCTTAGCGCCATTAATAAAACGCTTCACACTTGACTACGTGCGATCGACGATCCGTCAGACGCAGCAGCTTGCAGATAGCTGCAGGCAAGCTGCTGTTGCCAATCAGACCTCGAGTATGGAGCCGTGACACGCCCCTTAACGCCTCGCCGAAGCATAGGGTGCAACAACTGAGATAAGGCAAATAAGCAGGCAGGCGAAGGCATTTTTACAGTCGGCAGCTGTGAGCCACTCAGGATAATCCTGCAGATATCTGGCTAGGCACAGAACAATGCAACAGGTGCAGTCATCTAAGAGGCTTTCTGCAGGTAGAATCATCCATTATACAATATCATAACTTGGGAGAGCCTGAAAGCTTAGCAGCTTTTGCATCGATGGTATGCATTTAGCAGGCCTTTGAGGAAGTACACATGTTCGTGAGGTCAAATACGTTGCTGATCTTACGTGCATCGTATCTGCACGCTACTGCCACGCCGACACAGTCGTGATTCCTTATCTGGCGTCGCATCGTACAGTCGCTTTACTGATTCAAATCGTCGAGCTGTGCTTCTAACCGACCCCATATCCTTTGGAGACGATGCAGTCAGTTCGTAAGGTCCCAGTACCTGGAACTCACTCCCGATTGACGTCACGATGCCCACTGACATTTAAAAAGGAAGCAAAAAGCCACTTGTTCCTCGGAGCACTTGGTACGTCCTTGTAAATTGTCCTGTGTGCAGTTATGCTTAAGCCGACACTGAGCGGCAGGTTAACACTAAACAACTGAATGCTTCCTTCCCAGTATAAATAAAGTGGCTAGCAAGGGATGTAGTGCTGTTTGGGTGCAATGAAAGTGTCATATCACAAGGAGTCAGACCAGATGCTTGTCTATTGGGTCACTGATTAAGTCAAGCATTAGTTTGTTTGAAGAAATGATAATAGCATATGCAAGTAACGTTATTTTTGCTTCGCATTTTCAGCATTCCAATGATGAGGAGCTACAAATGATCGTCGTTTAAGTCATTGCAAAAATGGACAAATGCATTAGATGTATACCAGTCACCAGCCACCATGAAATGAATCGTGTCTGATAAAATGTGTGCTATGGCTTCCATCCACCTGGTTGTGGTAGGGAGGTTAAAAACCATTCTTTCATTTCTTTGTAGTAGCATATGGAGACCGCAGATCCCAATCAGACGTACATGTACAGTATGGAAGTCTGCTTCAGTTGCATGTCTGTCATGGTTTCATGAGAAATATTATTGTTATTTCGATCGGTATCTGGTCCCAGTTGTCCTATAGTATTGGCGAGCGACTTCATTGCTTAAGGCTGAGGTGCACATAATTCAGCGATTACTGAGCGTTCACATGTTTACTGTTGAGTATTACTAAGTCCAAAAGTTGAAGCTTTGGTCGAAGCTTAGGCGTAATGGTACATTAGGCTGTCGGATCGGTCCTCCCCGAATTATGTTTTTATTTTGACTATTGAAACATTCTTTCACAAACATTATTTTGAAAATTATTCTTAGCTCCGGCAATTAAAACTAGCTTCCAGCTGCACGTGCAAATACAATCAGTAATACTTTAGCACAAAATGCTGCTGACTGGTGTATGTTATGTCTAACCATTTTATGCTTGTTGTCATTGAGCATGCTAGCACTAACCATTCGACCATGTTTTCTTTGCAGCATATTTAAAGTGCCTAGAAAGAGATTAAGTTCTCTGATGGTGCTAAACAAATGTATTATTATAATTAAAATGCAAGACAGACCTTGCATTAAATCAAGCCAGGGTGGCAACTAGCTGATACAACTAGGCAAAGGTAATACTAATAGTACTACATTTGTAAAGCACCTCAGAGAACTTAATCTCTTTCTAGGCACTTAACATATGCTGCAAATGAAGCATGGTCGAGTGGTTAGTGGCAGCATGCTCAATGACAACAAGCACAACATGGTTAGACGTGACGTGTGCAGGATCAGCATGCAAACATGGTTAGTGGCAGCATGCACAGTGTCAGCATGCCTAAGCACACAAAGGACGAATCGTATGGACCAACTAAATGTTGTAATAAATAGGTGGATAAGCATCGTCAAGTCAGGGGATGTCGCGGCGCCAGTCGGCAGAGGCATAGTGACACCTTTCGGCGTGGGGACAAAGCTACAAATGGCGCCTCTCCCCTTGTAAAAAATTGCTAAAAATAGCTCCACCCCAGAAGAAATGCAAAAGACGCACGCTAGCAGGCATATCGAGTCGAGACAGTTTTATAAACTGTAGTACCAGTACAAGGTAGCTATCACAGCTTTAACTTAGGTGAACTTGTCTGGCCTTGAATGTGGCAAACTGGTCTATTACACTTTGAAGGTCAATATTGTCCAGTGTGTGTCTTTCTCTATTCTTAACAAGGCCAAAGCAGAGAGTCGATCTTGCCCCATGTATGCTCTCAGATAAGACAGGGTTACCTTCAGCTTGCTACAGGAACGTTCACAACTGGCAACTGATACAGCTATGGTGAAAATAACCTCCAGGGCAATTCTCAAATTAAGAAACAAATCTAACCCCCATAATTAACAATGAAAGACATGAGTTTCAGTGGTGTTTTTAGTGTGCCGAGTCATGGTGTGCGGCAAGAAGCAATTTTACAGTCACATATTGCGTCGTACAGCTCTGTTCCATCAACTTCTGAACAATATAAGCCTCTAAGATCTAGACATTGCTGGTGGAATTTGGTCTGGTAAAGGGTCTTCAAAAGCTTTTCAAATTCCAACAAGAAACGAAATTGACATCAAGATCTGTGAGCCTGGAAAACGTGGTTGTAATTTCTTGTCGGAGATCCTTCATTGTCATTGAAATCTCTTCCTCTGCCGTGAGACCAGCACCTTGAGAGAGTTCTCCACGCATCGAGTCATTCGGCCAATTCTTCGTTCAACTGCAACTCTCCACAATTCAAATCACCTTTTGGCAACTAGTAGTGTTTTTGGCACAGGTCTTCTTGAAGTCTTTACAACTCCATCTAGAGAGATCGAAGATCACAAGAGGCATCTTTGAAGTTCATCTTTAGATCCTGCAGTTTTTTCTGAATGTGGTCAATCTTCCTTAAGATGCTGTACAAATATGGCAACAGAGCAAACACGTTAAAGTTCAAAATACAATGTAGGAGACTGCCAGCTTCACTCCTTGTTTCAAGTGTTCCACTTGTGTCCTCAGACAATTGCCCCACAAGACCTACAATGCTGTTCAGTCTATCATTGATAGCTTACAAAGCCTCCACTTTTGCACCCTACCTTGTTCCAAAGTCACGTTTGAAAATGATGGCTAAGAGTTTCTTCAGTTCTTTCCTTGTCAGAGTTGATCATGAAAAGAATAATTAGGTACTATCTACTGTTCCAAAAAAAGTAACGACAACGGAATCTTGACTTGAAACATGAACTTCTGCCAGGTTCAAGCTGTGGTAATCAAAGTTCACAAAAATTGCCTTCTCATTTCTGGACAGTATTATCTTGTGGACATCTAAACAGTGGCCAAACATGACTGCTGAATTGTTGTAGCACAGCTTGTTGAGGCTAGCTTGTGCGGTCTCAGTGTGTCGGTGCTCGACCACGGCAGGGCGCGCTTGCTCTTGATGCGACTCAGCCGCCCGTGGCAGGCAGGCTGGGCCCCCATGGCAGGCAGGATGGGCCCCCGTGGCAGGCACGATGGGGCTAGCAGTTGGGAAAAGCAGTTGGAACGTGTGTGCCGCTAGAGCATTAAGCTACAGCTTGGTCTCAATCTATATAAACATGCTCAACTAGCTCAGCAAGCAACAGTCAAGTCCGTTGAAACTAGGACTTGCTTGAAATCAAGATCAGTATTCTCACTTGATTTTTTTTTTAAACAATGCACAATCCATTTTGCTGCTGGCGCAACCTTAGTCTTGGCACCCGGGGATATCTGTTCCCATCGCCAACCTTTGCTACACCTCTGCCAGTCGGAAGTGAGTCACACGCTTTGGGAGCATACGAGCTAAAAGCGCGATCGCCAATGGATTTGAGGTTGTAGGAGGTGTAGCTACGCGATTAGGTAAAGAAAAGTAGGTGGTACGATGCTTAGCCTGGTGGTCGAGTAGGCCTGATAGGTAGACTGAAGCCATAGAATGAATGAGCCTACAATCGAGTGAGAGAACCTTAAAGTCGATGCGTTGCTTTACTGGGAGCCAGTGCATGTCAGCAAGAAGTGATGTGATGTGGCAACTGCGACCCTCACGACAGACAAGCCTAGCCACAGAGTTTTTCACCAACTGTGAGCACCTGAATGCACAGGCCAGTAGACCAGCAAGCAATGAGTTGCAGAAGTCGAGACACGATGTCACAAATGCATGGACCAATTTAGATGTGGTATCCCTGTCTAAGCAAGCCTGAATTTTAGCAAAGTTATGCAGCTGAAAGTAGGCACGCTTGACTGTGAAGCTGATGTCATCGTCTAATGAAAGGTCACTTTGGAAAAGGACACCTGATTTCGTGCAGATTCAACAGGAGATATGTTAGCACAGCCGATTGTGAGCATTCAGTTTTCCAATTTCTGAATCACACTCGGTTTTCCCATAACTAGTAAGTTGGTTTTATCAGAACTCAATTAAAAAAATTGCTACAATCTATGTGTGAAAAAATTGGTTTCAATACATGCAGCACGTGCTTGAAAGCTGGGAAGGATCAAAGCAAAGGTACAAGTGAGTGTCATCTACGTAGAAGTGAAAACCTGGGTTGTGTGTGTGGCAATCACATCAGCAAGAGGAAAAGTATAAACATTTAAAAGGACCGGACCAAGCACAAAGCCCTGACGTACCAGATACTTCAGCAGTTTCTCGGATAATCTGCATCCATTCACATAAATACTGGAGTCTCCCACTGAGATAGGACCTGAACCATTGCAGTGCAGTACCATTGATGCCCAGGCAAGATGAGAGGCACTCGAGAAGGACTTGGTGATCGATAGCATCAAAAGCTACCACAAGATCAAGCAAAAGAATAAAATAGACTTTACCCAAGTCTGCATTCCTAAGAAGGTCGTTATACACCCTAAAACAAGTTAACTCTGTGTAGTGATTAGCTCTGAAACCAGACTATAACTTACTAGCTAGGTTTGAAGGTTCAATATATTAGCTCAGCCGGTCTACCACGACTCGTTCCAATGTCTTTGACAGAAACGGTAGAAGGGAGACTGTGTAGAAGTTGCTCAGGTTCTCTCGGTCTAGTGTTGCTTCTTTAGTAGTGGCATGACTACAGCCTTTTTCAAAGGTGCTGAGACATGACCTCAGGTGTATGACATATTTATGTTGTTAGCTATGCATGGCAGCATTAGATCTATGCAATGTAGGAGCAGGACAACGGAAATAGAGTCTAGAGGACTAGTTGGGTTCTTTGATTGGGATATTAACTTCAGGATGGAGTCACTCGTGGCCTAAGTGAAAGCAAACATTGAGGAGCTGCGCGGAATTGAGGGACAGGATTCCAAAGGTAATGCTGCCACCCTGGGGATGAACTCCCTGATCTTGTCTATCTTTTCGAGAAAGAAGCTAGCAAAGCGATCAGCTAGGTCATCACAAGGATCACTAGGTTCAAGGATCACTAGGAGCTAAGATGAGAACAGTGCACACCGATTTGGTCCAAGGCTGCTTGCCCCGATCAAGGTCTGGCCGACGGTCGTGGGCTCGAGCCATGTGGCATTTGTGAAGTGCCTGAATAGAGACCAAGTTCTCTTAGGGTGCCTATACAAACAAATTATATTATACGAGCAGCTCACTGCAGGCCGTGGACTCGCTTTGCTGAGTCACAGCAATTCCGTCACGGAAGATTATGATGGTGCCATCTTGCTGCTTGACGAACGTAGCCTTCTTGCCACGTGACGAAAGTGTGCCATCTTGCAGTGTGACAGACTTTCTCGCTTTACTTAGTAAATTATAACGTTATTGTATTATTAAGAAGATTGCTACGGTCAAACAACAAACAGATAGTCTTTAAACTGATCTTAACTTTATCGCTTTCCCTATACGACTTTCAGAACCACTCCAATTTGGTTTTGTAACACATTAAAAGAGGTTTTGTAAGGTAAATGAACTAACATATCTGCACAAGGGCTACGTTTACTTATGCAAGCCTCAAGCCGGATTCAATCCCATTGCAATACGGGACAGACAAAACACAATGCATTATTGTACCTGTAAAGTGCCAGGAAAGATATTTAGTCACTTGGGGCTAGATTAATGCATTATTACCATTCATATATTATTACTTCTCACATCAATTTAACTCAACATGTAATTATATATGTGCCTTCTGTTGTAGCAGCCATGCCAGTGTGCTAAGAGGTGGACACTGAGCAAGCACACAGGAAAACCGCCCGGCAAAAACATGTAATCGAGCAATAGCCCAATTTGCTACAACCAGTACTGCTCTTACAGAAAACAAGCTCGCTTGTCTGCTGCATCAAGGCTGCTGCTGTTATGTGAGCCTGTGGCTTCTGCTGTAATTAGCAAATGGCCTGACACCAATGCATATGCCTCAGCTGTGGCCAACAGTTAAGCCACTGAAGCAGCCAAGCCTCAGGCCACTAATGGAGGTTATATTTCGTGTCGTCTGCTGCGATTGATGGGGCTCTTATATATGTGCCGGTTGAGAGTAATAAAGGAGAGTCTCGTTTACCTCGTACGCTTGCCCACTGTGTCTCCACGAGACTCCCACTTGAACAGCTGCCGCCGGAGTCACTGTCATACAACAACTGGCAGCAGAGAATGGTTTATTTGAGCCAAAAAGAGTACCAGACCTTCTATGGTCTGGATGGGACGCCTACACGGAGGTACGAAATGTTTATCGGCGACCACACTTTATGCCTTGGCTTCTAATGCTTGAGAAGGCCGTAGCAAGGTTAAACATTGCTATGCTGCTCAAACATGTTGTGCCAGTGTGTCTGGGCGATAGCGCAATACACGGTTGGGGTGGTCAGCCGGCCGACGTAAAGCAAGATCACCACAGGTTGCGTAATGAGTTAATTCTGATCTTCTCGTGGTTGACGGATGTGGAGGCCGAGCTTGAGGCCGAAAGGTTTCGGCTGGAGCAGGAGCAGCTCGCCGGAGCCGAGACCGGGACAAAGATAGGTGACGAGCCAGCTTCTTCGCCGGTCAATCCCACTGTCAACTGCCCGCAAGAGCCAGACAGACGAACGGAACTCATTCTGCTGCCCTCATTCAGCTGCCGCAGCTATCCGACGGCAATACCGGTGGAGGAAGCAGGCATGGGACGGCAATACCGGTGGAGGAAGCAGGCATGGGACTGCTTCCGGCAGAGTAGCCACAACAGCCGAAGAGCTCCAGAACAACGTCAGTGCAAAGCGGCAGCAGCCGGAGACGAAGGAGGTGCAGCATGTGACGGCTTCCAGCGGCGAGGCAGTAGTGGTCAGAGGCGAGGTGACAGTAGCCTGCAGCAAGGCTCGGGCGGCCCAAGCGAGCGACATCTCGGCGGCAAAGCAGCGAGAGCTTCGTAGCTGCGGAGAGCATCTCGGCGGCAAAGAGCGTCCGAGAAAGTGCGACGTCTAGGCCACGGAGCGCAGCTACGAGAGCTTCTTGGTGGTGGAGAGCACTCTCACAAGCGTCTCGGTGCAGAGAAGCCCGCGAGATAGCGGTCAGCGGTGTCGATGCGATAGTAGCCTGCGACCAGACGCAGGCAGCCCATGAGAGTGACGTCTTGGCTGAGAAGCACAGCAGCGACGGCATCGAGGCGCGGCAGCAAAATGTTTCAGTGAGAGCGACACCTTGGCCGCCAACTGCAGCAGCGCGGGCGTCGTAGCAGAGGAGAGCATCTCAGCGGCGCAGAGAGCAGCGTCGAGAGCGGCTCGGTGGTGAAGAGCACCGGCACGAACGCCTCGGTGCAGAGTGCAGAGGAGCACCGCGAGATAGCGGTCAGCGGCAAGGCGATAGCAGCCTGCGACGAGGTGCAGGCTGCCCACCGGCAAAGCAGCGAGAGCTTCGCTGCGGAGAAGCGCAGCGGTGAGGAGCACCTGCGAGAGTGTCTCGGTGCTGAGCGCAGAGCAGCACGACCACGAGATCGACTCGGGGGAGTGGAACTCCGAGAACAGCGAGGCCAGAATGAGCCGCAGTGGTTTTCGAAGGGTGGGACCGGCCGGCGACGAGCGCATGCGACCGGCCATCGGGGCTCGCACGGAGGTGATCTACGGGAACCACCTGACAGTGGGAGCAGTGTCCCACCTTTGCCTAAAGGTGAGCAGCATCTATGACCCGCTGTTCGCGAGGGGCAGAGCTGATGTAGGCCTCCTGCCAGTGGCTGTCAGCTAGCCTGCACCGCATCCAAGCCGGTCGGAACTTGCTAATGCTAAACTAATATCCTGACAGAGCCCGAACGACAAACCGCTGGACAAGGCACCGCCTGAGCAGGCAGAAGAGGAGAACACAGGGAGCCGACTGCTACACGACTTTCCAGTCGCAAGGGCTGTCCCCTCCCCAGCTAGGCTGGTGGACTATGAAATCTATTGGCAATGGGGGAACAGATGTTGTGTGCGCCTGCAGCTTCTGCTGTAATTAGCAAAGTGCCTGACACTAATGCATACGCCTCACCTGTGGCCAACAGTTAAGCCACTGAAGCAGCCAAGCCTCGGGCCACTAATGCAGGTTATATTTCGTGTCGTCTGCTCCGATTGACTGGGCTCTCATGTATGTGCCCGTTGAGAGCAATAAAGCGAAAAGTCACAGCTGGCAAATGAACCGCATCAGACACGACGACCTTGACCTTGCCACAGCAGCACCTTGGAGGCTGGTGTTGAGGCTGCGGAATCACAAACGGAACTGGACCGACAGGATAATTGAAAAAGTAGTTAAACAAAAGATGTCAGGCCTCAGACATCAAACTTCTACAGTCCAGTAAGGCATACAAGCTGCCATATCAAATTGCAAGCTATTCATTATCGAACGACGTCCCTGTCAGCAAAAAATGATCACCCAGATACAGGAAGACCAATAATTTGCGCATGTTTTCCCCAAAGATCATGCCGACTCGCTTGCATCAATTTTGTATGTTCCCATCTCTCCAACTCAGCCTCCATGCGTACTTGTCCATTCCTACCTCCAAGCTTAACTAGCAGGTGGCCCATCCTCCCGTTCGTTCAGTTATAAGTAGACTCGTGAAGGCCCTCCAGCTCAGGGATGTTTGCTACGGTGGAAAAGAAGGAGCTCGGGTTAGCAGTGCACGTTTGAGGCCGGCAGGCAGTGCCAGAAGTGATAGAAACTTTCTCTAGTTTAAGCTTCAAAAGGGGCAGATATCGGATATATAGAAGCTTACAGCAGAGCAAAGCGACCGCATAGCATCGTTGCCCACAGACGATTAGTCGCATTTCTACCGGTGACTCACGATTAGTGTACGATTAGGAGGCATTCTCCTGCACTTCAATGCTGCCCCACAGCAGCTGTGCAGGATCAGAACAGATCTTGGATAATGTCTAGCAGATGTGGCACTACTGGGAGATGTCCGGTGTATGCCGTAAAGCATTCAGGAAACAGACACTTCTACCACCGAAGTAAGCGCAGCACCATGGCCAACTCATCAAAGCGCAGCTGAAATCGCTGCTTCTCGACGGCCGCATGCCAATAGTGCAGCTAGCACAGCTGACCCAGTAACACGATATCACATGATTCACATGCAGCTGCAACAGAACCAAAGCTTCTGGCTAACAGTGTAACATCACCTCCCAGCAACTTTAAGCTGCAGCAGATGGTGAAAATCGGTGACCCTATATGACTCCGAGCACGTAAATGGAGCTTTTACCTGAAACGCCATCTGGATGAGGGCTCCTATTATCCTTGGCTTTCGAGTCAACAGCAGCAACCATGGAGCCGCCAGCTCTACAATGTGGTTGCCAAACGTTTCCACCATGTGTACGACTTCTGGTGTCTGATGTAGGTAATAGCTCAACGGATTTGGCACAGGCTGAGTCTAGAAAGAGTAACGCCCAAAATACGCCCAACCTATTCTCCATTGTACTCATTTGACAAAACGTCTCCACGAGCATTTGATGCAAGAGAGCAAGAAAGAGAGAGAGAGAGCAAGAGAGAGAGAGAGAGAGAGAGAGAGAGAGAGAGAGAGAGAGAGAGAGAGAGAGAGAGAGAGAGAGTGTGTGAGAGAGAGAGAGAGAGAGAGAGAGAGAGAGAGAGAGGCAAGCAGATCGGTCATGCACATGCACGACGATGGCAGGGCATGCACACACAGGAGCTTTTGCACCCCATAACTATAATTCATTTGCATAGCCCCCTAAGAGAACTTAACTTAATCTCTACTCAGACACTTCATACATTCCACGGGGCTCGAGCCCACGACCTTGCATCCCATATGGTAACCTTGACCTTGGTCGATGCTAGTACATTAACCAACGGGCCAAACCAGTGTGGCACGTTTCTGTGTGATCGTGAACGAGGCCACAGTCTATTGAAACATTGGCTGACTCTACAAGCAGGCTTGCATGGCACCAACAGAGCACTCCAAGCTTTCATTACAACTTTTCTTCTGCATTTGAATGGCCTGCAATTACATAACCGCAAGGCCGGTCTCGTACGGTAGAGTTAGGTCGGGCTTCTCTGCCTAATGTAAACTTTGATCACTGTTCTTTTAATTTCTGCAGACTACCAAGTGATGGATTACCCCATAGCTGGATCATCAGATCATGGCCTGTTCTATAAAATATTGCTTAGGCTTCACTGCTACATTCCAGCAGCCACGATAAAATTAGTTCATTTACTGGGCCACATCCCTACTTGCCGACCAACCCAGGCCAAACTATTTCTTAAATATGGCGAGAAAAAAAATTTCTTTGAAATATTGGCACACAGCAGTCGGCTATCTGGACAAGAATAGATGACTTATTCGGTCAACTCCATGCAAATCATGTTTTCCATTGACTGAGGCCGTTGTCAGTCAATGACACGTTTATGCAAAGAGCAGATAAAAACACCGAGTTTGAAGGAGTACTAAGGATAGTAATAGTAATAGCAATAATATACTTGTATAGCATGCTAAGAAAAGTAAATATCCTTCTAGGCACTTTGCTAGGAAATACATATTCCAACTAATAAGTGATACTTAAAAAAACCGTCAGCACGTATGAAGAACATAAAAAGAAAACTCATATGGACAAATCAAATGCTAAAAAACTGGTGGCTTTTTAGCATTGTTTTAAATGTAGCCAAGTAATGGGATGTCAAAATAGTAATATCAAGGAAAATAAAGATGAGGTCTTTTGTATAGCACCCCAAAAGAACTAAAACGAGCTGGTTTAGTCTAGCGGTTAAGGTGATCGCCCCGACGAAGGTCTGACTTAGGTCGTGGGCTCGAGCCCCGAGGCATATGTTAATCGGCTGAATAGAGATTGAATTCTCTTGGGGCGCTATATAAATGAATTACATATATATTTTTTAATTATATTAAAACTGTTTGAAGGTGCTTTACAGCTCCATACCAGGGGAGCAAAAATCACGAGTTAACATTAAGCTAGTATAGTGCTTAGGCAAGCATACAAAACCATTCAAGGTTTTGTCACTCACTTTTGGGTCCCTTCATTCTTTGGCTCCAGCCTATCTCTCAGATCTACTCCCTTACCAGGCCAAGCATCGTACCACCTGCTTTTCGGAATCTGACTGTCTACCAATACCTCGTCCAAAACTCAAATCCTTTGGAGACCATGCATTTAGCTCGTATGCTCCCAAAGCCTGAAACCCACTCCTGACTTGCGTCACAACATCCCCTGACATGAGCACATTTAAAAAGACCTTAAAAACGCACCTATTTAGGACAGCATTTAGTGGGCCCCTGTGATTTGTCCTTTATGTGCTTATGCATGCTGACACTGTGCATGCTGACACTAACCACATTTGCATGCTGACCCTGTGCATGTCACCCCTAACCATGTTATTCATGTTGCTTATCAAGCATGATATCACATACCATTCAATCGTGTTTTCCTTTGCATCAAATGTAAAGCATCTAGGAAGAGATTGAGTTCTCTGAGGGTGCTTTGTCAAGTGTATTATTGCTATTATTATTATTAAAAGCTGGAAAACTTATGGGCTTATGTTGCTGACTTTGGTGTTGTCATTGAGATGATTAACGGTCGAGATCAGTATTTTTGGATTGCACTTTTGTGATTCCACTATTTTTTGAGCAAGCGAGACTTAGCCTAAGCTAATATGGATTGATACGACCAACAATAGTCCTCGAATGCCTGCTGATGAAGAGTCACTTTTAAGCTTTAATTTTTTCAAGCTTGGACCAAGTAATCTAAGCTACTCTAACATCAGCAGTAAGTAAACCATAGGGTATGCTGGTGAGAAGGTACATTGAGCTTTACCTTAGGCACAAACTTATCTAGAATTTCGCCAAGACTCGTTCTGTCATTCCAAACGTGAGTGCAGATCGAATGGATGATTAAGCAAAAATGGAATGGAAGATATTTTTCGAACAAATTTACTGTAAAGGCTCTTAAGGTTTGGCTATTCGCAGACAATTGTTGATACTAAAGGGAAGATATACTGCAGAGAGATAGAGGTCGGCATATGTCCGGACGTGCAGAAGTCCGTAACAGTAAGCTTTGACAGAGAAGTATCACGGGATATTATCTTATTTAGAGTGCAACATTCGATATGAAGGGGGATACTAAAACACGATGCTTCTCAATGTTCCAGATGAGTTTGTTCCTCTGATGAAGGACAAGTACGCCCTAGCCCAGATTACCGATGATTGAATGCAATTGCTAAACAGCTAGGTCCACAAAGCAAGCACAAGCTTGAAGAAGCATCCATCACGATCACGACTGATTGCCCATCGACAGGCATATGAGGTCTATTGCAGATTGTACCCATTATATTAGCTGATTTAGCAGCCTCATTTGAATAGCAGCAGAAGATTCTTAATGGCTATCACCACAGCTTGCGGTTGGCAACAAAGGATTGCCCACTGCAGGATTCGAACCCACGACCTCAGTCCTGAAGAGTGAGCAGCTTACCTCACGGGCTATCATGGACCTACTAAATTCAGGTCTAGCTTCCATAAGAATATAACAGATTCATTGACGCACAATCCACATATAGCCGACACCGCTTAAAAGAATATGCTCTTGCCAAAAAATAGGCATTCCGATATGCGGAGCACTCCTATATGCAGAGTGACACTAATATTGGGACTTAATCTGGTATGTAGAACTGCTATTCTTATAAGCAGATTATTCCTACATATGATATTCTCATACGTAGAGTTGACTGTATGCTGATTTCGACCGCCAGCTATTTCTTATATATAATTCATTTATATAGCGCCCTAAGAGAACTTAATCTCTATTCAGGCGCTTCACATGTGCCTCGAGGCTCGAGCCCACGACCTCGGTCAGACCTTGATCGGGGCGAGCTCCGTAACCGCTAGACCAAAACAGCTTAATTTCTCCTAGGTTAGCACCTTACCTAGCTTTTTATGGTGGTCTAGCAGGTCGTGTTTCCATCCCCAAGGTAACATCCCCGCCAGATTCTTCAACATCTACTCCTTGCTCTACTTCAAAATCAACCTAAGAGCCTGCTAATGCTGACCTGACTCGAATTTGATCCGCCAGTCTAAAAAGACCACTAGCTAACCAGACCCAAAACTTACTGCTCACTTTCTGAGATGCTTAGACTTGCTGCTGTCCTCTATAACTAACACAATGAATATGTCCTTCGAATCAGGTCTTGTACTTGCATCCTTCAAAGAGGCTCTTATTAAATCTGCCATTAGGGCATCAACACTAGACTAGGAGAACTTAAGCAACTTCCGACCAGTCCATCTACTGTCGTTCCAATAAACCAGACACTGATACTTCCGACCAGTCCATCTACTGTCATTCCAATAAACCAGACACTGAAACAAGCCGTGTCCGTACTAGCTAAATTCTTTTATAAAAATTTCAAACCAAGGCAGTGAGTTCCGGTCAAATTTTAGAGTCAGTGACTCTGTAGAGTCAGCATTGCTCTGAATGTTTAAGGACCTTCTCGGGAATGCTGCCTTAGGAGGAGTCTTATTTGCAAGTTCTGCTAAAATCTGAGCAGCTTTTGATAACATTGATCACTCAATCCTTGGTGACCTTGATCGATCGTCTGGCTTAGGCATCACAGGCTGCAATGGTTTAGGTGCTACCTCAGCAGGGGATTTCACTGAGTACGAGTCAAAGTTTCACTTTAGACTTTAACTTTAGTTCAGGAGCTGCTACAGCTGGTTCGTAACACTATTGCTGACATTCACACTATATTGACAGCGAACTTCCTCAAATTGGAAGATGATAAGCCATCCTAATAGCTATGGGCAAACTTAGTGCACGTCTGAAATTGGAAAGCCTTATTCTTAAAACGGGCTTGACCATGATATCTATTGTAGCCTTGAAACTGAATGTCCTATTTCAAAATGAACTTTCACTGGATGACTGGATCAGTAATGAAGTCAAGTTGGACGACTTTCAGCTATGTAGCACTGAAAAAAATTCGGTCTAACTTTAATAAGGATATCCCAGTCAAACTACTCAATAAACTGCAAACATTCCATCTAGACTTTTGTAGCACACTAATTGCACGTCTTTCCTTACTGCTGGTGCAAAACTCTGCAGCTCGCATCGTCTTAGATGAACTTCTTAACTGTCACAGCACCAAGCTTCTTACCGACCAGCACTTGCTGTTTCATTACTAAATTTAGGTCCCTCAATTCTCCTGCACCGGACTACATATCCCCTTTTGTTCCTAATCAAGCTTCACATCGTACATTCCACTCTTGCAACTGAAAAAAATGAGCTGCAAATCCAACCAGTATCGAATCCTTTAGCAACCGTGCCTTCAGCTTGTATGCTGCCAAAGCCTGGAACTCTGCCGACTGACGTCACGACATCTCCCGACTTGCGAATGTTCAAAAAGAAGTTAAAAATCCACCTGCTCCTCATCACATTCGCTCGGTCCCTGTTCATTGTCAGTGGTATGCTTAAGCATGCTGAAATTGTCACCAAATTTACTTCAATGATATAAAAGAGTTGCGGTCAGCTTCAACTACTGAACTTGAAGCTCACTGGAGGTACAGTGATTGCGATGGGGGTGTAGCTCAGTGGTAGAGCGTCCGCTTTGCATGTGAAAGGCCCCGGGTTCGATCCCCGGCTCCTCCATAACTTTTTATTGATGTAAGAGGACCAAAAATGTCATGGTATCACGAGTCGATTACAAGAACAAGATCTCATTGCAACTGTAGTAGCAGCATCACTAGAATCCAGAGATGCCATGTACAGTAACGAAGCTTGTGTGCTTTTGCCTGCTGACACCATGCATGCTGCCACTTATCATATTTACATACTGACCCTGTGCATGTCACCTCTAACTATGCTATGCTTGTTGACATCGAGTTTGCCACCAGTAACCTATCGATCATGCTTCCTTTGCAGCATATGTAAAGTGCTCAGCAAGAAATTTAGTTCTCTGAGGGTGCTAGACAGATGTATTAATACTATTATTATTGTTCAAGGCCCAGACAAGGCTGAGGAGTAAAAGCTTAACATTGCACCTATTTGTGGTTTCACAGTCACTCCAATGACTCACTGCCCCTGATGACATAGCAGATGAATAGACTATCAGAATTGTGGAAGGCAAAGCCAAAACTGAGTTATAGATCAATACCGATTTGGGGACTGCTATAATATCTACAACATTTGATCAGCTGAAGCTTTTGGAATCGGTAAAAGAATGGGTGCACAGGCAGAGTATGATGCCACCACAACCAAGAAAACCGCCAGGCTGTATTTAGGGAGCCATATTTAAACTACACTAGTAAGCACAGCACGGACCAGAAAAAAACATTCGGGGATCAGAAAAAAAACTTGGGGGACTAGAAAAAACAACACTTGGGGACCATACGACCAGCTGTACATTCTACACCTGCTCTAAAAGCCTAGCTGGTCAATCTGCCTTAACCTTAAGCCTTGCCCACTTCTGAGTGCTCGGTAGGTGCATTTGTCACTCATAGGGGCTTGGCTCACCTCACAGCTGCATAATTCGTTTATCCGGTCAGGTCACCGAGGAACCGGCAGGGTGCACAGCCACAGTCACAGTCCAAGTGCAGATCACAGCCTCGAGCAGCTCTCGGGGGGGGGGAGGGGACGTATTCAACAAAGCTTGCATCAGCCGCTAGCGGTTAGCAATCAACAAAGGCCTTTGACTATACTGTCAGTAAAAGCATACCACTGAGACCAGCTGGCCACAATAGCGGCCTCTCCACTTTTTCGAGAGTCCCACAGCTATGCTGTCTGACGAACAAGGCTGTCTCTCGAAACTCCATTCACCAAGACCAGAAAAGAGCGATTTCTACATCAGCCTACCGATCTGTAGCACATCATCTGCCAGCATATCTCCTGTTGAATCAGCTCGATATCTAAGTGTCATGTTCCAAAGTGACCTCTCATTAGACGACCACATCAGCTCCACAATCAAGTCTGCCTACTTTCAGCTACATAACATTGCTAAAATTCGGGCTTGTTTAGATAAGGATACCACGTCTAAGTTGGTCCATGCATTTGTGACATCCCGTCTTGACTTCTGTAACTCACTACTTGCTGGCCTACCGGCATGTGCAATCAGGCTGTCACAGCTGGTGCAAAACTCTGCAGCGAGGCTTGTCTGTCGTGAGCATCACAGTTGCCACATCACACCACTTTGGTGTACATGCAGAAGGAAAGTGTGTTGAAAAGTGAAGCATCTGAGTGAATCAATTGACGACAGAGACCAGTTTATCTAGTTGTAATCATTGAATTTCTCTAACCATCCGTTTGTTATTAGTAGTCGTTATTAATAAAGTATGCTGCATGTTACCAGAATTTAGAAGAAAAAAAGTAGTCCACTAGCTTAAGACTGGCTGAAAGGCAATCAGAAATACACTGTGTGTCGTGCCATGGACCATCGGGGTGAATAGCTTTCTTTAAGACGAGTTCAGGTTTGGGAACTGACATTCGTGAATTAAGCGAGCAGCATAGCCAAGCCATCATCCCACGCATGCCGTAAACCTGACTTCCACAATTAAAATAAAATAATATTAGAAATAATATCAATTGGAACACATTGATTTTGGAGCCTGAGGAAACTTAATCTCCCCTTAGGCACTTTACAAATGTCGGAAAAGAAAATTGTCATTTAGTTACGTGATTAGCTTATGCCCAAGAAAATTACCGGCAATTTCAGTGTTGCATTACAATGCAGGCCAGTGTGTTTGCTGACCCAGTGTTAAGGACAGCCTAGCTGGTGAGCCCGGCCTACTGTCGGATAAGGACTCTATAACACGACCTGGGTAGTCAAAGTGCTGAAATCTTACCCTCGGTTTCTTTCCTGTTTTTGACCATGTCATAAGTGAGGCCCTAACTGAGCGTTCACAGCACGAAGCTCCCGGGCTTCTTCTACAGTCTCTTCCTGTTACAGAGTTTGTCGTGTGAGACGTTTCTGTTGATATTCGGCTCAGTGTGGCACTGAGTGCATTCCTTTGCTGCTTGTTTTTCTCGCTGTTGTCAGCGGTTGATGCTCATATTCTGCTCATCTTTGCTCATTTTTGTTCCAAATTCATCGCTGTGAAAGCTCGCAGGTCTCCAATGGAGGCAGAAACCACAGGTTGTTAATGGAAATTGCCCCCCCCCCCCCGTGAAGAATCACGGGCAGATTATATGTACATCGCTTACCAAAGGCAGTCGCAACACGACTTTTGGTCGGTCACGCTCAATCTCGTAGCTCTCCAATATAATAACTCGGCTGGTCCGAATGGAAGCTGGGAAGCACCAGTTGTCACTACGAGTGACAGCAAAGGCTGTCGTGGTACTAAGAGTGCAAGCTGCTGGAATGTAACGGCTACCTTTCAAAATCCCTTTAATGTTTATAGTTAAGTTTTAGCATCTCAATAATATATTTCAACCATGATAGTGCATTTTTAGCTATATATCCAAACTACCAAATTATCCGGCTTTTTTGACACTCATTTTTTATGTACCATCGTGGTATGACTATAAATATTCAACAAAAGTGTCAATGGTAGTCGTGATGTCAATGGTTGTGACAAGTGAACTTTCTAACTAACCTAGTTTAGTATAAGGTTACATAACATGCACGGTTTTAGCCTACATAAGCGTACGAATTTCGCATAAGAATATCATCCCTTACAGCCATACTCCTCTACCCGATGGGCTACCTCTGAAGCTGTAAATCGTTGTTGACAACGACTCGGATACATTACTGCCTCCATTGCAGTCTCATTTGAACACAACACCAATGCCCTGGTGATGGTGACACAGGCCAAAGTCGATAAACACTGCAGCAAAGTATGGACTCTACTGATGAGGGGCTACAAGGTGACAATAATAGTGATACTACTAACCATAGTTAAAACAATATAATAATAAGACATTTGTATAGCAACTTAAGGGGGAATTCCAGAAACACTTAATTTGTCATACGATCAAATACTTGTTCATGTTACTTTTCAAAAGATAAAGATTAGACATCGAATCAAATGTTCTGACAACTTCTCCATACAAGGAAAAATAATTATGCAACCATAATTATCTATACTGGATGTAAATCTAAAGCAGCATATCTGCAAATAACAAATTTACCGATCTCTGCATCACTAGAACTTACTACCTGTTGACTCGCTTCGCTGAGTCTGTACAATGAATACTGTACATAAATTTAAGAGTCTATTACTCGTCACTCCCAGAAGTGCTGGTCACCATCTTGCCCCGTGACGGAAGGATTTTCTCGCTTTCATTAATAAGGATATGTGACTTGCACCCAACCCTTTGTTGAACCTTGGTAGATCAAGGTACATGCGTGAGGTTTATTGAGGTGCATGCTCGTGACTTTTGAAAAGCTACATTTTCAGTGTTGCTGTGTACCTTGTAAAATCCATAACTCGGCCAATACTTAATGCATCAGAGTGAAATTTGAAATGTGAGTTCAGTTCCGATTGTATAAGCTGATGCTAGAATTATTTATAATTTAATGTGGATAGTTTTTGCTATATATGTCCATTATTTCAGAAAATAAAGCTCTAGAACTTTTGATGTCATGAATAGCATCTTACAGCACATGCAGGAACACTTTCGAGTAGTGAGCAACAGAAGCCTAGACGAAATGTCACTAATGAATAGGCCAGCTTGGCTGTAGCATACTTATCAAAGCAAGCCCAAATCCTTGCTATGCTATTCAAAGAAAGTAGGCTAACTTAGCCGTGGAGTTGAAGTGGCATCATCTAACGAAGTAAGACTTTGGAACAGGACACCTGGATTGCGTGGAGATGCTACAGGAGATTTGCTGGCCAAGCCCATATTGAGGGTAAGGTTTTAAATATTTTAGCGGCACCGGGTTTGCTCAGAACTAGTAAGTAAGTAAGTTTTATAGTCATTCAATTTGAGAAAGTTTGCTAAAATAAAATCAAAACGCAAATGGTAGCAACGCATGCTGCAAGAGAGTTGAAATATTTCGACGCTCTGGGTACAGGTACAGCTGTGTGTCATCTGCTTGAAAATGAAAGCCAGTAGAAAGCCTTTGACATTTACATCGACAAAAGGAAGAGTGTGAATAGCAAAAAAATAGCAGACAAAGCTCTCCCATATTTTACAGTCCCTACAGATGACGTCATGACGCGATGACGTCACGAGATTCACTGACTTGACAGCACTCAAAAAGAACGTAAAAATGCACCGTTCCTTACAGAATTTGTTCGTGAAAGTTGCTTGGTGTGCTCATGAGTTCTTACACTGCATGTAATCATTAAACATGTAGATGTGTTTCCCTGACAGCATATGTAAAGTGCCTAGAAAGAGATTTAGCTCTCCGAAGGTGCTGTATAAACGTGTCACTATTATGAATATAACTATTGCTATTGTCAGTTGACACTTACAACCAGTAATCCTCCACTGAGTAGGAGCTAAGCTATTGCAATGCAGAGCTACTTCGCCCAGCCTATATGAATGGCACTAAAGAAGGAGCTGTTGACCATTAGTACCAAATGCTGCTAATAGATTCTGCATAACTAGTAGAGAGACTCTACCATAATCACCATTCCTGAGAAGGTCGTCACACTATCACAACACAATGGAGCTAACTTTGTGGAGTGATTAGCTCTAAAAGCTGCTGGAACTTAATAGCCGGGTCAGAAGTTTTGACATGCGAGTTTGGATGGTCCGACACTTCTCTTATCAGTGTCTTTGATGAGAACAGCAGTAGATAGAGTGGGTGGCAGTTGCTCAGTTTCTGCTAGTCTAGGGCTAACTTGTTAATCAGCGGCTTAACAACAGCTTTTTTGAAGGATACAGGGACTAGACCTAATGCTAAGGACATGATTAACATCTTGTTTTTTATGGAAGGAAGCAATCAATCTAGGCATCTCTGATGGACGGCAGTACATTGGGTAACAAGAAGGCTAGCAGTCTTCTTGATCGACAGGGAGATGAACTGAGAAATGGGGTTACGAGTGGCATCCTTCATAGTGGATATTGAGGTAAAGCTAAGAACTGAGGATGAGGATTCCAGTGAGGATGTTACCTTGGGAATATAATTTCTGACCATATCTATTGTGCTGACAAAGAAGCTGGAGTAATGATCAATGCAAGGATTACTAGGTAAGGTACATATCTGGGAGCAGTTAACGTGGGCTAATGGTCGAAATTTTGGTCAACAAATGGTTAGCATTTTAATATCATGCATCTATCATTCCAATATTTTTTTTTATAAAAGCTAGACTTGGTCTTAGCTAGGATGAATCGGTAGGGCCTACTCACCTACCTGCTGGTCTTTCGGCCAATGCAATGAGACATTTACATAGGTGTAAAACCTTACAGCTAGGCATGTCTTTCACAAAAGTCTAAATTGCATATTAAACCACTTCTCATTGACCAGCACTGGCTCTCCATCAAGTAGCATATCGATTTCAAGGTTTTGTCACTCACGTTTGGGTCCCTTTATTCTCTTACATCAGCCGACCAAATATCCGAACTACTTTTCAATCAGGCTAAGCATGGTACCATCTGGTTTTCTAACTGCAGCTGATTTGGCTGTGCCTTGAATGAACGTCAAAGCCTTTGGAGACCGTGCCTTTAGTTCGCATGTCCCAAAGCCAAAAACTCACTCCCGCCTGACGTCACGACATATCGAGACTTGACGACATTTAAATGAAGCTAAAAACACGCCTGTTCTTCGAAGCATTCGCTGGGTCCGACTAAATTGTCCTTCTGAACTTAAGCATGCTAGATATGTGCATGTCAGCATCAAGCAAATGGCATGCTACCTTTGCAACATATGCACCATGCCCAGAAAGAAATTTAGTTCATTTAGGATGCTACATGTATGTCTGTTCTTATTATTCCACTAGTCATCAAATGCCAGTCGCTGGACAGTCTTGACTTTTTGTTTGCTTTGCCAAGCTTTTGCTTATCAGCTAGTTTAACGTCGGCAGCAAACCATTCAACATCTGGACGACGGCATACAATGTGCTTAGTCGGAAGAGCACACTCATCTAAAATGGTTTTACTTCCACTAGCATCGCTTCGGATGATTGGCGGATTCGGAGGATTGAGCAGAAGGGGCAAGGAGAGATATTCTTATGGACAGCATCCTCTTGAGGTCTCCCAATTCACAGATATGCCACAAACTTCAGACTGAATGATATCCATGCGATGAGATGTGCCAAATTTGGGAACAATGGAAGTTGACAGAGTAAAATCGTAGAAGAGCAGGTAGTCGACTGCTAGATCGAGTGCTTGAGCTACACGTGGCCGTAAGTGGAACCATGCGTATGAGCCACAAGAGAAATCGAATGAGTTCGGAGTCAGGGTCATCTTCATCTTCTGAAACCGTGAGTCTTGGATCACGTCAGTGGCCGGAGAGGGCACCAGAGGCTACACAGTAACTTTATTTATCCCCTTTAATAAAAGCTAATGTAGATAGTTAAAAGCCTAAGACGTGGCCTAAAGAGAATATGCACTATAATAATAATAATAAAATAAATAATGCTAGCTGATTTAACAGCCTCTTTTTTGTATAGCGACGGAAGAGCCTTTACGGCTATCACCACCGCTTGCAGTGGCAATAAAGGATCACCCACCACAGGATTCGAACCCACGACCTCGGGGCCGAGGTCGTGAAAAGCAACCACCTTACCTAGTGAGCCATTCCTCTAGGTTTTAAATAACTATTGCCAAGTATATTGCTTATGGGATTATAGTGTTCTCTCTCTCTCTCTCTCTCCCCTCCCCCCTCTCTCTCTCTCTCTCCCTCCCCTCTCTCTCTCTCTCTCTCTCTCTCTCTCTCTCTCTCTCTCTCTCTCTATATCTATCTATCTATCTATCTATCTATCTATCTATCTATCTATCTATCTATCTATCTATCTATCTATCTATCTATCTATCTATCTATATATCTATATATCTATCTATCTATCTATCTATCTATCACTCTGTCCATATGTCTTATTCGGTCTGTCTCTTACGGTCTCTGCAGCTTGCAAGAAAAAAACTTTATTTCTATTTACAAGGAATTAAGTTATGAGAAGTTAAGTGAACTCTTGATTCCTGACTTGTCATTTCTAAAATTCTCGTTGTGCATCAAAATGCACAGCTACCGTTTTGCAATCGTTTGAAGCTACTGTGTCATTAACAAATGAACTGTAGCACCTCCCTTTGAACATGACCTCAGCGGGAATTTGTATGCATATAGGGAGAGTGTGCTTACAGAGAGATACACTGATATGGAGAGCGGCCGTGCTCACGTGACAGCACTGCCAGGAGCGCAACCATTGACTTCATTGTTCAATGGCTACATGCAAGCAGAGTATACAACTTCGAAACCCCTATACTAAGCTAGGTGTTTTGTTAATTAGTCTGCTAATCAGTCCCTGACATCACATTTACATTGTGACCTATGAGATGCATTCATAGTTGGTGAATTTCGGTACAACAATGGTGAGTGTAAAAAAGAGGGTGCAAGGGGAACTAACCCCCCCCCCCTTTGTTGTGGCCCAAACGCTTTTGGCTAAGAGATGAGTTAGCATATCGGAAAGCTGTTAGATTTATCTAAAGTTGAGTTTCACATTTGCACTGCTGTGCTTTGCATTTACCAGTTTCGTTAACTAAATTCACAACTAATACATTTTTGAATAAATAGTAGTCTAGATCCAGAAAGAAAACAAGCTGAAAGGAAAATGCGCTTTCGCCAGCAACAAAGTTTCACAGAAGTGCCAGAACGGAGGACTTCAGAAGCAGAAAGAGCAGTTCCAAAACCAGCAAAAACTGATCGGGTGAACTGACCGAAGTGAAGAAGCAGAAGCACGAAAAATTCACGCAGCCGAAGCTGCTCGTTATTTAAATCTGCTGCGATCGATTTTTCAAATTTTTCTTTTTGTACAAGACGAGCTGAAAACTATTAAGCCTAACTAATTAATAATACACTGTAGGGTTACACTAGTTCCCAGTCGCCCTCGTCTACCCCACTTATGCCAGCCCTTGGCCACGTCCCTGTATAAAAGCTATCGCCAGAGAACCTGTGTCCTGGTTTGGCCCAGGGGTATCTTTAACGACAAAGATCGTGGACTCTAGCCATGCGGCATATGTAAAGTGTCTACATAGAGATTAAGCTCTCTTCTGATCTGCCACTAAGATCTGCCATTTCCGTCTGTCACTCTTTCTCTCCCTGGTGAAAATGTACTCAATGAAGCACCACAAGGCCCCACTATGAATGGTCAATAACTAATTACTTTGCAAAAAAGTCGAACCTTGAGTTATTCTAGCAACCTTTTGATTTATATTCCAATAAAATGCAGATTCTGGGTTTATGTGTACACATATACCCAATATCCTTACAGAAAAGTATCATTCCACAACGATCCCATTTTTAGTCGCCCACAAAACCTGCAATGCAAGGAGAGTTAAGCAAATGAACATCAATACGTACCTATAGGCTACTGCATTCTAAAAGAATTTGGAGTCACCGCTTTACTAAAATTGAGCATTGAGATGCTGCACCATTTGCACGAAGACAACGTCATCATTATCTGCTAAGTGCAAGGGCAAGTTCCTAATGCTTCCTTACAGTATAATTGATTCGGTGGTTTTAAGTGAAGTTATTTCGAATCTAAGGGCATCATCTATATTCTACTTGAGTCCCAACAGTCCCGGCACGGCAGTCGTTCGCACTCCAGAGAGACGTGAACTACTGCACTTGCTGGCATTTTGGCTACAATAGTTATGCGGGACAACAAAAGCAGTAGGGTAATAACAGAGATTAACAAAAGGTGTCAGCACGGGCTAATCAAAATCAGTCGTCAGGAATAGCATCAGCACTTTACTAACAGCCATTCGTGCTAAAACTGACAGCAGTTTGCAGGCTCACATACGATGCTTCTGAAAGCCAATCCATCATCGCAATGGCCATGTTTACTCCACATTTTCTAAACGGATGGCAGTGAAAAATAAAGTACTCAGCTGGCGAACACAGCACCCTTTTCATAACCATGGAAGTGCTTGAATCCACCCACTCTCTCGGATACATCCAGACGCATTGCAATAATGCAAAAGGGGTATGTGGTAACGTGTGGGCCCAAGCTACAACCCATGGGTGGATACCTGAAACAACTAATATACAATTCCATCCAGGACGTTTAAAAAAATCGTGCTCTTAAATAGATGTCCGGAATATTGTTTATATTTGATGCTGCAGTTTACATCAATAATGTTTAACTTAATGACTACCACACGTTTCACATACCCGAAGCAATTTTTTTCGAGGTACTGTAATCAGAATGCATACAGCACAACTATTGATCCGGAAACCAATGTTACACACGGCTTGTATGCTATTGGCACCAAAAACTGTTGCCTTGAGTGCACCTGCATCTACTGAGCGTATAAATTAGTGGCATACAACAGCAAGATTGCTAGCTTACCTCGTAGTGATAGTTCATGCAAGTTAGATCCCGCCAGCATTTGTCACCTCTGATCTTTATTAAGCCCTGCAACGGTTTGGCAAGTGACTTATATTTACACATGTATACGAAGAAGAGTCGTTTTTAAAACGACATTTTGATCGTCAAGTGAAAATATCTCCATCTAGTACGGAAAGTAAAAAGAAATGCGACCATCCAGGCTTATGAGTGTTTTTTCGGCAAAAAAGGCAATCTTGGCAGCAGATGTTTCTGCCGAGGTACTTGTAGTTCAGCTCTAGCACTTATGCAAGCCTTTATAATAATAATAATACAATTGATATAGCACCCTCGGAGAACTCAATCTTTTTCTAGGCACTTCACATTTCTGCAAATCGAACGGTTCGTGGTAGGTATCGAAGAATGACTAGTAAATCCACATCGTGCAATTCGCAGTCACGGTTCACTTCAAGAGGAGTTGCTGTAAATAAAGGATCCGTCATTGTGGCTTCCATGCCAAGTGCTGTCCTAACATGATGCCAGGGTAAGATCTATCGCTACAAACATGTCAGCCGAATGGCTGCATCTGCCCCGGACATTTTCATTGCAGTGTCTATTACTGGGTCGGAGTGGACGAATCGGATGGATCGCTTCGAGTATCGTACGATTGCTTCTGAGTGGTGGTCTGCTAAGGATGGACCCACAAGTGGTAAAGTGGCCACAGTACTAACCACAACGGGTCGAGACACTGTCAAAATATACAAGACTTTTGCCAGGAGATAGACGACGACGTAGAAAGAAAATGATGCAGAGATTTACAGAACATTTCATTTCTCAAAAATGAGTCGTGCGAACGAATCTATTCCTCCACCACCGCCAACGCAAGTCAGAATGTTTTGACTCATTGTGCACTGCTCTACTCAGTCTCATCGACTTGAGCAATTACTCATCAAAGATTCGGCCCGAAGTTCAGCACGACCATATAACTCCTCGGTCAAAATACTTTCGGACAAAGTACGTGCACAGCTCATTTCGAAGAGCAAGCTGACTCTGGCTCAAGCTTTCAGTTTACGTCGATCTCAAGAAGTCATAGCACACTAGTTAAGCCGCACGAGTTTAAGTTTGCCGCAGGGTGCCGCTCGTCTAGAACTGACTCCGAAAAATACCAGCTCCCTGCAAGCCACCACAAGTGGCTGCGAAGCAGACCGACACTTATGTAATTATTTCGACACTAAGCGTGCAACCGGGAAATGCCCAGCCTTTGGCATTTTAATGTGCCATGATTTTAATAATTTAATGCAATAGTAATTTAAGGAATTTAATAATGATTTAATGAAAAACACGATGCACAAACCGTATACAACTGCAGAAGCTGGTGGATGTCTGCATTTTAATACCACTGCCCTTTGCTTTACATGCACTACAGAAAAAGCAGTGACTTTGGATATAAATCTTAATTTGCTTGGTTGTCACTTTAAAAAAGTTCGTTGATACCGGAGCCACTTGCAAATTCATGTCGTATGTCAGTCGACTCCGCCTACAAGAATATTGGATACGAGACTACTCCGCTTAAAAGAATAGCAGTTCTGCGTCCCAGATTTTTTTGCAAATTAAGTCATACTTCGCATACGGCAATCCTCCACATATGAGAATGCTTATTTTCAGGACCGAGCGTATTACTATAAGTGGAGTCAAATGTAGCTGCTTTGGTGACGATGCTCCCAAGCCGGCGAAGGTCAAACTCTATGCCTGTGGTGGCACACCTCTGTCAGTACGGGGTCAGGATGAGTTCCAAGCACATGAGTACTAAGGGCAGCAGACCGGGCAATTAACTGTCATAACCGAATACATGCAAGCTCTATTCGGCCTACCCAATCTCACACGTAATCAAAGAATACGCCCTGTCAGTCGCTGCCCCACACCATACCACTATTAATCCGAGGAATGTCTTTCCAAACATCAACAATCAGTTGGGATGCCTTCCGGCAAATACAAAACTATGCAGCTCCCAGATGCCCAGCCGGTTAGACGGGCGGCACGTCGAGTCCCTTTCGAGTACAGGGACCGGTTTAAGAATCACTTGCATGCCCTGGCGAAAGACTGAATGTTTGCAAAAGTTACCGAAGCCTGAGAATGGATAAGCCCGACTGTATTAGTTATGAAGCCTAGCACAGAAAAGCTCAGCATGTGGATTGACCTAAGGCCACTAAATGATGCAATTCAACGCGAATAGTTATCAGCTCCAGACGCCCGAGGAGATCTTTGCAAGCTTAGCTGGCTCCAAGTATTGTAGTTTACTGGACCCCGTACCTGGGTTAATGCAGGTGGCCCCCGATAAAGTCACCTGTCTTCTAACGACCATTGCCATACCGCTGGGACACATTCGATTTTTGCCTTGGCCATTTGGTATTACTTCAGCCCTCAATGTGTTTCACAGAATTATCGCTAGTCACCTTTCGGAAATCCTTGGGGTGCATATATACATTAATGACATTCTTGTAAGTAGGTCCACGATTGAGGAATATGACACGAGACTGGGGCAGGTTGTATCGCGATGCCGCGAGATCAACTTTGGCCGTAATGCAGATAAGTACAAGTTTGGCCAGACTTACATTTCTTACCTGGACCAGGAATAATCAGCCGGGGGCATTAGGCCAGACCCGCCAAGGTGAAGGCCATAAGAGATTTGTACTGCGCCTTCATCAAAGTTAGTTGTCTTTCGGCTGCTAGGAATGACTAATTACTTAGTAAAATTAAGCCCTAAGTTAGCTGACGGGTCTACATCTCTACGACATTTGACGCGCAGGTAGTGACCCCATGGTATGGGACGCCAACGGAGCTAAAGCCTTTGACGGCATTAAAAGCACTGCCATGAAAGCTCCTCAGTAAGGCTTATATGATGCAAATTTGCCCAATACTTTGTCGGTGGATGCCTCTCAGCACGGCCACGGTTCGGTATTGATCCAAAACTAGCGACCTGTCGTGTATGCTTCTCGAGCTTTGGTTCCAGTTCAGTAAAGGCATGCTCCCAGTAGAAAAGAAGATTATGGCTGTCCAACTTGGCCTCGAACGTTTCCCCAGTGGGTCTTTGGGCAGAGCTTCGTAGTGGAAAGCGATCGTGAACCACTACTTGGCATCGTAAATACGCCCATCGCTGAGATCGCATCGCGATTACAGCGGATGAGACTTCCCCGCCTGCTCTATCACTTCACCTTGGTATATATAATATATATATATATAATTCATTTATATAGCGCCCCAAGAGAACTTAATCTCTATTCAGGCGCTTCACATATGCCTCGGGGCTCGAGCCCACGACCTCAGTCAGACCTTGGTCGGGGCGAGCACCTTAACCGCTAGACCAAACCAGCTCGGCAAGTACGTACACTGTGGAAAGAGCTTGTTGTAGCAGATGCACTCGGCATGGTTGCATCCGAATGTCGGCACACAGATTGTGAGTGGCTAGACGAGGAGCACATTGCTGCTGTTCTTCACCAGACTCAAATGGCGGCATACGATCAATGCGAAGCCTCAAGACGAGCAACAGCTGATGACACAACTCATCAAGCATTGCTTCCATTCCTTGCGACAGGGTGGCCAGATAGGCACCACTTCATAATTAGTCGTGCAGTGCTGAATCAAAATATTTCCAAAAACTCGCGGTTTCCAACGAAATTGCAAAGACAACTTTGCATGCCGAAAGAAAACTGTTAGGGTCGGTAGCTTATCGGCGGCACATCCACCATGAAATAAATACATCGTATGGCCTTTCTCCATGCACGGCGGGGCAGTGAAACATAACAGAGCTCACTCTGAACAAGATTTGTGCATTCAGAGCAAGATTTACGTTCTAGGCAAAGCTAGGGCTCTCACAGCGACTGACAGAACCGCAGCCAACCCTGTACACAAATGCACGCTAGAATTCAACTTCAGTAAATAATTTCCACTCAAATCAAGACTGGCTCGGGGAATCAACTTCTTGTAATACTCCGCATATAAAGATAGGAGTTGAGATTGAATTTTTATTCTTACTCCGCTTGAGAGCATATTTACAGCGCATACGATAATAAGCATAATCTATATGGACTTTCAGCTTGATAGCTGAATCTGGATATCGAACTGTGAGCTCTGCCGCGTTATGAGGTTAACCACTGAATTAGAACTGAGCCGCAGCTTATGGAATAGCCACAATAAGCCGAGACTTATGAGCAGAGCGATGTATGATTATGTAAAAATGAGATCGTGGCACGATGTATGACCTGACTATTATATAAACCACTCCCTTTCTCTCTCTCTCTCTCTCTCTCTCTCTCTCTCTCTCTCTCTCTCTCTCTCTCTCTCTCTCTCTCTCTCTCTCTCTCTCTCTCTCTCTCTCTCTCTCGGAGCAACGGTCTGCTGGTCGGTGAGTCTTAGCACTGAGCTGAGCTACTATAAGCCTATTAGAGTGCCGGCTATAAGTTAGCTGTTGTATGAGCCGCAATATAGGCCATTTTTATGCTTTTCTTTATAAGGTCTTGTCGTTAGCACTTCGAGCAAAATACCGAGCACTGTGTTGTTACAGTCGGCACATCGCTAACTACGGTCTTTGCACATATCAGGCGTTGTGCCCGGTACCCGAACTAGCGAGGGCTTCGCTGTCATAACAACGTCATTTTAGATGGGCTAATACCTAGGTATTTATAAATTTCTTTACGGCAACGCTAAAAATATAAAAGTGTCACGGCTAGTGCTTCGAAAAGAAATCCTTACAATTGGAAAAAGCTGCAAGTTTTGGAGGCGTTGAAAAACAAAAAGCAACCTGCTGTTGCTGAGAAGTTCAACGTGAGTCAGTCGACTATCTCCAAAATAAAGAAAGCAGAAAAAAGATTCAAAACGAAGCGCCAACAAAGGGAATCTAAACCAAAAAGCCGAGCTGGCTTAGTCCAACGGTCAAGGGGCTCGCCCCGACCAAGGTCTGGCTGAGGTCGTGGGCTCGAGCGCCGAGGCATACGTGTATCGCCTGAATAGAGATTAAGTTCTCTTAGGTAGGGCGCTATACAAATGAATTATATTTTGTATTTAAGAAGAAGCGTGATCGTCCAAAAGAAGAAGTTGCCCGTTCGCTGACGGAATGGTTTGTATTAAATGCGGCAGCTAAATGCTGTGATAAATGGCCCACGAATTAATGACGAAGAAGAAGGCATTGAAGCTAGCACTGACGCTTGGTTGAACGTCGTTTATTCCAATAAATGGCTTGCTAGAGCATCTTAAAATTAGGCACAGCATTATGCTCATGAAGGTTCGAAGTGAAAGAGCTGCTGCAGATTATACCAGAGCCGAAAATTGGATTGCCAAAGTCTTGATTAAAGGATACCGTACATCCGATATCTCTAATAAACAGACGAAACAGACCTATTGTACAAAGCGGCCCCCTCAGGAACATCAGCTGTCACTGGTACTCAACCAACTGGTGGAAAGACGCCAAAAGAACGAATGACTGTGTGCTTCTGCTCTACACCGCTAACGGCACCGAAAAGAAGGCATGCACAGGGGGGATTTGCAAATACCCGGTGTTTTTCGAACTGCTCGGCTGCCTTTACCGTATTTCAGCAGAAGCAACGCTTGGATGACCAGTCCAATTTTGACTGATATTCTTCTTAAATTTGATCGGGAGCTAAGCAATCGAAAAATCTATCTCTTTGCCAAAAATGCGGCTTGTCATAAAGTAGGAGGGAAACTCAAAAATATCAAACTGGAGCTTGTGCCACCAAACACAACATTTCTTATGCAGCCGCTGGATCAAGGAATCATCGGCACTCTGCAAATCCACTACAGAACAGAAGATTCTTAAGACCGTTGAATAAGGACGGTCAGTTATTGATTAGGCAAGGTCAATTGCTGTGCAAACTGCCTTGCACATGGTGAAGCAGGCGTTGTTGCTGGTGCCACCAGCAACGATCCGAAACTGTTTCAGAAAAGCTGACTTCTCGACTGTTGGTTCGGACGACAATGAAATTGATGTTCTGCCGATTCCAGCAGTGGCTACTGAGCTAGGAGAAGCAAGTCACGCAGGAAGATTTCGAGGCTTTTGCAGACTGCGATAACGAAGCCGCATCCCATGGCACGTTAGCCGATGCTAGAATTTGCAAGCAAGTTCAGCCCAAGCATCAAAATGGGGATGATGACAACGACATAGAAGAGCTTGAAGAGATGCAGTTGCCAGGGGTAAGCAGAGTAATGCACAAAGAAGCACTACATGCACTGGAAACTGTTCGTCATTACTTGGAGCTAAATCTTACAGAATACAATGAGTGCTGTGCAATTGCAGATAAGATCAAGGAAAATGAATCCCAAAATCGCATCCAGCGGAAAATTACAGACTTCTTTCTATAATCAGAGCGTTAGTGTGCTTTGATTGTTTCACGTTGTTAAATTGACAATAAAGAAACTCTGTTTTAAGTTTTAAGCAATATTAGTCTCACTCGCATATGGCAATATTCCACGAATAAGAATAAGAATACTTATTTGCCGGCCCGAGCGTATTCCTCTACGCGAAGTCGACTGTACCAACCAACTGCCTTCGTATGTACCGCAGCCTAGTAGTTTGCTGACTCTGCCACCGAGCCACTGGTAAATATGGGGCAACGTGTACAGGCAGTTTGGCTTTTTCTATAACGTTCGTTGCGGATCGTCCGGGCAACTTCCGGCAGAGGCCGCAGTCGGTAAAAAGTAACAAACTCTCTCGTCAAAGCACGAGCATATAGGCTACGTCGTCTCGGGATAACAGGGTTCCTTGGGTACTCTGGACCACAACCGGCTGTGGGACAACGATGCTGCCCTAGTACCGACAGGCTGTCGGCATCGTCGGTTTACAAAAAGTGCAGCTGCAGGCTACAGCCTCCGACACTGCCATTCAAGGTCACATCGGCCTAGAGAGACAGTCAAAAATTAGAGGCTTATTGTAAGTCGCAAGCTGGCAGTGTACAAGGAATTAGCCACGGTAATGTCAACACCCCGCCAGACTAGGGGGCAGCTGTCTCGTCGAGGGCTGCAGGTGGTTAACGACAGGTGAGAAAATATGGCCCATTTATCATGCTAGCCATGTTCGGACTCAGGCACCAGATCCTACTTTAAACTGGCACAAAAACTGGCCAGCGATTCCCAGGCTACCACTGAGTCCTGTGAGGGCCAGCCAGGACGAGCAGTGTTTGGGCACGTGGCCTTAACTACAGACCAATACGGCCCACGAGAATCAGTTGATCGCTATTCATATCCCAGGAGGGTTGCCGACCCAATCACAGTCACATCAACCAGCAATAACTTGACTGCCACACGTAAAAGAGCAAATATTCAGAGATTTACGATCTGCATTCTGGTATTGTGGACTATAACGGTATTGCAAAGGTGGAGAATCTAGGCACCAAACTTAATAATATACAACGTCGGCAGCAATAATAAATTAAGATACTTGTATAGCAGCATCCTTGGAGAAATAAATCTCGAATTGGGCACTTTGCATATGCTGAAAAGGAATCATGTCGGTGACAGTGTAATCACATCGAGATGTGTCCAAACGAATCTTAGAGCCTTCTAGGGATGTGTACACACCTCCCTAATCACTCCCCCTAAGTGCATGAGGAAGGCACTGCCTGACATTGCACTCACCGCACCGATCATTATTCTGAAGATGAGCCACCGGTACGCCCAAAGTGCAATCCATGGAGTCGGGGAGCCGGTCGACTGTGGCAGTGCTCTGGTGGAGGTAACAGGACAGAGCAGAATAGCTATGAATCCTGATTCCAACATCTGCGACTCCCAGCCTATAAAGAACATCTTTAAATAACACGAAGCAGCTTGAACAAGAGAAATCTGGCATCGCAAATGCCCGGGCATTGTGTATGACAACCAGTGGTGCATTTTACTAACATTCAGACACTAGAGACAGTAGGCTACTTGTCACATCATTCACAACAACGACATCATAAGATCCTATAGGCTACATGTAAAAAAAAAAAAAAAATATATATATATATATATATATATATATATATATAGCTACACAAACAGCATATCCTTGTTTAACTCTATAGACCTACGAGGACCAAATTGTCACTGGGAAGGTTCTTATAGCACACTCACCGTCTCAGGCTTCCAATGCGAAATCGACAGCCAACAGACTGCCTCTTAAGCGACATAGAGAAAGGTTGAGAAGCAAATGACAATTCGAAAGAGTGCTGTTGATGTAGCTCAGCAGTAGCAGCAAAGAGTGCTTGGAAATGGAAGGACAGCAGCAAGAGAAGGATATCATTAAAAAAAAATTGTAAAAATAAGCTCGAAAGCCTTCAGACCAGCAGAACCTCTTCAGCAACAAACCTTTCACGTTAGAAAGACATTGTTTCATTATTCTGAGAACTACTGCTGCAGGTCTCAGCTTTGTAAAGGTATGTAGGAGCACGAACAAAACAGTCCTTGTGTGTCAGAGAGAGAGAGACAGACAGAGAGACAGACAGAGAGACAGAGCGAGAGAGAGAGACAGAGAGAGACAGAGCGAGAGAGAGACAGAGAGAGAGAGAGAGAGAGAGAGAGAGAGAGAGACAGAGAGACAGACAGACAGACAGACAGACAGACAGACAGACAGAGACAGAGACAGACAGAGAGAGACACACAGAGACACACAGAGAGAGGCAGAGAGAGAGACAGAGAGAGACAGTGACAGAAATAGACAGACAGAGGGATAGAGACAGGGAGAGACAGGGAGAGACAGGGAGAGACAGACAGAGACAGACAGAGACAGACAGAGACAGACAGAGACAGACAGAGACAGACAGAGACAGACAGAGATAGACAGAGACAGAGACAGACAGAGATAGACAGAGACAGACAGAGACAGAAAGAGACAGACAGACAGAGACCAAAATAGTCCTGCGTGACAGGCCGTTGTTGATTTCGGGATATTTTAGAATCCAAGTTAATGATCCAAGAAACAGTCAGGTTGTTTCTTGCTGGTCTGGAGAATTTTGGCTGGGTTAAACACATTTGCTATGCAATTAATTTTGATAGCCGTATTCACAGCTCTCGAGATCACAACGGGTGTCTGCCCCAGTGAACTTGTTATGTGCCAAGTCAGATCATAGCCAGATGCTGATTGCAGTTCCTGTTCCTTCGTATGAGCACAGCAGCACCGAGTGCGTCCAGAAACGAAACTTAAAAAGCATCGGAACTGAGACATTGTTTAACTCTGTCAGCAATGCTGGTCTTGTTGATCTGCATCAAGACTCAGCTGACAGCCTCGATACTTTCATTGATGCAGTAAACTCAAAACTTGGGAGTGCTCTCGACAAGCATGATCCCCTAAACACTAACTGCATACAGAGTTGCATAGACACCTTTCCATTAACCTAACCATCAACTTGAAAAAGGAGCCAGTTCAAAGTATAGGTTTGAATACCTCTTTAAGATGTCTAAGACAGAAAACAATAGGAAGCCAAGTTCAAGACTGCATCCCTCTCAAAAGCCAGAAGCTTAGAAATGTCGGGGCTTCCTTTGTCCATTTGCAAACAGTAGTCTTACCAGTCAGACCCTAAACTAATTTATAAGACGTGAATTATTTAAGATTTGAATTAGTTAATGGACGAAACTAGGTAGCCTCACTCCGATGATGGTAATTGCATGGCTGATAAGCTTTCCTCATTCTCCATCGACAAATTGCACATGGTTGTACCTCCACATATTCACCGACAAATGCAAGCATCGAATGCAACCTGTGACATACCTTAAGAAACTTTAAAGCTTTCTGTAGATGAAGTGGTTATTATAATTAAGTCTAGTAAAAAGGTTCATCACATGCAGACGTTATACTTCTGCTTTTAGTATTCCCTTGCGGACAAAGTATTCCATCGGTCACTCAGGTTTTAATGCTTCACTAGACAATGTTGCTTTTCAAAAGTATTTTAAATCAGACATCGTTCGACCAAGATTTAAAATGCCTAGATTGGATCCTAACGTCCAAGAAAATAACCGTCATCTCCTTTCTTCCCTTTTTTGTCCAAGATTCTTGAAAAGACTGAGGGTGAGCAGCTTGTAGGACACATTAACAAGAACGAATTATCAGACCAACTTCAGCCGGGATTTTCAAACGTCACAATTTTTATTTATTTTTTTAAAAACAATTAGGGTAAACAAAAGTGTCCTGCATCTTCTGAGAGGTTTGGCATATTTCCATAATGCATAGTAATGAATCTGTTGGATGTCCAAGGAAGCAATGTTTGCCTAATTTTAGCTGAAAACTTGACCTTGACTTTTACAGGTCATCAGAACTATAGCTAAATCAAAAGAAAGATATTGCTGCCCTTGTTGATAGTGTTAATTTGCATGCCGGTCGTTCAATTAGTATTTGAGAAATATCAATAAATGTGCTGACAGGAAGATAACTCATATAGGGGTGGGGACATGACTTCCCATCCCTCAGAATTTCCCCTTACAATTTAAGCAACACTACTCTACTGAAACCGCACTCTTCCGCATGACCAACGTCATCCTAGGTAGCAACGATGATGGTAACGTTGCTGCTCTGGTCCTGCTCGATCTGCCAGCTTCGTTTGACACTATTGATCACGATGTTGTAATTGGAAAATTGAGAACAACGATCGGTCTGGCATCTGATTTCTAGGTTTTAATGGCCATCTCCGTGCAGCAACATCAAGACTGCTCTTGAACCGTTAAAAAGGTATACAGCTGGAGGCACGCTCTTGAACCCTTAAAAAGGTATACAGCTGGAGGCACGTTCTAGTCGCGTACCGAGCGTCTCTATGGCAGGGGCTGGCCTCAACAGGTCAAGGAGACATCGGGTACCTTAGCTCATAATTGGCCGACGCATCATCGGTGACGAAAAGTGCCAAACATGGGTTCTGCTGGATGGCATCTGGGGGGGGGGCTGGTAGTCGCATGACCACACATCCCCAACTGTTTACATGGGAAACGTTGACTAGGTTGCCGACGAATGCACTTACTTACTAAGGAAGGCGTAGCTAACTGCAATTTAGTGCAATATTATTTTGACAGATTGTTACATTTTAATATTGAGTGTAGCTTAATGACTTACTCGAATACTGGTATTAGCAACAACCAAACTCAGATCGGAGGACCAGGTGCATAGAAACTTTTGGAGGGCAGTGTAAGCAAAAAAGTCTACAGCCACTGTACGATGATATATCTGCGTTCTAGTCATCTTGTAATCGATTATTATTATATGTCGTAATCGAGTTAGTTGACTAAATACTGATGCTACACGAAAACCTCAAGCAGTCAAACTTAGGAAACCCACATTGGTATTTCACTTGTATCTCATTGCTGTGGCAACTTCTTTAAGCCTCGGTTTGGTCTACACCGACTTCTGGCAGGACCCTGCTATACGGTCACAAAATTATACGATCTGGAATCAGAACTCTGCTCCTTAATGCACAGATCTCGCTATCTTACAAAACAAAGCTGCTTACTACAAGATGGACTGAGGGGAAAGCCGTCGACATTTATTCAGACAGCTAGATGTCGTGCTAGATGTTGTACAGTATCTGCTCAAGCACGAAACTCTGTTCTTCTTAACTGACATGCATACTGCAGGAATAATAACAAAGCCTAATATTAAAATTTTGGTCAAACAACACAATAGAATGTTTACTAGACATGAAGAAATGTAAACTAAAAAGCTATAAGCATTGCTAAACTTCCATAAGACTTACAAACTGCAATGCAAGATTATGCCTTGTCGGCCTCGGGAGTTGAATATGCTCTCTCCCACACAGAAGAATAACGTTGTGCAAATTCACCAATTGTTGAGAGAACACCTTTACTGAATCACAAGCAAGCAGACAGACCAGACACATATTCAAGCTAACTGACAGTGAATGGAGTGGCACACTCTTCTGTCCGAAATCGCTTGATCACTAATAGTAAGCAGGCCCCGGTTCACAAAACCTGCCTATTGAGGATTGCTGATCATCAAATCTATGCTAGTACCCAACAACAGTGCTAATACAGATTAGCTAATGAGACAGATACAAAAACATTGTAAAAAGCTCACTCATTAACAAAGGCAAATAGCTTAGGTATCGAACAACAAGTCAAACTGGGGTCTGGACATCTTAGATAATGATCTTAGTTGTCATAAGGCTTTTACGAAAGGGTTGGAATCATTAGTTTTAAGATGTTCTAGCTCCCTAACTACTGACCAGGCATTTGTAGCACTATGCAAGCATCTAACTCAGTATCTTCATAGTATTTGTGCTCCGTCGCGTGTGCACCGGTACCTCTTACTTCAAGCTATTTCAGTATGCTTGAGATGTCTTGCAAAGCGTTCGACAGCTTCGATGGCTTTTTGAGACTTTGTCGGTTGGCTGCTGGGGTTCGAGAGTTCGAGGTCAAGCTGAGTCGCATCAAACCGGGTGAGCGGCACCTGCGCTTGCTCATTGCCATGCAAGGCGAGGCCTTCACGTTTGCCTCGAGTCGAGACCATACAGAACGATTATGTCTAGCTGGGTAGCCTATGCCTTCATATGCCTAGAAGCGGCATCGGCCAGAGCCAGCTGCGACCTTTAGGGCGAAGGCTGACCTCGACCCGAAAGGTGCTCACAATAGAGATAACAATAATAATAATGCACTCGATAAAGTGCCCTCAGAGAACTCAATCTCTTTCTAGGCGCTTTACATTTGCTGCAAAGGGAAACGCGATTGAATGGCGAGTAATATCATGCTTGATAAACAAATCCCTTTCTCTCAGTCTCCCTTCTATCATTCCTATCAAAGACACTGGAACGGGTCGTGGCGGACCAGCTGCACTCATACATTGAAACTTTAAACCTTGCTAGTAAGTTCCAGTCTGGCTTTAGAGCTAATCACTCCCGATGTCGAGGGTCTTGAGGTTTCTCGATTCACAGGTTATTTTAGAGGAGGAGATAACTCTCAAGGCATGTGCGAGGTGCATGCAGTTGCTGAAGAGCACGATAATACTTTCGAAGCCCCATCAGTGATGATGTGTGAGGTACCCACGGCAGAGTGGACCACTCTGCGGTGCCTCCACTAGCTGTTGCAGTGCCAGGCATTCGGCAGGAGAGCTCACGGAGCAACCAAATGCAGACGCTCTGACTAAACGCAGCCGGCTAAACCTTTCCCACGAGTGGATCGACCAGAAACAGGATGTTTTACAGGCGTTTTACTAACCTCCGATTTGCTTTAAAATTTAACAGTCTCTTTTTATAAATTTTTTAGAAATTTTATAAATTTAACAGTCTCTTTTTATATAGAGACAGAAGAGCCTTCAAAGCTATCACCATCCCCAGAGGCAAAGCCAGGTTTGGAGTGCCAGGGTGGCACGGGGTCTGGGGGCTGAGCCCCCTGTAAAGGGGGGTCTGGGGCGTCCGCCCGAGCTCCTTCGGCAAGCAAAAATTAGCCGAAATGACGCCGAGATGGCCAGTCAAATATGCCATGGCCGCTAGCCGCCACACCGGGTGTCAGACTCAGCTCCAACCTATCAGGCAGGGGGCGGCAGCTACGGCCCCTGCCACCCCCCCCCCAGGCTTGGCCCCTGCCACCCCCACTTGCATCGGAAAAAAGGATCGCCCAGGATTCAAACCCACGACCTCATGCCCGAGGTCGTTAAAAGCAACTGCCTTACCTAGTGAGCCATTAGGGCTCAACCTTCCACTTGCCTGCAGATGTACTTCTTTACATCGGCTCATAATACCACTTTCATACATTAGGTATTATTAGACTACATGCTGGAAAAGGCCCGGTTCCAAACTGAGTTTGGAAGGCTTGACTACAATGCTGGTCGATAAGTGTCCATGAACTTCACGAGCAGACATCGAGCCTTGCAGCAGCAAGCCACAGCTAGGTTTGTGGGACGTGGCAAAAAGCCTCGACTTCGAGTAATGCATAATCAGAAGAAAAATCAGCAGACACAGCCTTTTTTCGACACCAGCACAGTTGTGCAAGCCAGAAAGAGACCTGGTAACTATAAGCAATCAGTGCTTGAGTCCCAGAGGTTTTATAGCTGGCTGCAACTTCATTATTCTAGCTGCGCTACTGCCCTCAACAGGAGATACTTAAAATATTCAGATCACAATTTTGCTACACCAAATTAAATGTTCACAAGAACCCCCACGCTTGAGCATGTGAGGGCGGGCTTATTCGAGGTTGCTTCGGTAACATTTCGTGTGCACACGACGAACTAGGTGAGCAGCCTGAATACGGAATTTTAAAGGGCAAATATGATTACAATTCACTGGCTTTAGATGTCACCAGACTAAATTTTGCACATCCACGGCAATTTGGTGACAACACTGTAGTGTAGGGAAGGGGTCTACAAAACATTTGCCTCCTTTTAAAAAGAGACATGTTAGGAAGTTACTGCCTCAGGTTTGTGTCACCTGGTATGGCCTCCGGGAGCCTGTCAGCACTCTTTGGAGGCCAATGCTCAAGCCGCAGGCCTACACAGCGCTCTCGAGTCTTCTCTGAAATAAGTGGTACGGAAATCACAAGTCTATAGCCTAGAGCTGCGTACCGGAGCACAGTTGCCCGGAAGGAATCTCTCACCCTAAAGATAATAATAGCAATACATTGGTATAGCTCCCTCAGAAAATTGAATCTCTTTTTAGGCACTTTCCTGGGGCTGTACAGAAAGCATGACCAGATGATGGTGACATGGTGACATCTGTAATGTTATCTAGGTCAACATTGTTAGCTAGATGTGACATGCACAGGGTCAACATGTAGATATGGTTAGTAGCAGCAGACGCTGAGTCAGTACACACACAGGACGAATGACAAGGAGCCACTAAATGCTGTAATAAACAGGTGCATTTTAAGCTTCTTTTTAAATGTCGTCATGACAAGAGAAGATCAAGATACCCCTCAGCTCCTAATATGCCTACAGGTTCTGTAGCTTCACTCTCAATACCGACCCAGCAGCAGCATGCTAACCATCTGGATAACACTTAAGTCGCTAGAAGGAAGTACGAACGTATGCATGATTGGGGCCTGCAAACACATGCCCGGTAATCTTCTGGGCGGGCTGGAGTGTGTCCTAATGGGCAGCTCAGCCGAGCATTGCTGGTTTGGCCAAGTGGTTAGTTAAGGTGACCGCCCTGACCAAGGTCATGGTCGTGGGCTGCAGCAGATGTGAAGCGCAGGAATATAGATTAAGTTCTCTTATATACAAATTTACATTTAATTTATTTATAATGCTATGCAAATTATTTTTATATATATTTTATTGCTGCGAGCAGAAGTTTCGCAAACCCACAAAGCAGCATGCACCAATGTGCTGGTGCGATGACAGACCGGCCACAGAGATAGTTTCTATCCTGAAGGGTGAATTTGGGTTTTTAGGGGCGGGGCGACGGTTAGCTTCTGGCAGCTGAAAGCTGCAGGAAACCTCCATTAGGTGGCAAGTTCACCCGACGAGTAGTCATTACCCTCAGCCGCCTTCCGGATCCCGGGGTGGGGGGAAATCCGACCTCGACCCCCTCGACCTCCTTTGAAGTGGCTTCGACTAAATAAATAAATAATAGCTGATTAAACAGCCTCTTTTTGTATAGCGACAGAAGAGCCATTATGACTATCACCACCGCTTGCAGTGGCGACAAAAGATCGCCCACCACAAGATTCGAACCCACAACCTCGGGGCCATGGTCGTGTAAAGCAACTGCCTTACCTAGTGAGCCATTACGACTACATGCCAATGGGAAAACCAAACGTCTTCGGTTTGTATGGGACAGATGAACCGAGCTCACAGATACCGTAAATACCACTCAGCCAATAAACAAGTGCCTTGACGGTATATACATACATACATACATTACATATAAATAGCTGGGCTGCTAGGGCATGCTGTGCAATCCTTTATTCAGCAGGCTCCCCAGGGGCTCATTGGCCTTACCCTGCTAACCACATGAATTAACCGGCCATTCACAGACTTTCTATGACAAGACTACATCACCACATGGGCAGATCCAAGGATCCAAGCTTTTTAAATAGAAAACCTTGATATGCATGCATCACGAAAAGAAAGTCAGCGATGGTTATAATACTATTCAGATAGATCAAATTGAGTAACACAGACTCAGAGTAAATGCAAGCCCTTTCACCATGCTGGTAACCTTAAAGGCTTCAGCCATTGATATCGAACAGTTTCTTATGAGAATTAACGATTTACACGGCCGTAGCAAGCACCATTTCGGCACGAATTTTCTCTGTATGGACATTTCATTGGTCATTAGTGGCACTGGATATAGCTAAGGATGCCAATTTAGCATAGACGAGCAGCCAATGGGGCCATGACACTGCTTTCGCTAGACCCAGAGAACGAACTACAGCATTTCATTACACATGCGATGTAGCTGCAATATAATAGCTTAGAAAGTTACAGCAGCATCTGGAATTCTATTAGTTGTTTTCTAATGGGAATGCAGGTCAATGCTCATGTTCAGAGTGCTCTGCTAAAGGCAGCACACAGGGCGGCTGGATGCTAGTCTTTCGAGGTGCAACTGCAATCGGTTCAAATATTAAATGGGAATGTCGTTTTTTGCCCTGGTTTGGCCTACGGGTTAAAGTGCTCATCTTTGATGACCGAGGTCGTGGGCTCAAGCACTGCGGCACACGTGAAGCATATAGATAGAGATTCAGTTCTCTTAGGGTAGTGCTATACAAATGAATTACATCTACGTAGGATGTATGCTTAATTGTGGCTGACCAAGACAGAGTTCTGTCCGAGCTGCCTAGGCAAGGCGATATCTAATACGATCATATTTATAATGTCGATAATATAAACTATAATGAAATCGATAATATCTAAGGCACGAAATAAAACGCTACTTAGAGCCCAGCTAGCCCTGCTAGAACCCAGTTGGCCAGCATCCTGCAAACAAAAACAGCCAAGCACTCAAGGCAGAGACATCAAGGGAGAAAACATACCACCGCCAGCACGTGTGCAGATTCACTTCTTACCAAAGGAGTACCTGCAAGCAAATACATTTAAAGTTTAAACACATCCAGACAACAAAACATGATTTGCAAGGGCTTTAACTCCACAGCTCTAATGCAATAAATAATAAAGTTGAAAAGTTGATCTAATAAAGTTGAAAAACTCGCAAGTTGGCTGTGGAGAGACGCACAAGTGAATTCCAAGGCACTGGTGTGCAAACACAACTGTCTGCTTCATGCGATACACTCGAGGTTATAAGCATGTACGCACTAAGGAGAGGCCATATCCCGATGCTATGGGGGGTACAAGTAGCGTTAAGAGCTCACACGCGACGTCTCTAACAACGAAACTGACAGACATCGCACCACACGAAGACATGCAGGCATGGTAATGATGAGGTATGCTACAGAAATCGTCAAAACTGACTAATTTCAGGGCATAAATCTGCCATTTTTTATAATCTCGGTGCCTCTTCCGAATCAAGCCTAGAAGTCGATTGTCTCACGAATTTTTTCTCGTGCAACGAAGTAAAAAAAATCCTAGCTGATTAAACAGCCTCTTTTTGTATAGCGACAGAAGAGCCTTTACGGCTATCATGGCCGCTTGCAGTGGCGATAAAGAATCGCCCGCCGCAGGTATCGAACCCACGACCTCGGGACCGAGGTCGTGAAAGCAACCGCCTTACCTAGTGTGCCATCACGGCTCACCGTGCCAGAAGTAGTCGAGAGACGATCGAAACTGTCAGGCCTATTGTATCCCCCATCTCAGGCCGATCGAGCGATGCCGTGCGGCTGCAGCTGCGGCCTCAGGCTAAGGAGTGCACAGCAACTTTGCAAAAGGTGTTCAGCTAGCCCTTCGCAAACAGCGCTGTAGCAGTGGGAAGATCGCTCGTGTGGAGTGAGTCAGGATTGTGTCAGGTGTTATCTGTACGAGTGCAAGGAAGGGGATGGGTGCCGTGGCTAACCGCTGCTGCCGAGGCCACCAGAACTAGACATCCAGCTGCCACAAGCACCGGTAAGCTGAAGATGGATGCACCATGCAGCAGGAAGGCCAGCCTTGGCCGAGCGAGGCTAGCGCAGTGCAGTCACTTGATGCCGCTACAGAGAGCTGAGCATAACGGAGCGTAACGGAGTGGCGTCGACTTGCAGGGGGGGGAGGGATTGCCGATGAGCAGCAAAGAAAGTGCCCTGGCTGAGTAAGCACCGTAAAGTAGAGAGTCTGCCATGGCCCAAACCCCACGCCCACTGGACTCTGAAGATTGGCGCTCACTTATATTGGACAAACGAAATTGAATTTTGACTCTTTGGTAACAAAATAAAGGATAAGAAAAGATGAGTGATACCAAGCTGACTGCCTTTAGCACAGCGCGAAGTACAGTGGTAGGGGGATCATGGTTTGCAGTTCTTTATTCTGGTGCAGGTATTGGACCACTGCATCACACTCTTTGTCATACAGATCAGAAAGTTTATATCAACATGCTGCAAAATATGGGTATACTGTCCGCTAGGCAACTGAGTGACAAAAGCTGTATTCATCAGCAGAATAATGAGCCAGCCGTCCAACGATCATATTGTTGGCCCGTGAAAATACTTGGTGTACAAACACAACGCTACTAGTACCTGGCTCACCTCGAAGAATCAAACTCGCTAGGCAACGGCCGATGGAATTGAAACATTGACTGATGTGCAATGGGAGTGAAAAGACAGTGACTATGCAAAACCCTGCTGATGGTGACCTAATGTGCTGTCACTAAGTTCAGCACAACCAAGAAAACTTTACGGTGCCTTACTTGAGAAAGAAGATCATCATTAAAGGTAAAAAGATAGTGTTCTTGCTATCCTGCCTCTTGGGGCACATGCACTGGGCTTAAAGAGAAGGGTACACCCATGGTATACATCCTATAATTATTTTTATTATTATTATTATTAATACACACAAGTCAAGAAGACTAAGAGGTTGCTAGGCTGGAGAGTTTACCGTGGCACACACGGTGCCATTTGGGGCTTGTGGTGCACAATCAGTAGCCAGCAGCCAGCATCTCATGCAAATAAGAAAAAGTGAGCTGCATTGCTGCATCAGAATAGTCCAAGTTGGCAGGAAAGAAGAAACAGATAAGTAACGCTAGAATCGGAAGGAAACGCTGAGGTAGCATCGGTCCTTAAGAACGGCAAGCATGAGTTCCACAGTCCAGGATGCATACACTAAAATATCTGTAGGGCAGAGCCCAAAGAATAGAATAGAATTCATTTGTGCAGCGCCCTAGCAGAGAATCGCATCCAGGCGAATCCTAACCATGCACTCTGCATATGTGGCAGGACTCGAGCCCACGATCTTTGTCGTTTAAGGCAAGCATCCAAGCCCCAAGGCCAAACCAGGGCAGAGGAGCTAAATATATTCTTCAGCTGAAGGTAACACTGCTGAAGAGGAGGATCAGAAGCACTAGAAAAGAGCTGGGCATGGAAGACCGTACAGATCTGAGTGAGAACCACTGGAGAGCATGTGCTGCTCGTCGCGTGGTAGCCACCTCTGCTTTTATGCAAGTCTCTTCTTGAAGCAACAAAGAAGCCAGTAAGAATATTTGACAGCCACCATAGAAGTGGCCTTAATCCTGAAATGGGACCAAAGACGACACGATGGTCATTCCTTTGACAGTACAAATATGCTTCGGGAATAAATATGCCATAAGGTAGACAGAAAGTCGTCGAAGAGCACACTGAGATTGTGAGCATCATTCAATATTCTCGCTACTGCAGCTCAAATTAAAACTGCACGAGCTCTGGTTTCGGTAAACAGGAAAAAGTCTTGCCATTCTCAGAAATCAAATCTACGACTTTCGACACCAGTGGAGTCGCAAAAAGTCACTCGTTTGCCAAAACGAGTGATTTGGTTGAAGAAAGTTGGCCGACTTCTGGAATATAAATGTCTGAAAAACGGGAGCTCAATTTTCAACCGCTCAGCAAACTCGGCCAGATTGAACGTGAGCTACGAATGGGGCTGGGTGGCAGTCGGCGTAGAAATGCAGAGAAACTGAGCTACAAGCTCAAGCAGTGCCATGTCAACGGAGGATGGATGCAAAGCACCCACCAGGACCAAGATAGGGAACATGGAATTCCACTACTGTAGAGAGCCTAAAAGATGATAAGACCTGGCCCATCACATTAAATGCAGCCCTGACTTAGTTGGCCAGATCAAATCAGACTATTCCAGAGCCTCATACGGCAGGCCAATTGTTAGGATCGGTCTCTAGAGAAGGGTCCCGAGATTGATTCTGCCGAATGCGCAAATGCAGCCGGTAAGACATGCAGGACCTGAGCAATCATGCTCCCAACATCAATGCTAGATACGGTATCGTTAGTGACAAGCAGAAGAGAAACTGCACTAGAAGACTGCTGCTTAAAAAAGAGAGAATACATTTTCTGATACGACGTTTTAGGTACGATGGCCCGATGATGAGTTGCCATATCAACCGAATCTTTTCGCGACTCTTTTACTTTTTGTGTATTGTATGGTGCCTGAAGATGTGTTCAATACAGCAGTAGGATGCTAGGATGCTCCATCCTCACATCTCAACTCGAAGTCTGTGTTCCAGGCAGTGAGCGTTTTGATACTACAAGCAGAGCATGTACAATTGCATAGTCCTTGCTCCTCCACAGCTGGAAAGTCTGTACAAGCCTATCAGCTCAAAGCTTTCGGCAACTGCCAGCGGGTTTACCGGTTTAGCGGCATACGATCGTTGTGCAATACACCGTGTGACTATGCTTATCAATTCTCTAGGTTGATAACGAATAACATCTGACAACACAGGAAAGCAAAACTCTCTAGGCCTTACTATCGCGAAAAGACTCATTTTGCCGATCACGTGGCCAAGTGAGGGCTTGTTTTTGAGCACCCATTGGGTTGCCGTCTGCTTGCTCCGAGAGATATCTAAACACTGGGACCCCCCTCTCATCGTGAGCACCCATTTATATTCAGTGCTCATCGAAAGATGGCTTATTTGAATGGCTGGGGAACGATCCCTTAATCGGTAGCGATGATGAAGACTTAAGCTAAGTTGATCTGCTGATCGCCACCAAAGAGTGGTAAAGAGCAGTGTGAATAAGGTCTGCGAGCGACCTCGACTCTTCTTTGGCTTACAACTCATTATCCTAGCTACGGCAGCAGTTATGACTCGACTATACAGATTTAGCACACTGAAGCAGCCAGGTGTTAAAGAGGTCCAAGTCAGTTAAGATCGCCTACGAAAAAGACAGTGACCATCTTAGCTGCAGTTACACGTTACGAGGAGTGAACTCCCATCGAGTTTCCTAAGCAAACGATTCACAATCCTTTCTATTGGGCTCTGCATCAAACAACCATAACCGCAAATTATTAGTGAACAGAAATTCTTACCACGGCAAAGCCTATGGGTCAAGGGGCTGAGGTAATCTTCACACATGACAATTAGTCCTCTCATGTTAAGACGCCCAGCAGCTTTCAGCTTGGACTAACACATCTGTCCACTAATTCACCTCGAATCGACTTTGCCACATCCTAGATCTCGTGATCACTAAGGACTGTAGCCTTGGCAGTCACATCATAAATGGCTGTCTTTTATGTAACCATCTAGGTTATTGCCTGTGTGCCTCCATCCAAGCAAGCCAGCTCAGCACTTGTTCAAGGTCGAGATTTTTTTAGTACTGATCCAAAGAAACTTTGCAGTATCTTTGCGGTGGGAACTAATTAATCTGTGTCGGGGCTCCTTAGATTGAGTCAATGTTATATTAACGGCATGAACTATAAAATGCAAAGCACTTTGTGTGCATGCTTGCTTAAACGTTATTCCTATAACAGTTAAAGAAGTAAATTTCCCTTCAATAAAGCTCTAAAAATGTGCCGAAAAAAGCAAAACTTGAACAACATTTTTAAGAATTCAGACTCAGATCATGACTATGCTCAGTACACAATCTTTCAGCACAAAATACACAGGCAAGATTTCTGGAGCACATGATTATTTAACGAAAAAATTAATCAAGCTGAACTTTGAAACCAGCACTATGTATGAAGTACGCTAATTAAAATTCAGCCTCAGGTCAAAAGATTATGGTTAGCCCAAAATAGCCAAAAGCTCACAAGTTAGTGTTAAACTGTCATGGAATCAGCATGATAGCAGATGTTTGACCACCGAATTCTCGGCCACATAACGCCGAGACTGCTTGTTTCGATGGCCGGTGCAGGAAGAAAATTTCCTAACTTTTTATTTATTGATAGAAAAAATACCATTGCTAAGGCACCGACAGACAGCTCAGTATGTCATCAAAGTATAATATGCAACCACATAAAAAAATCAACATGGAATAGCAGGATAAAAAAGAATAGTGTGCGAAATGTGCATTGTGCAACGAATGCTTGTTTGTCAGGACACTCGTGACAGCTCTTCGTGACAACCGGAATTCACAGTGGATGAGTGAACATTCAGAGCACTACAGAACGTCTGCATGAGCATGAGCAGATGCTCACAAGGTTGACGGCTGCAGCTGTGAGCTGTTGCACATATCTTTGCAACTATCTGCAATACATAAGTTTGCCATCACATCATCTCCATTTTGTATTCAGAAAGTACTGAGCCTGCACTCCTGACCCTATAGTTTGGCTTTAATAATGAGATAACGTTTACTAAGGCTAAACTAATTTAATTGAAAGAGAAAGGCTCGTCAGAAATGAACGATGCAGCGTGTGAGAAACTGCATGTTAAAAGATTTGAAAAAGAGGTCCGGTCTGAACCAGGGGTCTAGATGTAGTCTGAGCATACCAGAACATAAGGACCAGTCCCCGGTGGTCTTAAGAAGCATGTGTAGAATAGTGAGCTTATTTGTGAATGGTGACGTAAGGGTCCAAGTTTTGAGGGCCTTGGAACATCAGCCAAAGAGGGTGGGCCAGATTAGACTGAGGTTTAAAGGCAGATCATTATATCTGGCAATGGCATGAGCCTTACAAAACACTTAGAAAACTGAAATGCTGCGAAAGACGACACATTTATTTCAATGTGTCTTTGATGGCTTGATGCTCCTTGATCACAGAATTCGATGCTTTGTCAAAAAGTACTTGACTTTAATGATAAGTTTCAGATAGGTAGCCATAAAGGCTACGGTTCTGCAGGCTAAAATGCCGTCCCGCTCATTGACAGGGCGGATGATAGAAAAGCACAAATCTGAGTACGATTGGCTTGTTAGCTGTGCCACTTGAAATCCGGTATTGACCTCGACACCGACAAAGCTGGCATTATAGTCACTGTGTATCAATTTGTATAGCAACCTAAGAGAACTTAATCTGCATGCTGAGAATTTGCATGCTGATCCCGTGTATGTCACCTCTAACTATGTTATTCATGTTGTTTATCAATCACGATACCACTCACCATTCGACAGTGTTTCCTTTGCAGCAAATGTAAAGCGCCTAGAAAGAGATTGAGTTCTCTGAGGGCACTTTATCAAGTGCATTATTATTATTATTATTAATCTCTATACAGGTGCTTCGCATATGCTACAGGGCTCGAGCCACGACCTTGGTGGTAAAGGGCGAGCTCATCACCACTGGGCCAAACCAGGGCGGCGTTCTATCGTACATGTCATCAACTCTCGGTCAGTGATTCTCTTGCATGTTAAAAAGCACTTGAATAGAGATTTGGTTCTCTTAAAGCGATATACAAGCGACCAACTACTATTACCATCGATGGCAGCTGGAGAAAACATACATAGACTGTTTCCATAATAATATCTGGTGGAACCTCTATGTCACAAGGCACATCATGGCATCATCTACGAATCGGAAAGCATGATTCAGTAAGCATCCTCCCCTTCTACAATTGCACAGATAAATACCGAATGATTCCTGGGCTGTCGAAAGTACTCGAGTTTTTTAGCCAAACACATACGGGTCATTAAATAATTGGTTCTTGTACTTAAAATATTAAATTGTGACTAGATATAGATTCGTTGGTCGAAATGTGTCACATGCTAAGAGTCTTGCCTCTGGTTTCAGATATCACGGATTCAGCGTCCGATGAACACAAGACACATCATTTTGCTCTAGGGCTACGATATCCCTATGGAGTAAGTGGCAAGCCCACATTTTCATCTAGGGGGGCAAGACCTGACACTTTTTGCATAGGGGCAACATTGTTTATGTAGGAGGCAAGACCCACAATTAATGAAAAATCATAATGTAAAATCATTGTGTTTATTCAAATTGAACTCGACAGCTGCTCATTGAGTGGAATTAGGACATAATTTCGTCAATGGTGACTGTAGGGGCGAAGGTGGTGTGGGAATAGGGAGCTACCCAGGTTCTGCTCGATTGCAGGGGGGTGGGGTAAATGCCCCCCTGTCCCTCCCCTGGCTCAGCCCGAGTTTAGAGTCACATTAACTTACCCGTTTCAATAAACAACTCTATATTCATTCGCAGCTGAGTGCTTGAAATATATGTGCTAATTTTCAAGGCGATCTGCTTATATATTCGTAAGTTCTCGATACATTTACACCACCCTGCAGGTTTAGCCACGTTTTGTAATAAGAGGTGCTAGGCAATAACCAGCTGGAAGCCTCACGATTCATGCAATAAAGCTCAAAAACTCAGCAAATACCGGTGAATACCATTAGAAAACTCTTGAATGTATGCAATGATGCATTTTTTCAAAAGTCTTAAAGTAAGACTTGCATAAAGGAAAAATGAACACATTGAAACTTTCGAAAGTCTTACGGCAAGACTCACATAAAGGATAAAGGAAACTTACACAACAGCAACAGTAAAAAAAATGACATGCGGCAGACAGTGAGCAACTTAAATCCCTTTAATAAGTAAAACAAAGTATAGCAAACAGAACGATAAGCTCGCAGAAATATTTAATTAGTAAGAGATTATATTCACTAATATAATACTGCAGGAAGATTTGATGGTCTAATACTTATGCAACCCTCTGAACTAACAGTTATTCTAGCCAATGTACCGTCTAATACAAATTTCAATGCATCGAAAAGTTTCAAAGGAATATAAGCTACCATATGGTCCATACATACATATATATATATATATATATATATATATATATATATATAATCTTGGGTATAGGTATAGATTAATATATATTTATTTATTTATTTATATAATATTTTTATAGAGAACAGGGCGTTTGCAATTTTTAGCCATGCTTTCCTTTGAAAAAGGAAGGAAGGAGTGTCGTTTTTAATTGTCCTGAGAATTGAACACAGGCATCTGACGATGAAAGCAAGTATCGTAACAACCAGCCCATTCCAAAACAGGCGTGACAACATTCAAAACAGGCACATGGCGTGACAACATTCTTCGACACCCAAAGTCATACCAGCAGTTCAAATTGGCAATCCAAACCAATTTGTCATTGAAGTCACTCGATCTCGTGAACATATATTAGGTAATTAGGTAATTTAGTTTAGGTAATCGAAAATCGCAACAGTATCTAGGTAATCGAAAATCGATTTCAAACCTATTATCTCACGATCAGAACATTTCAAACTATCCACTGGGCTAGGGGCTGGCCCTCCACAAAAACGCAATGATAAAAACCTAATGAACAGATGTCGCAAATGCGATCCTTCATAACAAAAATCGGAATACCTGCACCAATGTTTATCGAATGCAGGGTGCCGACCCTAGCTCAGCCAGATGAAAATATAAAAAAAGATTAGCTGATTTGACCGCATTATTGGTATAGGGGCAGAAGAGCCTTAACGGCCCTCACCAAGCCTCTTGAAATGGGCGATAAAGAATCGCCCACTTCCAGACTCGAGCCCGAGACCTAGGCCGTGAAGAGCCAGCCCCTTATCCCTAGGCGAAGACCCGGGGGACATACACGGAACCTTGATGGCTGCACAACATGTATGAATGCGGCTGCACAAACCACCATGTCGCAAGCAAGTACGATCAAGAACAAGCGCCATTCACGCTTTTGCATTCGGTTTAAACCAAAGGTGAGATGCATTAACGTCCTGTTTGGCCGAGAAGCCCTAATTTCTCGAAGTTCCGGACTGCAAGAGGGTGAAAGATGTAGTGTGCGTATGAATGAGGCTACGGCAGGCTCTATTACACGGCTGTGAGTAATTCGGCAAAGGCTTCACTCGTGGATTAACTTTTAACTACGTCGCACGTTTAGCATGGAAACTGGGGCGGTTGACTCACAGGCAACTGCACAGAGTGGTCACAAGCTATTCTGTTTGCCTGTTTAACTAGCGACTCGAAACTTGCAGCTTCCATCGAGGCAAAATGACAGGCCTAATCGACCAGGTGCTAGGCTCAGCGAGGCCCAACTGGGATATAAATGGAAGCTGGCACCACGATCCATCTTACTCCCACACTTAACAAGATCAAGATCATTTGCAGTAACAATAGCTGCTTGCATATCGCAGGTGGCGGCCACTACTTTCGGCCAACCACTGGGCCCCAACGGCCCTTTACCCTCGGACAAATCGGTCGGCCTGGCAACGAAACATGCGAGCCGACAATAGTTCTTAGATGCAGAGGCATAAATAAACGCATTACACTGACAAGTCGCCGACTCGAAGGGAGTGGGCAAAACGACAATAACAAAATGACGACGGGCGGCGTCCACGCAGGTGACACTAACCGAAAGGAATTGTGAGGCAAAAGACGGATGATACGCCGAGCTCAGCTCTCCATAGCCAGGGCGATCATTTCTGTTGAGTCAACCTTGGTCAAGCCTACGGTCAGAGAGCCGAGATCATTTCCACCTTGGCTAGGATCAACTACCAGAGAATTGATGCAGCAGAGGAATTCAGACCACAAAGCGAGGGTGCCGGTCGAGCTTCGCCCACCTTCGCACCGGCAGTCGCTGGCTTTCTGACTAAAGGCTTAGGCTAAAATCCCAGGCTCCACTCGGAAAAACAGCCGCAGGCCGGGGCTTTCGGCTCGGCTTCAGGGAAAATGAGCAGCAGCAGCAGCTGCTGCTGCTGCTGCCACTGCGATAACAGGCCAAACCCGGAAACAGACTGCCGGTGGACAGCTAGAAAAATCCGGACATGCTCAGGCAAATAATGATGTCACTGCAGTTCAGCTCTGCAGTAGCTAAAAATCGAGAAAGCAAAAAGTGCCCTAGTGGTCCAGCACCGCTGGCTGGCTGGCGTTGCTTCGGCATCGCTCGGCACTTAGTTGTGACAGGGCAAACTCCATCAGTGAGACAAGGTAGAGACTGCAAACTCCAGCTCATCCCAGTGTCCCGCAACGGCGACATTGGGTTAATTCGCGAAGCATGACTGTTTTCGGTGAACTTGAGTGATTCTGGAGAGAAATCGAAACTGTCAAAAGCAAACCGCTGCAGTTGTTCTAGCCACAGTCGAGTCTCTCTTTTGTTTCTGCTCGATCTCCTCGCACGTTTGCACACCATTAAAGAGTCCCTCTTCGGCGACAATCGTCTCGAACACCGGTGCTGCATCGCAGCAGCTTAGGCCCAATCTCGCCGAGCCGATCCGAATCCGCCTATCGGGCAGCCTTCGGGCAGCGCCGAGCTTCTTGTCTACGAATGGGGGCACCTGTCTCTTTTAGGGGGGCGTCCTAAAACGCCACTAGGTGGCACTCTTTCAGCACAGATAGTAAGACTTTGCCAAAAATGGAGATGTACAGACATTCTGATAAAAATGATAAGCTAGCCTTGCCTGCACTTCTTCGGCGAGTTTACTTCCAAAAACGGCTACCGATTCGTTCAAAGATAGCTAGAGAGACTTTTGGAGGACAGGCTAACGAAGCCAGTATGTGGTTCACAGTCGATGCAAAACTGTAAGGCCTATTTCCTGAGAGGGCTGTCAGACCTAAAAAGATGCTAAAAAATCAGTTCGTTTGGTGTTCCTTCACAACTCTTGTACCAGGATGGTCTCTTGAGATGAAATGAGGGTCAATAACAATAATAGTAATAATAATGACAATAATACAAGTTTATAGCACCCCAGATAACTTAGTCTCTTCCTGGGAACTTTACATATACTGTTAAGGCAATATGATCATGCTGTTACTAGGTCAAGAAATGATAGAAAATTAAACTTATTAATTATCACCTTCGAAGACTGCAAAATACCACGACCTACGGATACAAACCGTAGCATATCGCATAAACATGTCGACATTCAGCCGCGCCGTTCCAGGCTGTTCAAGCATCGAACTGTAATGGGGGCCAAATGAGCTGCATATCTGCTGAGCGCTTCCAGACTAACGAATATAGCCAATATAACTACTGAAATATGACGTGTGCACGTACTGACTCAATAGGCTTGCAGGGGTTTCTGCAAAGACTCAACCAGATTGTATAGCTGGGGCTAGAAAGGCTATGCCAGAAACATGCGTACTGTCTGTTGCTAGAGAGGCCATTACTGCTTTCGAGAGGCATCACGTTTTTACAGTTACTAGTCGTAATTCCTTTTAAACAGGTTTGAATAGGCTGAGTTCCCACGTGCCACCTCAGACTCCCGAAATAGAGAAGATAACGATAACGAATAGCGAATTTCTTAATGGTGAGGCGAATGGGGTATTTTTGTTGGTGAGCGAGCACTTAGCTGGAGGCTTTCCAAAAATTTTGAGTTCAACTGGGAGCTATGAACAGTTCAAACAAGAGTACGAGTTAAATTAACACTTTCCTTTTTATAGAGGCCAGCGAGAAAGGTTTTCTCTGTAGATTTAAAAGAATAATGTTCTTGGCATTGGGCTACAAAATTCACAGTCGAGATTTAGACCCCATGCCGAAATCCGATTGTGCCTTCGTTTATAGTTTCCATAATAATAATGCACTTGCTAAAGCGCCCTCGGAGAACTCAATCTCTTCCTAGGCGCTTTACATTTGCTGCAGCGTCTGCGATGCAATCGCTGAGCACAACCACTGGGCTTTTCGTTTTGATGCAGGTGAACTAGCTGCACCCGTGTAGCTTTGTTCCACATTCCAACTTACCAGCACCTCAAGCTCTCTCTCAACTCATTCACTACTTGTATAATGACATTCACACTTAGATGGCAGCATGGTTCTCTCCATCTGACTGACTGACTGATCTGCTACCCGACTCGACGAGTTCGAGCAACCGATAGTCAGACCAAGACCCTGCAAGCAGGGGGCAGGGGGCAGGGCAGGCGGCACGACAGCCTCGTGCCGCCTGCCACAGCCCCCTGCAGGCCACAGCCACAGCCACGACTGGCAGCACATTGCCCAAGCTAAGGCCAGGATCGCGAGACCTCCTTCGATATTTTGCAGGCACCGAAAACAGCGTCGAATTATACAATAAATATAATTCGCCGAGAGAAGTGAGTGATTCGCAGCCTTACGCCCAGTCAAACGGGCCCTGAAGCTTTGCAGGCCCCCTCCTTTTCTCCACAGCAGAAATAGATCTAGAAAGAGATCTTTCTACATCGCCAGCTGCCTCCATCATCACCTTCAGCTTCAACTTCTGCTTCTTTGTCACCGGCACACGTTCAACATCTTCACCTTTCTTTATTTAGGCTCTAGCATAACGAATGCAGTAGAACTTAATCGACACAGCAAGACTGACCTACACTCTTCTCTGTGCACCTGAATAAATATACATTCAAGACATCGCGATGGGACCAGAGGAGGAGGGAGCTGAGAATATCTGCAGGCGATTGCAAATGGCTGCGATTAACACAGCAGTTTCCGAATGATCGCAAAGAGACAACCGAGGCATCGAGATTGCCTACAGTATCAGTCAGGCAGGGCAAGAGCACGAACGGTCACACCACAAGTGAGCGAAACCGAAAGCACATAATGCCCTTTCGAGTGTGGCATGAGCTCTAGCTCAACGCGATTGGTTGCCACAAGTGCCGGCCATTGCTTCGTACTCAGAACCCCGGGTTACGTTGAAAACTGGGGGGCATTAAACTCGAAATGTTACCGTAAAATGGGAACATTCGTTAATTCTTGTTTAAAAAATAACCTAATGAAAAGCACCAGGCCTTCGTTGATGCTAGAATCTGCACAAATTCAATATCGCATGGAGAGCATGGACACCAGAATTGAACCGGTAAGAGAACCTGTAACCGGGAAGAGGTAGGCCGAAGGCCAGCCTTAGCCTAAACGGCTCTGCCTAAGTCGATTCTTGTCCTCTACATGTGTAACTGTCTGCATGCATATAACCAGACTGATCCTCGGTAAAGAATGTTCCCATTTTCTCGATGGTATCTCGACATTGAGCACTGTCATTTTTAGGCGAAGCAGCCAAGTTATCGCCGGCTTTTCCTGCATGTGCTGTCTGAAACACCTTGCTAGTAAGTTCCAGTCTGGCTTTAGAGCTAATCATTCCACAGAGTCAGCATTGCTTAGGGTATACAACGACCTACTTAGGAATGCAGACATGGGTAGAGTGTCTCTGCTTGTTTTGCTTGATCTTTCAGCAGCTTTTGATAACATCGATCACAAAGTTCTTCTAGAGCGCCTCTCATCTCGCCTGGGCATCACTGGCACTGCTCTGCAGTGGTTCAGGTCCTATCCCAGTGGGAGACTCCAGAGTATTGACGTGAATGGACAAAGATCATCTGAAGTACCTCTGAAATATGGAGTACCTCAGGGCTCAGTGCTAGGTCCGGTTCTTTTCACGGTTTATACTCTGCCTCTTGCTGATGTGATTGCCAAGCACAATCTAGGCTTTCACTTCTATGCGGATGACACTCAGTTGTACCTTTGCTTTGATCCCTCCCAGCCTTCAAGCACCTCAAATTCTCTAAACTCACTTGCTGCATGCATTGATGACATCCGCACATGGATGGCAGCAAATTTTCTAAAACTAAACGATGACAAAACTAACTTACTAGTTATGGGCAAACCCAGTGTGATTCAGAGATTGGAAAGGCTGTCTCTCAAAATTGGCTCTGCCAGCATATCTCCTGTCGAATCAGCTCGAAATATAGGTGTCATATTCCAAAGCGACCTCTAGTTAGATGACCATATCAGCTCCAAAGTCAAATCTGCCTATTTTCAGCTTCATAACATTGCTAAAATTCGGGCTTGTTTAGATAAGGATACCACGTCCAAGTTGGTCCATGCATTCGTGACATCTCGTCTCGACTTCTGCAACTCACTGCTCACTGGCCTACCAGCATGTGCGACCAGGCGATTGCAGCTGGTGCAAAACTCTGCAGCTAGGCTTGTCTGTCGTGAGCGTCGCAGTTTCCACATTACTCCACTTCTCGCCGACCTGCACTGGCTACCAGTCAAGCAACGGATTTACTTCAAGGTTTTGTCGCTCACTTTTAGGTCCCTTCATTCTATGGCTCCAGCCTATCTCTCCGACATACTCCCCCATCAGGCCAAGCATCGTACCACCTGCTTTTCGGAATCCAACAGTCTGGAAATACCTCGTACAAACCTTAAATCCTTTGGAGACCGTGCATTTAGTTCGTATGCTCCCAAAGCCTGGAACTCCCTCCCGACCTGCGTCAGAACATCCCCTGACCTGACCACATTTAAAAGGAACTTAAAATCACACCTATTTAGGACAGCATTTAGTGGGTCCCTGTGATTCGTCCTTCACGTGCTTATGCGTGCTCACACTGTGCATGCTGCCACTAACCACATTTGCATGCTGACCTGTGCATGTCACCCCTAACCATGTTATTCATTTTGTTTGTTTTTCAAGCATGATTTTACTTACCATTCAATTGCATTTCCCTTTGCAACAAATGTAAAGCGCCTAGAAAGAGATTAAGTTCTCTGAGGGTGCTTTATCAAGTACATTATTATTATTATTATTATTATTATTATTGAAACAGCCGGTTTACAGTGGTTTTAGCAGTAAGGTAGCTATCTGCAGCTATTTGCAAGTCCGACGAGTTTTCCGTTTGGGTTTGAAAAAATCTTCTGGAAATCGTTTGTTCTGGCAAGTGGCAATACCTTTGGCAAATAATCTACGTTGACTTCCAGAAGAACGTATGTAATTCTGATGCAGCACGAGCTAGGAAAGCCTAGCGGCCCACGAAGTAGGCACCAAGCAACAGAAATTATCTCCACGTTACATGGCTACTGGCGAACATCTTGGAGCACCACGCTAGCAGAAACGTGTAAAATCTTGAAGCTCAACCCTAAAACAACCAATCTTAATAAAACCCACGTATATTTTAAGAATAAAATTGCATTAAGCGTAATCGTAACTATGCTAATGTGCAGGACACAGTGAGGGATCTGCACGAAGTGTCGGTCTCTGCCAATTCTGCATGTGGCCTCTTTTCTATGGTTACGAATGCATCCACACAATACCGAAAGACGAAGGGGTAGGTTGAGTTCAATATGAGCATGTCACTACCCTTCACAACCAAGGCATTAACTACAGCAAATTCGCTCGGCATCTCAGAACTTGCAGGGCTTCCTCGTGAGATGTATCTGAATAAGCATGTCGGAAGGGATTCGTGCTAAACTGGTGCAACCCACGGTCCCAAAACAAGAAGTCGAAGCACACGGACCTTTGACTAAAGAGATTGGAGCTCTCCATTAGGAAGTCGGGCGAGATGCAGCTCTCTCAGGCACCGGAAGCCAAAACAAAGGGGAAGGACAAGAGCTAGCCGGCTCAGGTGGCGAGTTGCCGACCAACCTGATGCCATCGCCTTTCACCATGTGACCAGTGACAGGCTGGAGATTGGAGGCCGCCGCTCTACTGCAATGAGGACGGCAAATGTCAGCTCTTCAGGAGTCGTAAACACCACATTCAATCAGTTGACGAAAAGGCAAGGAGCACAGCTAGAACTGCATACTGCAGACACATACTGTTGAACGAGTCGAACGCATTGGTGTCACGGTTTGGGGCTCCTTTTACCTGTAGTACCGGCCGGCATCGGTCCACTACGTCACATTCCTGGCATTATGCAGGCGAACTAAGGCCTCGATACGCTGCCTACCATGGGATTACTGTTAGCTTGACGTCTTTTGGAATAGAAATTCATATATACAGGGATATAAGCCAAAGGATATTAAAAACGAGCAATGCCATATTTTTCTGACTGCCTGCTGTAGTCAATCCATGACTGTAAGTCATGGATTGACCCAGTCACTCAATTGACTTACACCCCAAAAAGATTCTGCAGGATGACCTAAACCGGCGACTGGGAAACAATCTAAATCCCCTTATCCCCTATCTCGTGAGACCATCTTTTCGACGATTTTTTCAAGTGGTTACGAATGCCGTGGCAGTCGACCTGCATGCTGCAATTCAGAAGCAATGCCCAGCCGAGTTAGGCAGTCGGAAAGAACTACGGCAGACTTACTTACTAACTATTGAGTAAGAAATCAGGTACGTGTGTTCATTTGCTGTAAGAGCTTGATACATGCTATTATGTATAATACATAAATATAACCTGATTTAACAGCATCATTTGAAAGCAGCAGGAGAGCCTTGACGGCTATCATCCCCACTTGCAGTTGGCAATAACGGATCGCTGCCCACTGCAGGATTCGAACTTGCTACTTCGGTGGTGGAGAGCGAGCACCTTACCACCTGGGCTATCACGGCCCTCATATTGCGAGAAAGCCTGCAGGGCTTTGCAGTGGGCGGGCAGCGTGAGGCCACGTGAGCGCATCACTGAAAGTGTGCATACGCATGGAAGAGGCTTGGGAATGGAAAAGGACACGGTTACGGTGACCCTGGTCAATCTACTGTAAGGTTTCCCAACCTAAATTCCTGCAATAACGAAAGAGTGGCAGTAAAAAACGGCTGACCGCTTTCCTGCTTTGCAACTTCGGCTGCAGCACCTGGCTCGTGCAGGTGGGCAGTCACGGCTGGCAGCTTACAAGAGGCCGACCAAAGCCTGGGTACCCTCCCCCCCCCCATAGCCGTCCAGGTTGATCCAGCCGACAAAGCTGGCCTGCAATGTGACATGCTCTGCACGAAATACGCCCACAGCATGCTCGTCGGCAGCAGTGACCACCTGCTTCCAGGCGAAATCTAGTATCGTCGCACAAGTACAGCTGCTCGGCCGCTACCGATTCCGGCTGCCTTGCCGGCGAGCCCCACCTTCGTCGTCGCGGCGTGGCTCCGGACCGCTTCACCAGCCACCGCCATCATCCGGCCCTTCTTACCGGCAGTTGGCCTGGCGAAACCAGGAATCACGCGGCGACCGCCCCTGAGACGTGCCGTCCTGGTCAGAGTCTGTCACAGGTTGCTCAGAAGTATGTTTGCGAAACGTTCGTCGACGTTGATCAAAGCTTAGGAAGCAGCTGCTGCCTGCATGCTGTCGCGAAGCTGCTGCCACGGCTGCTTTCTAAACTTACCAGCGCTGACCGACATTGGCGATGGAGTGGTAGACGACCCACAGAGAGGCCATGATGAATACGTTGGCACCACCTCGTGCTGCTACGAACGCAGACAGCGCCAGCCCTATGTAGGCGGCGCCGTCTAGCAGCAGATCACCGTGGCGAGCGTAATCGAAAAACCAGAACGTGGTCGGCGCGGCGACGAGGCGGCGGTAGGTCGAGTTTTCCGGGGTGGCAGCTGCAACCCTATCCAGGTATTGGTGCACGGGCAGGAGCCCCGTCTGTCCTAGGAGGGCTTTGTTCTGCTGCAGCGCGACCAGGAACGCAACTCCTGCAAAAGAGATAATAGACAATTGCTGCGGGAGAAAATAAGGAATGTGGACAGCTTCGACGTCCACAAGAGCTCAAGACGCAGGCAACCATCGCAGCCATCGCTGCCATCGCAGCCATCGCAGCCATCGCAGCCATCGTAGTCATCGCAGCTATCACAGCCATTGCAGCCATTGAAGCCATCGAAGATATCGCAGCCATCGAAGATATCGCAGCCATCGCAGCCATCGTAGCCATCGAAGCCATCGTAGCCATCGCAGCCATCGAAGATATCGCAGCCATCGAGCCATCGCAACCATCGCAGCCATCGTAGCCATCGCAGCCGTCGAGCGGTGCAGGGGGTGGGACGCTGGTCTCGAAGCAAAGCCGCTGGCTGCGGCCGGCTTGCAGACAGTAGAGGAGCAAGCAGCAGCTTCGGCGGTAGTCTTCGGCGGCAGGCTCTCTTTCGGACAGAGCACGACTGGTGTTCGTGTCTGACAGTATGATTTCACCTATCTAGGTCCGAATCAAGCTTCGATGTTAAGCTAGTTTTGAAAGCCAACATGTCAGCAAAACCACCACGAGGATTCGCAACATATGAGCCAGCAAAGCAGTGGCTTTTGCGATGACGATCACCATGCCTGGTCGCATTGATGGCCTATCCCTGTTCTAAGAAAATATGTTTCAGTAAAGATAATCGAGTGAAAAATGAGACTAGCGTTCTGAAACCGAGAACAGACAGCTAAGGGGAGATGAAAGATGGCCCGCTCAGAAAACAGTGGCTGCACACGTGCGCACAAGCTCACAGCTGCTCACAGTGTTGGGGTGTCCCCCCAACAGGCCTAAAGACGGACTCTCAAAATTTTCTCGGCCAGTATATTAGCTGTGGTCTCGGGATGCTAACTGAGGTGTCCTGTTCCAAAATGGCCTTTCAATAGACGGCCACATCAGTTTCACTGACTGCTTTTCAGTTAGATGGTGTTGCAAAATTAAGGCAAAATATATTATTAATTGTACAGTGCCCTAAAAGAACTGTATCTCTATCCAGATGCTCTACAATTGAAGCCGAGCTCGACCTACGGCCTAGGTCAATAATGACGAACACATTAGCCCTTATCGAAACTCCAGGGCATACATAGATAATGAAGCCCCGGCAAAGTTGGTTCTGCATTTGTAACATCATGTCTAGACTTGGGCAATGCCTAGACGAGAGAAATGAGTAAACAAAACCCATGCTTTCTCATCCTGAGTGAAAAAATTATCATGTGTATAGCACTATAAGAGAACTTAATCTCTCTTCAGGCGCTCCACATATACCACGGGGCTTGAGCCCACGACCTCGGCCATCAAGTACATTCACCTTGACCTTGATCGGGGTAAGCATCTTCACCGCGGGTCCAAACCAGGGAAGACAACCTTGGAAACAGAATACCCACACGGATTATTTGACACAATTTTTCTCCGAGATACAACTGCTGGCTGGCAAAGTCACATAGACTGGCCATTTTTCCGACCATAGAAAACAGCATTCGTTTTCGAGTGCTTGCTGTCGGGTAAACACTCGAATACTGGGTGCGCACAAATGGCTGCCTCGTGTCATTTAGCCAACAAAAAAGTAAAGAAAGTGAGATTCATTCGTGTGTTCCTTTTTCGCTTTCCTTGAGTATTGTTAAGCCAGTCCTGGCGTGTTTGCTGCTATAGAGTTTTGGTGTGTAAGCTGTATGCATCCTCCTTTAGTTCTTCATCGTGCTTTTCATTCGTTTCCAGCAGTTTGAATATTGCGAAATGTTGAGCTTTCCTTGCCCAACCTATTTTTAATGGATGAATGGTTTTCGTGATTTTCTGCCGAGCTAAGTAACGAATTACAAATTTTCTCACAGTGGCCTGAGGGAAATCCCGATCAGCGTAACGAATGACCTGAGTTAGGAACCCAGTCCAGTAATGGATTAGGTTCTTATTACAAAACCCTTATGCTGTATATGTATATGTGCATGTGGGTATATATATATATATATACATACATATATGTATGTATACATATATATATATATATATGTGTGTGTGTGTGTATATGTATATATATATATGTGTGTACATAATTTATGTGGGACATGATGCATACGAACTTATTCTGCTGGTCGCCAGTCGGATTTTTAAAGCACTCGACACCTCAAAGAAATATCAGTGAGCTAAAATTCGTCCAAATAAACCAGAAGTAAGACTCACACCAGCTGACCCATTTCGAGTACAAGTACCACAACCAGCAGTCCAAGCTACAGATCCTGGTAGCTTGGAAAATCAAATGACACCGATAGAAGAAAGACTGCATGTGGCATGCACAAAGAAGTGCTTGGCAAATAATGCTGCAAATAGATGCTGTACCTGGAAAAGACATTTAGGGCTAAGAACTGTGGAAAAGCCGACGCACGAGTGACTGTCGAGAAACCTTGCAGCATGCAACAGCATGTATTAGACTCGAGCCGGTAAACCTACGGCAGCAGCAGAGCTCTGAATTGCAGCCAGCAGCCTTTTAGTGAAGGGCTGGCATGGCATCATCGTGTGACTACCCGGAGCCAGGCCGATGCCCGCTGATCGAGAACCACGAGCAGCTCTTATCTGCTATTACTAGTTTGTTTCAAACGGCCGACCTAGAGAAGAACTCAAAAATGCACACGGTGTTTGCATGCATGCTTTGCACATGTGTGTACATGCGTGCGTGTGCGCACGTGTGTATGGGCACATGCATATGTGTGTGCGTGTGCGCACATATGCATGTTTATGTGCGCGCATGTGTGTGTGTGTGTGTGTGTGTGTGTGTGTGTGTGTGTGTGTGTACACGTGAGTGCATGCACGTGAGTGTGTGAGTGCACATGCGCATGTGTTCAGGTCATGGTCATGGTCATGCGTGCATGGTCATGGTCATAGTCATTCTAAGAGCTGCACGAAAGACCATGCGTGCACGGCCTTTCGTGCAGCTCTTAGAATGTGTGAAGCCAAAAAATCTTTGAGCTGCTTGATGTGCACGATGGCCACAGCTGAGTGATGGTGGTGTCTAGTGCCAGCTACATACTGTGCAATAACTAGGTGGCTCTGTGGTTGGAGCACTCTATGCTAAGAACGGCCACGGTTATTTAGCGATTGCTTGGTACACTAGCAAGTGCATGTCATAATGGCATTCCACTTCGAAGCCTGTAGTAAAAACCTCAGCAACAATAGCTGAGTGGCTCCATCACTTGTAGGTCCCGTCCCGTACTCTGGCTCCAGCCTACCTATCCTAACTACATTATCAAGTGCATTATTATTATTATTACTATTACTTCCAAACCTGGCTCGGCATTGCACCACCACCACCACCACCACTTTTGATTAAAGTCCTTTAGCTGAGCTTCAAACAATACTCAAATCAAGAGGCAAGAGCTAGAGGATTGCTTTTCATCTGGGGTGCAAGATTTTTATGTAGGAGGTCAAGATTCACAATTAATGGAAAAAAATGGCAGCATACAATCCTAGTGTTTATTTGACCCAAATGCGACGGTTGCTCTTTGAGCAGAGATTGGACACATAATTTTGTCATTGGTGTGACAAAAGAATAGAAGGCCGACCAAGTCGCTGCCCCCCCCCCCCACTCTGGGGGGGGGCAAATGCTCCCTTCCCTTGGCTATGCCACTGTGCCTCGAATCCTTTAGAGGCCGCGCATTTAGTTCTTATAGTCCTAAAGCCTTGAACCCACTGCCGACTGACGTCAGGACAATCCCTGGCTTGACGACACACCAAAATTAAAATAAAAAATCCACCTGCTTGTCATAGCATTTGCTGGGTCTGTGTGAACTGTACTTTATGTGTTTTAGCGTTCTGACACTGAGCATGTTATCAGTAACCAATTGGCATTCTTCCTTTGTGGCATAAATAAAGTTTATATACAGAGATTTATTTCCATTAGGGTGCTGAACAAATATCTTATTCTTATTCTAATTATTATTATCACGATTACTACTAGCTTAAGTCCATCAGAAATCAGGGTAAATTTCAGCATTGCGCGTGAATATCAGCACACCCAGCAGTTAGTAAGCCTAGCTGCTGAGCCCGGCCTGCAGTCGGGTAAGGACTCCATACCACGACCTGGGTCGCGAAGTGCTCGAATCTGACCTTCAGTCTCTTTCTGTTTTTGACCTTGTCATCAGTGAGGCGCTGCCTAAGCTTTGACAGTACGAAGCTCCTGGGTTTCTTCTACAGTGGACGTTTCCGTTGAGTTTTGGGAGGAGGACGTGTGGCACCTTTCTGCCTTCCTTTCTAGCTTGTTTTTCCTGTTGTTGTCAGCGATTGGATGCTCACATTCTGCCTGCTTTGCTCCTCTTTTTCCCCTAATGCATTGCTATGAAAACTCGCCGGTCCTCAACGGCATGTGGAAACCACTAGTTTTATTCACAAAATTAGCCTCCACCCGTGAGAAAAATCATGGAAAACTATTTTTGCTATGGAAGGCTGCAGTGTCCACTGACTTAGCCGGTGAGCACACCCCCATAAAGTCAGGCCCCCCATGAAAACTCACAGATTGAAAAGGGAGATTCTATTTACGCATTTCCATCTCTAGCCAAAGGCAGGCCCAGCATTACTTCCGGTCGGTCATGCTCACCATGGCAGCTTTCCAATCAGCAGCCAGCTCAGCCGGTCCAAGCAGAAGCTGGGAAGCGCCAGTCGTCACTTTGGCAGAAAGCAGTGGGTGAGCAAATCCCCTGCTGGAATGCCACGGCCACTATTTGAACCCTAACCCTTATAAAGTCCTTAGTCCTGTGAAGTTCTAGCATTTAAATGTTCAATTAATGTTCAAATAATGTTTAAATGTTCAATAAATGTTTAAAACTATAAGAGTGTACAGATGCACCTAAACATGCAGATTGGAAAATGATCTGCCCTTCTCCCGCTCCCCTTTTGACACTCACAGTCGCTGCACCACAGTGTACCTACTATAAATATATCATGAATGTGTCATTGTAAATCTGAAAGCAGGGATGGACAAATGTCGTAACTAATGGACTAACTGACAGACATAGCTTATTATAGAGGTAGATTATTATTGGAGAAGTCCATAAGATGGTCATGCAGGAACTACCCATAGAGATGTTTGCACTTTGCCCGAAGGTAACAAGGTTTCAAAACAGAAAGATAACAAAGTTTTCAGATTACAGAAAGACATCAGTACTGCACTATCGGTACCGGCAATCAGTTGGATTTGGGTGGGATGCACCGGGCTAAAATCAGGATCTGGTTCACGGACCTCGATGCTGAGCGATCTTAATGTGCTGCATGACCAACTCATCGAATAGGAATGACAACTTTCTCAAGGCCTCTCTAGCCCGTGTTACTACACGGGGCTCACGACTAATGTATAGCATCACATGCTTTTCCCTAAAATACCCCAAAAATTGCCCCTGTCGGCAACATGTACACGGGCACGATTTAGCAAGTGGGATAGGAGACCAGGATAGGTGGTTCGACTAGCAGCAACACGCAACACAGAAACTGATGCCTGCCACAAGGTGCAGTGCACTCTCAAGTCACCTGATCAAAGTGGACAAGTGGCACAGACAAATGATAGACGACGAAACAAGCATCAGTTGTTGGAGTAGTACGAAAGGTCAGAATGTAGCCCCCCCCCCCCAAAAAAAAGCCAGACTCAATGGGCAGATGTGTCTACATGAAAGCACGATGGCAGGGCAACAGTACAACAGAAGTCTGGCAAAATTAGTGATTTCTTTACATGCAACAGAGGCAGAAACCATATATGAAAGGACAATGCCAAAACTATGGCAGATAAACAGAAAATGTCGTTGACAAATCGACATTTGCCCCATAAATCACTGAGGTCTTCTGTGTCTCAGTACTTTTCTACTACAAATCCTGTTGGGCAATTGGGCAGCTCATGAGCATTCAGACACATGAATATCAAACGAATTTAGGACAAGCACAACCATGGGCACGATCAGGAATTTGTCAACTGGGTTGTAACTTGTATGGGAGGGGCTGAACCCGGACCTTGACACAGGATAATCACATTGATTGGCTGGCATTTGGGTTAGGTGAAGGGGGCTTGCAGGCAGGTGGCACCAGGCTTCTTAGCACAACACTATCGTGCCACAAAACAAGTCCTGTTTGCCCTCTGCCCAAACCTCGATGACGAAGGCCATGAACAGCTAGGTCCAAATGTACCCAAACAAAAGGCAGTGCAAAACCCATACTTTCAGAACAAACCTGATTGCTAACCTTTAACATATAGTGATATAACATGATAAATCGCGAATTGCACCAGGAATAAAGGTAGAGGTCAAGGTAGGCCTTTTGAATAGCCTCTTTCATATATGGCGATAGCAGAGCCTTAGTGGCTATTCCCAACACAGGACTCAAACCAAGGAGCTGAGTCACGAAATACAAACATCAGACCGAGGACCCGGATGCTACAGAAAAGAGCCTGGAGCTACACCTGACATCTTTCTTAGGAAACTGGCACAAATGGACATTAAAAAAGGTCATGCTCTGCTAGGTCAATGCCGTGCCAGCCGTCACGAACAAAGGCTCGTTTATAACGGCAATTCACACAATGAGCATGCCCAGCCAGGTAGCCAGCACTCTGTATGCACATACTGTGCATACAGGCGGCATGCAAACTCAGCCACTGCAATCAAGGAAAAACCGCGAGCTTCAGCAAAGGAGCTGCAGAGGAGGTGGCTGCAGGACGGCAAACAGTGAAGCCGGGCAGCCAGCCATCGCAAGCTGTATCAGCTACGATTAGTTGAGTTTGGGAAAGTTCAGCCAATTTCACGAACCTAGGGCTACACGTTTAGTACACACAGAATAGCTAGTTAGCACAGCAGATAAGACTACAGGAAATAATTATGTTGCTGCTGAACTTCCATAGCCACGAATCCCAAAGATCTCAGCGGCTTGCATGTGCAAAAAACTTGGTCAAAAAAATCGGCATGACATGCCTACACGATACAATGATGATATTAACTATCACAAATTAGATCGGAGAATTTAACAAACAACTTAATTTCTCGGAAGTGTGAGAGAACATCTTACGGAATACATTCACAAAAGTGATTCATCAGGAAAACTTCAGTCTGGATTCAAGTAACATCATTCCGCTGAAACTACTCTCTACTGTATCACTAATCGCTATGATGAAAGTAATGTCACTGCCTTGGTCCTGTTCGACCAACCTGCAGTTTTCGATATTGATCACGTGATCGTGCTTGAGCAATTGAAAATAATTATGAGTCTGACTGATGAAGCTCGTGCACTATTAAATTCGAACCTGTATCCAGTGCATGCTATGTGGTAGTCAGATCTCATTCAGCATTTGTGTCTTGAGTGGAGTTTGAGGGCGTGTTCTCTCCATCAATTGCTGCTCTCCATTTATACAGAGCCTTTGGAGAAGGTAATTCAAGCCCGTGGCATTGGATATCACATTCATGCCAATGACACTCAGCAGTATTTGTCATTCAAGCCCCGGAATAAGCTGCAATGATTGAGCAACTGAATAGCTCCCTTGGAGAAATTTGGTCATGTATATCGCCACCGATTTACTTCAGCTAAATTAGGATTAAGCTGAACTTCTCTTAGAATCTCAAAACAAGCAGTTGGAATAAGTGACTCTGCTCTCTTAGCTGAAGGTACCCTAGTGCACTATATCACCATCGAGGGCTCATAATGTAAGTAGGTATCTCAATAATGACTGCTCGATAGTTGAAAGTTGTATTTACAAGAGGTTGCCATTACACCTAGTCACCAACTTGGATCCCTACCCAGGATTAAATACTAGTAACTGCAGCGGTTGGCTAAAGTCATCGCTAGATCCCTGAATCTCTCTAGGCACCATTAAGCTTCCTCACTTGGTGACGAATATGGTAACTTGGCTGGTCTTTAGATGCAACAAGTCCTTTCACGGGTCTCCATTACTAGGAAGCTGCTATGGCTTCCGGTTCATCAACCGATACAGAGAGAAAGCCTTATTCAGATGGGCAAGGCCAATCATTGTTCGGCTCCCTGCTGCCTAGCTGAACTATTCAACTAGTTTCAGTTCCCAGCTCCTTTTTTCCTCATGCTCCCAGGTTCTCTCTGGAAAGTAAACTTGCTCTCCAATCTTTCACTTGAAGATTATAGGCAACAGAAGTTGTTTTTGCTAATTAGGTCCTAACTCACTTTCTCAGCTCTTATTTTTGCATAATATCTTCTCTGCTGCTGCCGAGCTCCGGTGCATCCTTTGCAACTGCCCTGCACTGCTACTTCCAAGCTACTCACTTCCTCAATTGTCATCCTGACCCTGCTATACTTCCTCTTCGTATAGTAAGACGAAGTCAGTTGGAAACAGTATGAGCACATTAAGCTGCTTGTTCTTTGAGTGCCCGATAGAAACCTCTCCAGCCGAACACGAACACCCATTAGGTCTTTATGGGTTTGTGGGTTCAAAAATAAAGACACTCATCCTAATCATGCATTGAAATTCTGACAATACCAGTAATGATAATGACAATAATAATAATAATGTGTCAGTTTTCTAGCACCCTAAGGTAACTAAATCTGTCTCTAGGATTTTTGCACATAACTGAAGAGAGAACACATCAATTGATCAGTAATATCAGCATTACAATTGCAACAAACATAAGCACATAAAGAGCAATTCACGTGTACAGAGGAATTACAGAGAGTAGCAGGTGGGCTTTGAGCATCGTCTTAAATCGCGTCAAGTCAGGGGGATGTCAGTCTGTACTCCTGTCAGTTTCACGGCACTCGGCAGCAAGTTCTAGGCTTTGCATGCATTGGAACTGCAGGCATTTCTCTTGAGGCATTGAGGCTGGTTAGGGGCACATCTAAACGATCTGAGTCAAAGGAGTGGTGGTATTCGTGCAGACACGACGAGTAAGTATTTCGAACTGATAAGCTGCAGCAAGAAACCAAAGAGACCTAAAAGTGACAGGAAGACGACAGGCGACATTAACGTCGATGTGCTCAAGATGGGCAGCAAGAGTACATCGGCGTTGCTAAGAAGTGGTACAACAACATGGCACTTGTGACATTCACGACACATGATGTCGCAAATGCACAGACTAACTTAACATTGGTATCCTAGCTAAGGAAGTCCGAATTTTCGCAATGTAACCTAGCTGAAAGTAGGCAAACTCGACCGTTAAGCTGATGTGGTCATCCAGTGAAAGGCCGTTTAGGAATAGGGAGCACCCAGATTCAGGGGAGAGGCAGCAGGAGGCATGCTGGTAGAGCCGGTTCTTTGGGTTAGCCTTTCCAGTTCTGAGTGACAATGGATTTCCCATGATTATCATGTTGGTCTATTTGTCATTTGCTACGGGAAGTTGTCATCCAAGTGCGAACATCGGCAATAGAAGCTCCGAATGCCTGGGTACCACATACTTCGAAGGCTCGAGGCCTGTGGTATATGTGGAACTCCCACCTGCCTGGAACTCCCTCCCGACCTGCGTCAGAACATCCCCTGACCTGACCACATTTAAAAGGAACTTAAAAACACACCTATTTAGGACAGCATTTAGTGGGTCCCTGTGATTCGTCCTTGATGTGCTTATGCATGCTGACACTGTGCATGCTGCCACTAACCACATTTGCATGCTGACCCTGTGCATGTCACCCCTAACCATATTATTCATTTCGTTTGTTTTGTTTTTCAAGCATGATTTTACTTACCATTCAATTGCATTTCACTTTGCAGCAAATGTAAAGCGCCCAGAGAGAGATTAAGTTCTCTGAGGGCGCTTTATCAAGTGAATTATTATTATTATTATATGTGAAGTGCTGAATAGATCAATTTCTCCTAGGTGTTATACAAATGAAATTTATATATGTATATGTATATAAAGCTCACTGGCTGACTTCAGACCCATGATATATATATGCTGCAAAATCTTCCACTAAGGCAGGACCTAAACCATTCCTTGAACTGAACTGAACAGACTGGCTTCGGAGAAGGTGAGCCGATCACGCAAACCGACAAAGCATGTGGAGCAAGCTGTCCTGCAAAAAGCAGGCCCAGAAACCAAAAGGTACCAGGCGAACTAGAAAATCTCTCATCAGCATTCGTCAGTTGATATTTGGCAATGTAATGCCTGATAACTCAGTGATTCTGAGCAGCTCACGCTCAGTAAATCTCACACTCAGCAAATGGTTGCCAAATGATTACTAGATTATGAATGCACAGTATGTGCAGGCACGTCTATTGTGTGGAGAGCTTCTGTGAATGGTAAATCATAGACAGCTCTAAGCATCCTACCTATTCGACCTCCTTACTCCTTCAGTATGCTCTCACAACACTTGCTCCTCGGCTGCCGGTCATCCAACTGAATTTAAATCTTTTAGCGATCAGCTCATATACACCAAAAATATCAGCATTTAGTGGGTCCAGTGATTCATCCTTAATGTGCTGTGCATGTCAACCCTAACCTTGTTATTCTTGTTGTATATTCAGCATGCTACCACTAACCATTCGATCGTGCTTCCTTTGCAGCAATTGTAAAATGCCTAGAAAGAAATTGAATTCTTTGAGGGTGCTATAACATGTATTACTATTATTATTATTAAAATCTTAAACTGGCTACCAGATTCCGTCACCACCTTTATTGACTGTGCATAATATAAGTCTGAGCTACAGTCAAGCCTGTTCTCCTCGGCTTTCCCGGAAGTTCACTTCGGTTCACTTTCCCATACCGAAGTGAACTCTTTTTGCTCTTGTGTGCTTTGCACGCTACGTTACCCATGAATCATTCAGTTCAGGCTACCAAACAAGGGTCCTACTACTACTGCCACTGGGCCTAGGTGTCTTCTTGCATGCTTTTGCTTGCTTGTCTAAGCATGGAATATCCTTCGATGTCATAAACCTTAGGTTACTGATGCTCTTACAGCAAGTTGTAAATCGCCTGAATGGAGATTCGGTTTTGTTGGGATTCTAACTAAGAGAAATAAAATTATTATGAGTGGCTACGAGACAACACCACGTGTTGAGCATTGCCTCTCGTCCACATGAATACAGCTTCATGCTGAGCTGCCAAACATGCATGATAATGTCCTGGTTTGTGGCTTGGACCTGTGAGCAGCTGTCAAGCTTCACCTTGCTGAAAAGAATCTTAAAAAGGGCCGAGTTTCAGGTGCTCCTCTGCATTACTAGCGGCTGAGGCTATAACCTGACCCGTAGAGTGCTGCAGAATTATTTAATCAGTCTGTTCTTCAGGAACATCAAAAAAGACACGATGGGAGCCGACCTTTAATGGCAGCGTTTGTGACCTAGGCTGCCACCTGTTTGATCATTGCAATGCACGAAACAGTCAGATGCAGCAGACTTTTAGCTGTGAGGCTGATATTTGCTTTTGCAATGTTTGTCATTGCTACTGAGACACCAAGGCAGATGCCGGGTGCTCAACAGGTGCAGAGCATCACTCATCGGCTGTCTGCTAAATCCACTCACAGCAGATGTTTAAAAGGATGCCCCAGACAAAGAAAATATTGGGCTTACCCATCTCACACCACAGCAAAGCTGACGATGCTCCAGACGATTACTACTTTGCTGACTATCGTTGTTTGGGGTCTGGTCTACCTACCCCCTCCATGCCCTCAATTAAGTGACGGCCAGGCTAAACCAAGAGGGACAATCTTGGGTGGAATGTCGGGCTGCATGACCCATCGGGCTGATCCAAGGGTGAGAAATCGCTGCCCCGGATGTGCTGCACTGGACCACTGGATTAGCCTGAGCCGGAGTACACTCACCTATGCTCTAGATTCTTGACTATTGCCAAGCCTGCTTCCCAAGCAGGGACAGCTGACATAACAGGCACATTGCTTGAAGCATGGCTGTACTATGCTGGTAGGCTTCCAATGTCATATTAATTAACCGATGCAAAATACTAGTGTAATATGGCTGCAAAGCTAGTTTTTTCAAGTCCCAGAGGTTTGACCACATGTCTCCTTTGCTGAAAGAGCTAGGATGGCTGCCGGTTGAGCAACGAATACACAAAAGTTCCTACCCTGACCCACAAGGCCCACCTCGGCTTGGCTCCTCCGTACCTAGCTGAACTGCTGCACCAGTTTCAGCCTCCTCGTGCCCTCAGGTCCTGTGTGGACAATAAATTAGCTGTTCCATTCCTCGGGCTTAAAGACCGTTGGCAACAGAAGCTTTAGCTCTGCAGGTCCTGGACTGTGGAACTCGCTTCCACAATTCTTATGCAACGACAACTACTCTCCTGCTGCCGACTATGGCTCATCCTTTTCAGCGGTCGTGAGCTGCTACTTCTATGCTACTCACTACCTCAACTGCTCTTCTGACTCTGCTATGCTTCCCACTTTCTCTTTGTTGCGTGAGACGAAGTCTGTTGGCTACCGAGTGCGTACCGAAAGCCGCTTAGGTTGTGAGTGGGCTATACAAAACTCTCCTGCCCAACACCCACATAGAGTTTGTGGCTTTGCGGAGTTGCAGACAGAGATACAGTACAGTACAGTGCAATGGTGCAGGCTTAGTGACTAACAATTTGTACAGCACCCAAACAGTGGTCGATGACTGGCCACTGAAGTGAAGTCGGCTAGCTGGTGACGTTGGCGGCAGCTGCAGAGGGAGACCACAGTCTGCTGGTTGGATGATGGCACGAGCCGAGCTCTTCTTCGAAGTAATTGGCAAAACAAACGATGTTTACTTTCTCTCACACACACACACACACACACACACACACACACACACACACACACACACACGTATATAGTGAAAGTGATACGTCATTTATCAGACGGGAATGAATCACAAACCATGTGAATCGTCAACCCTGCACTTCAGTGCCATCTTAATGGCTGCGAAAGAATATATCTAGAATACTAAGCTAACCTCGAGAGCACGCCCTGCCAGTCGTAGAGGTGGCAGCACACAGCCCGATGTCCGAAGCACTGACCACAGGCTGTGCCCTCTGACTGAGAGACCTGACTTCATACTCGGAGCAGCTAGCTGACTGCCAAGAACTGTGAGCATCAGCAAGCCAGCGATAGGAACGGCTAACGGCTAGACTATGAACCAAACATGAGTTATAATAATAATAATAATTCACTTGATAAAGCGCCCTCAGAGAACTTAATCTCTCTCTCTGGGCGCTTTACATTTGCTGCAAAGTGAAATGCAATTGAATGGTAAGTAAAATCATGCTTGAAAAACAAACGAAATGAATAATATGGTTAGGGGTGACATGCACAGGGTCAGCATGCAAATGTGGTTAGTGGCAGCATGCACAGTGTCAGCACGCATAAGCACATCAAGGACGAATCACAGGGACCCACTAAATGAGTTGCATCTGTGTAGCTAGCTGCTCCAATGAATGCTGACCCAATCTCAAGGCTGGCAACAGCTGACCGCATGGCCAAACATCTGTGAGCTTCAAATCACCAGTGATGTACATATTTTGATTCGTACATATTTAATATGAGTGAATGATTCACCACGATGGAACTGTGATGTAAAAGAGGTCAAAGTGTAAAATAGCTCCGGGTTCTCCACCACCTATCAGTCGACGAACGATGAAATGCATGCAGCAACCGCACTGGACACGGTGTGAAACACTTCGGACATAGCTTTAGCCGTTCTTTTTTTATAGCTCGAGGCTTTAGGGGAAGCAAACGTGCACAGAAACATACATGCTGTTTCCATTACATGAGGCAACCACCTGTTTGGGCACCTGCAACAGCAGCTAATATCCCACAGAAGCCTTCGGTCACATGCTGGCGACCGACAGTCATCTAATCGTCCATGCACACCTACCATGTCACGTGATACATGCAACAGCTTGTCACCTCTCCGGACCCCAACCGAGTGCAAGCATCAACGGCCCATAGCCCCCCTCCACTTTTCGACCGGTGGCTGCGAAGCTGATCTTATTTCTTAAGCGCTAATTGTCCACAAGAGTCACTCATTGCTGCTCCCTCGAGTGTCGGGTCGCAGAGGGGTTCGCCTCTCAGGGAGCAGTAATTCCTGCCCCCCCCCCCCCCCAGCCCCAGGCGAGCAGCTAAAGCTCTGAGGCGTCTGAGACCAGAGTTGCCATCTTAGACAGGCCGAGGCCGGTCCGTTGAAGTCAGAAGAGCTGTAGGCCTGCTCTTTTTGGAAAAAGGAGCAGCCTACAGCGACGGCGCCAAGTTGAAAAGAGCCGAGAACGGTCGAGGTAGCGCTTAGGGTCGGCCTTGAACGACAGAGGGTGGGGAGCGCCGGCCGTCGAGAAAGCGACGGCCGTCAGCCGCTGCAGCAGATTAAGAACCGGCGGGCGAAACGCTACTGCAGGGCTCAGTCAGGTGGCAGTACGCAAAAACTGTGCTGAAAACTCAGCAGAACGAAGCGCCAGCCGCTGACGTCGGCGCCGACGTCAGCGGCTCGTGCGGCCGACCACCTGACGAGGCCGCTCGCGACGCCGGAATCGGTTGCGAGAGAAAACACGCTTACGACACGCTGTATTAAAAGTGCATAAGCTTTCTTGGTGCGAGGACAGGCAGCCACCAATCAATGTCAGTGAGTACGAGCGTCGACGCGCCCATTAGCCGTACCGTAAATAAACGCGACGTAGCGAAGTAGTAGCACGCGGGTCAGCCAGTATGTTCCCGGTTCCAGAGATGGGGATGGGCTCGCTGAGGAGCCTGTCTCTTGTGGGCTGCTGCTATCTTGGACTTTCGTGAGCTGCGGCCTCGCTCTCCGGAGGTACACGCTTGGGCCGCTGCCACCGTCCATTCCCGCGCTTCCGCTTGGACAGGATGGAGGAGCCTCAGTCCCAGCTCCGGTCAAGACGACCTTATTCGTCTCCGCTACGAGAGTGCCGCCGGTGCCACCGTCTTAGGAGGGTCCACCTCGCTTTTGATGTCTCGCACTAGTCGCTGCGAAGCGAAACGCCCTTTGCACAGGAGCTGCAAACTGCCACTGCTGCCGCCCTACCTAACCACCTACCCACGCGCCAACATTGCGGCCCAGGTCCGCCCCCTGCCCCACCCCAACCACACTGGCGAGCAGGAGGCCCTGCAAGAAAGCGAGGCTGGAATGTGGCCATGCGAGACTCGCTGCGGAATTCCGCTGGCGTGGGCTTAAGTTTAGGTCGGAGTCGTGCGTAAACGTGAACGCGGCAAAGGATCAATTAGTAGTTGCCCACCTAAATTTATTTACTTCTGTTTTTAGCCACCGACCCACAACTTTCTTTTCTCCATATATACCCGTTCGTCCACGGCAGCCATACAGTTTCCACTAGCTGACTTTCGAGGTCGTGGGTTCGAATCCTGCCGTGGGCGATCCTGTATTGCTGTTGCAAGCGGTGGCGATAGCCGTAAAGGCTCTTCTGTCGCTGTACCGGAGAGGCTGTTGAATCAGCTAGTATTTTTCCGCCTTTTGCGCGCTAGCGACCTAAGCAGGTCAGTCAACAAGTTCGCTTCGTCTCGGCCAGATGACTAGGTGAGTCGCGTACTTTAAATTTGAACTATCGAGAAACATATATTTACCGCCAGGATAGCCGTCCCGTTAAAAAACCAACAAGATACGGCGTCTGCTGGCGGTAGACGAGCAACTATTGAGAAGCGGCAACTGTAGAGGTTGCCGAGACAGCTGGCCTGACGTGACCAGCCAAAGCAGGAATGGCTTACCTTCGCCTCGAACGGCATTCGAAAACCATTCGTGTTTAGCTTTAGTGTTTGTGTTTCGTTCCGAGGATCGCTACTCTCTCTTTCTCTCTCTCTCTCTCTCTTTCTCTTTCTCTCTCTCTCTCTCTCTCTCTCTCTCTCTCTCTCTCTCTCTCTCTCTCTCTCTCTCTCTCTCTCTCTCTCTCTCTCTCTCTCTCTCTCTCTCTCTCTCTCTCTCTCTCTCTCTCTCTCTAGGTTAGCCTACTTGGCAAATGACTCGGCAAGTTGTAGGGACTCAGCAGCTCAGCTAATTAGCGGCAACTTGATTAAGGCCGCAAGCTCGGTGTCGACGCGCTTCATACAAGCTGCACCGCACCGCACGGTCGAGCATCATGCTGTAACTCAGCAGTCACGAGGCTGTCTCTGAGACCAGAACCGGATTCGCCGTGTTTTTGTCAGCCAATCTACCACTTCGAGCGTGCTCAGTCCCCGAGCTGTCTTGCCGGGCTCGTGCCTGCGAATCTTGTGGAATGGGCGAATCGTTGCAGATCCAAGGCCCGGTGCTAGCAAACAAGAAGCCGGCTCGACGGTGAAGAGTGCAGATACCCGGACAAAAATCGGATTCTATTCGGGCTCTATTCGTACGCTTTCTTCTTACAAGAACTACTTGCTATGACACGCGCGTACAGATTTCATCCGAAGGATTCTGCAAGGAATCAATAATAAGAAAAGAGTAATACATTTGTTATAGCACCGTCAGAGAACTCGATCTCTTTTTAGGCACTTTACATTTGCTGCAAACGTTACAGGTCAAAGGTTACCAAGTTTTGAAAACCAGATCAAAATTAAATTCATTCTGCTTTCACCATTTCTTACAAGCCTTAGCAACCGAACCCGCAAAGTAAAACGCACGAGCCCTGTTTCAAAACCTTCGCTCCCGATCGGTCCCGATCTATCGGGCATTGCACATCAATAACTGTATGCCGCCCGCTGCCGAAATCTATAGAGTCGGGTAGACAGCGAAAGCCCTGGTTTGGCCCAGGGGTTAATCTGCTCGCCAATGACGACCGAGGTCAAGTTGAATGCATTTGATGACCGAGGTCCGGATATAAAACACCTGGATAGAGACTGAAGTCCTCTTTGGGAGCTGTGTAAATGAATTCTATTTTTTTCTGCTGTGCTTTAGTGACTCTCAAACCTCGTCTCCCACCGTCTCTATCTTTCTCCTTTTCTCATCCCCTCGCCTGCTCCTCTCCCCTCCACCCCAACTGAAACCACGGCCTTGCGATTCCTGTGATCACAGCGATTCAGGTAATCGCTGTGAACAGCTGCGCATCTAGTTTGCCTGCAAAGCGTGCATCTGAGCTATGATTCGAGCAATCGGTTTTTTGAGGCGCTACTGATGACTAGCTAAAGCATTAGTATTCCAGCGGGGATTACAAATTTCCGCCCACAAATTAAATATATATTCATAAGTTCGCACAGTTTACGCACGTACAACCGAGGCCGAATGAGTAGCTTTATCGGTTCAGGAAAGCTACCATTACCACATATTTAAAGTGCCAAGAAAGAGATTTAGTTCTTTGTGGGGCGCTACGCAAAAATTCTTATCTTATGCAAGCTGTGTTATCGACCAGACTTTATTTTCTCTACAGAAGAGCTGTAAAAACATAGAGAACGTTAAAAAAGTACAGCTACTCAGCTACCCCAGGTATCGACAAACAGAGCGGACATACAGTGTCCGTACACAGAGCAGACATACTGTGTCGGTACAATCAGAGACTGGGTGACGGTTCTGTGACGATCCATGGCCTCGATTGACTCCTGGCCAACTGTCTCCTCGACATTCGTTTCCATGATGCGATCGAAACCTGTTTTTACAGCCAAAATAGAGAAGGGAGTACTTTCAGAGACACTTTCCGCGCTGCTATGCAACTAGCAGGGTGACGAAGCCGGTGGCGAGCACCCACGAGCGTAGCAGGGTGTGGTGACATTCTGAAAAGCCATGCTTCTACATCTCAATTTAGCCCCCCCCCCCCGATTTAGGTGCACGTGTCGCCCGAAAGCTGAGCTTATAGGCGCCGCATTGGCTATTGGTTTACAATCCCTCGGCGGGCTGCCACGTACGGCTGCGCACGCCCGAGCCACCAGAAGAGTGCCGAAGCGAGCCCGCCAAAACAGCGTCCGCAGCGTCCTTTGCTCGCGACAGCGATGCGAACTCGATTTCCGCCGACGCGACCGCATCTCAGGCTGTCTTTTCTTTAGTACAGTCTTTTGAGTCTTGGTCCTGAGAGGGCGATGGACATGCTCCAGTACGAGTGGAAAAAGTCGGGCCAAAATGGCTGCCGCAATGAAATTTGATTTCTCTGTCTGCACACTTTGTGACTTACCTTGAGAAGCGATACTTTCAATAACTTGAATATTGTACAGCGATATCTGATCCACGAAAATTTTTGCCCAAAATGCCACGCCCGCCCCACCCGCCCCCGACCCAGCCCGACAACAGGCATGCCGTATATGAGCCACATCATGCAAGTTCCTGCAGCTTCTCACAAATCGCGCTCGCTCATTGAGGACTTCCATGCTGAGCTGGTCGATGCGAGGCGATGTGACCAACCGCGCTATTTTAGCTCGGCCTTACTCAATGTCCTAGTTTTTTCGGGCGCTTAAAACTGGGTTCTCGTAAGTCAAACGATCGCAAGATGAATATTAACTGTACACATAGACTCGAACATGGCTCTTCTGGCTTTCTTTTCTCGCGTGCCCTATTTTAGGGTTCGGATTTCATTTTAGCTTAGTTTTCTTTCAGCATTCCGGTGCCTGCGCCTGCTCTAACTTGGCGCACGACGGTGCTCTGGGTCCACAATGCAACTTTGCAGAGGTACCCGGGTGCCGACGTTTGCAGCCTTACTGCCGTGTAGCCATGAATTTGTTAAGGAAGGGCTCAGCCTTGACTTGGAGTCAGAATGACCGTAGATAATGGGAGAGTGTGCCGTCGTACTTTTGCCGTCTGCCGGCGGCAGACGGGCTTTCTACCCCCTGGGTCCGATTTACTGGAAGTACTTTGGCAATTGTATGCCAGAGGTGTTATATGAGAGATTAATTGCTTTAAACTATGCTGTGGTAAGTAAGTGATTATTTCCATCGATTGGCTATGCCCTCAGTTTTACCGTTGATTCTTTGCAAAAACTGACACTTTTCAAAAAGCCGGAGCTGGATCGAATAGGTTATCAAATAGGTGCTGCTCATCTGCTCACACTGCGGCATCAGACTACAGTTACTAGGGCAATGCAGATGGGTGTTAAAGTCCTTCGCTGACGTGTTATGGTTAGTATCAGCTAATCTCGCCCACTCCCCAAGTTAGCGAGTTGATTAAGTTACTAAAACTTTGACAGCTCCTTAGCAGAAGCCAGTACCTGAAGGTATTCAATCGGCTTGTTCACGACGCCTGTGCAGAACTGTGTGAGCGCGCGTGCGCCTTCCCTAAGCGCTTCCTTGACTTCCCTCCAAGATCTTTAGCGACCTGCACATGCTGAGCCTCAATACGCACGGCGAAGGCGCGCCGCCCGGAAAAGTTCTTCTGGCGCCCTCTAAAAAACGGTCGGCACATCCTCACGTTAGGAGAGCCTACACTTGGGCACCGACCGCCACGCGCCGCCCGGAAGCAATGTTTTGATTCCGTCTAAAAAGAAACGGTCGGCCTCAGTTGGACCGCCTCAAGCCACACCCCAACGGCGAGCTGCACGGAAACTGGGTTCACCCTCAAACAAGACACTTGTAGCTGTGCTCTAGAGGTTCGTCGCCCAGAAAAGTCCAATCTGAATCCGGACGAATCCGGACGAAAGTCGATCCGATAGATTTCAGCAAATGAATGTCCTTCCCGGAGGATCTTAAGCTGCACCGATGCAGAAGCAGTCGACGACGCACCGCCCTGCAGGCGTCTTTGGGTCTGACTGAAAATTCAATACCAGTTTAGCCACGCTTTAAAAACATTGCCACTCTCTTTAAAAAAAAGAGTAGTATTAGCCCAACCTTTAGAAACCGACTCGTTGTGCACACCGTAGGAGCACTATCTCAGTCTTTTTAGTGCCATTTAAAAAAGGAGGTAGCTTCCCGCCCCGGCGAGACTAAGGGGCGTTAGCGCTGAGCCTGCTAGCCTGCTAGCCTGCTAGCCTGCTAGCCTGCTAGCCTGCTAGCCTGCTAGCCTGCTAGCCTGCTAGCCTGCTAGCCTGCCGCAGCTTTCTGAGTGCGTCTGCCCTCTAGCAGACTCGTCGACAACAGAGCTGGCTGCTACAGAGGAGCAAGCGAGCGAATGCACTACTTTCGGGTAGTCTTTTGGAGGAAATAAAGCCCTCCCCCCCCCAGCCTTCTGTGTACTGGCTTGCCGCTCTGTATCCCACGTTAACCCGGCTCCTCAGTGTTGGCCAGCTACCATTACCTACTGCCGCCGTCCTGCCTACCTGTAGAACTCTTTGATGGTGGGGGCACTAAAGCATCCATTCGACTCAGCATCTAGCTTTTTTCAAATAAGAACCAGTCCTCGGACTAATCTCATAAAATGACTGCGTTTGGAAACAAGCGAGTATCGCAAGATTTCGGAGCACTCCGATGCGGGCGGGGCCTTTAAGTTGTGCCCATCGAGCGCCTGCGATAGACGCGATATCGGTGAGTATATCAGCGATATCAGAACGAGCCGATAAATTCACTCCGTGTCGTGGCTGTAGGGAGCTGGACCGCGGGCTCTGGGCCCCACTTGGACCAACATGAAGGAGGTTTCGGGCGCCACCCAACACACCCATCCACTTTCCTTCAATCGGCCGCCTGGGGATGGGCCCGGGTCTGCACCCACTCCGCGATCTAATTGTCACTTCGCCTCAGCCAATACTCTGGGCTGCTTCAATCTGCCAGCCCCTCTGCCCACGAGGCAGACAGAAGCCACTCCCCTCTCCTGTTTCCTTCCTTTCCCTTTCCTTCCTTTCGTTTCCTTTCCTTCCCTTTCCTTCCCTCTCCTTCCCTTTCCTATCCTTCCCTTTTCTTTCCTTCCCTTCCCATTCCTTTCCTTTCCTTTCCTTCCCTTCCCTTTCCTTCGCTTCCCATTCGCTTTCCTTTCCTTTCCTTCCCTTTCCTTTCCTTTCCTTCCCTTTTCTTCCTTTCCCCTCTCTTTCCTTCCGCTTCCTGTGCCTCGCTCGCTTTCCTTTCCTTCCCTTTCCTTTCCTGCGCCTCACTCGCCGGCTTTCACAAGCTCGCGCGCCACAAGTATGCGCTGCACTTGTGCGACGTAGCTCTGCTCCGCGGCTTTTCCGTTTCGCCTGAATAGGAAAATCACTCAGAAATACAAAGAAACAGCTACACTCAGAAATTGACAAACCTTACACTCAAAATTAGTTCGACTAGTATAGCTCCTGCAGCCTCAGCACAGATTATTGGTTGGTGCCCGCTACAAAAATGACTCTTCAAAAGGTGACAATAATATGACCGAGCGACCCTCGCTAGTTCGGGTAGTTACGGTACGATGTGTTCAATGTACAAATACGTCAAGCTCGCTACGCGCCAGCGATAATGACACAGCGTTCAATATTCTGCACGAAGCGCTATCAACGACACCGTATTATAAAAAGGCACAAATAGTAGCCGTATATTACGGCTGATACACTACAGCTGACTTCCAGCAGACTCCTCTACAGTAGCTCACGCTCAGCAGCGCTAGGACTTACCGACAGGCAGACCGTTACTCTAATTGAGCGACTGCAGTCAGGCCCATGCCTTATAAAGTAGCGAGCTCGTAAGTCATGCAATGATCTCGTTCGTACATAACCATAAATTGCACAGCTCGTAAGCCTCGACCTGTCGCGTCTTTCTCCTAAGCGGCTCTTGGCTATGAATCAGCGGCCAAGCTTTAGGTTCATAGAAGCGGGGCATTGCAACAGCAACTCCGCAATCAAGTCTGCTCATTTTCACTGGCGTATTATTGCTAAAACTCCTGGCTGCTTAGATACTGACGCAAACGCCATGCATTCACGAAACTCTTGGTGTAGCAAAACTCGGCAGCGTCGTCGTTGTCAAACGTAGGCTCGTTTGTCGTGAAATGCGAAACTGCTACACGAGCTCACACCCTTTCACTAGTATTTACTGGCTACCCATCAAGCAGCGAGCGTGCCGACTTCAAGGTTCTGTCACTGATCGCCTTCAGATCGCCTCCGTTGTCTTGCTCCGTTGGCCTGCATGATCTGAGCTACTTCGTAGCCAGGCTTACGCTGCATCACCGGCTCTTCTGCCTCGAGTCGCTTTGTGTTGCCTCTAACGAACCTCAAATCCCTTGGAGATCACGCCTTAAATTCGCATGCTCTCAGAGCGTGATGCTCACAGCAAACTGACATCCTGATATTTGCTGATTCGGAAATATTCAAAAAGAAGCTAAAAATCTACTTGATCTTCTCAGCCGTTGCTGCATGCGAATGAATAGTCCTTTGAGTGACTTTGTGTTCTAAAATGTAACATATAAATAACCAATTGACATCCTTTTCAGGATATGCAAAGTGCCTATCATGAGATTTCGTTCTCTTAGGTCGCTATATATATTTTTTCATGTTATTATTACAATATAATTCTTAGGCATATTTTTTCTTATCTCTCCAAATTGCGTCGGCCTGGGAGCGGATTCTGCAGCCAATTTTGTTCGACGCACCGAGTCTGTATTACCTAAGCTCCTCTAAGTCTTCGGCGCAAGAAGGACCTGCACAGAATTCCACGCTAGCGTTAACATCAGCGCTCGTTACAACTAATGTACTCTGCAAGATACCAATCTGTCAATCAGTACAGCACGGCACGTCCATGCGCCAAGCAGCATGCAAAGTAAAGAGCTTAAACTCTGGTAGCTCTCGCTGACCCGTGCCCATTCCGGAGCGCCGCTATTAACGCGTGGAGCAGCTCTGGAGACTCTCGTTCACGCACACCACACCTTAAGTATCCGCTGCTCCAGAAATTTCTATAGAATTAATAACACTAGCCGCTGGTTTTGTGCTAGCATTTCAGTAAACAGATTGTGGGTTCGAGTCCAGCAGCAGGAAGTTTTCTTATAAATAAATATAAATTTAATTCATTTGTATGGCGCCCCAGGAGAACTCAATCTCTATTCAGGCGCTTCACATATGCCTCGGAGCTCGAGCCAACGACCTCAGCCAGACCTTGGTCCCCGGGGCGAGAGCACCTTGACCGCCGGAGGCCAAACCAGCTGATGGCCTGCTGTAAGCGGTAATATAGCTACCACGTGGCGGCTCTTCTCTTCTTCTTCTTTCTGGAAGTCTATGGATATTGACGCATCTTGGAATAGTCAGGCATGGGTATATTTATGAGGCTTCTGAAGATGAGAGCTCTCTAGTGGCCCAGGAAGTAAGACCCAAGCAACAGAAAGGATCTAAGCATTATGCGTCTACCAACGACCAGGGTTCTAAGAGGCACCACACTAGCAGAAAAAATGCTAGACTTCGATCAATTCAGCCCAACTTAACTGTCATTTTAAAATTCACATGCATTTAAGAATGTGGTCGTAATCGCAAGCGAACTTGTGTGCGAGAGAATGTGGGAGATTCCCACCAAGTGTCCACCCCATGTCAATTCCTCATCCGGCCGTTTCGGTGACTAGTTAGCGTTGCCATACAATCCTAAAGTCAAGGGATGGATTCGCACAGATGTTCAATAAAGGCTGCGTAAGATTTAACCTGGAAAAGTACTCCCACAGGAGAGAAGAGTCACGTCGAACCGAGTAAAGTCGCCAACGGCCGCTAAACGGGAAGTGGCCGCCTGCTGACCTTTCACATGCGAGACCCGCACTGTCCCATAGGAAGGCTAGCTTGGCGCCGCTGTCACAGGAACTATGTCACCATGGGGAATGCAGTTAGTCTGCTAACAACGAGTCGACGACATGACTGCGTGGCCATCTTTCGGCGACTGCGAAAGGAGTTCGCACCGAAAATTCGAGGCTGAGCAAAACGAAAATAGGAACGTGAAAGGGTTAAATGGCTCTTATTCCCGGCATTATTGGCCAGATATACCCAGTGGGCATCAGAATGAGGGAATTATGCTCATCAGAGGTCTTTAATAAGATAAACGTATGTGTCAGCCTAATAATAACGAAAAACATGCTGCGAATTGGGTCGGAAAATAGTTGTGCGACTCCTCTGTTACCGTTATGGATTGGCTTAGTCAGCCACCTGACTAAAACTCCAATTAAACATCTAAGAAACGGCTGTGACCAACTACAGAGAAGCGATCGTAATCCTCTAATCCCGGTAGACGATCTAGTTTAGGAGGGAAACTGGAGCCGGTGACCGGCAGTCAATTGAACAGGACGTTCGCAAGCTTTTCTTTTTTGCCCGCTCAACCAGTGACTCTACACTCACAGCTTCTACCGAGGCAAAATGGCAGGCCTGGTCAACCAGGCGCTAGGCCCAATTTGGATATCAAACGGGAGCTGGCCCTGCAATCCATCTTAGTTCCCGCACTTCACAAGATCATTCGAAACAAGAAAAGCAGCAAGTTTCAAATTGCTGGGCTAAGACCCTGCGGCAACTTCTTCACATCACGAGTCGATCCAAGTCACTGACCTCATGGCGAGAGTCCCGCCAGACCCACCTCCCGCCCCCCCAGCTCAGATAACCGAGCCTCAACACTCCACTAACCCATGGCTTGAAGGTACCGGATCACTTATGATATCTAAGGAAGTTCCGAATAGACATCGACAACGCAGCGACACAAATTCAAATCATAAATTGAATATCATTCAAAAGACTTTATTTTTCGCGAAACCATAGTACGAGCTTATCAAATGAAGCTCCTCTAGATCCGTGCTACTGGGCGAAGGCAGCGCCTCATATTGTTTGCTGGCGAAAGAAATTCTTTCTACTCCCAGCTAATTGGCAGGGTAGCTGCTGCTGCATACCAATGGCAGCACACTGTCCACGATGATGGCGATCAGTAGACGGGATCGTCGCCTACCCCAGAGCTCTTCAAGTCGAAGACTCCTGTTCTTCAAGGCTGGCGCGTCGTGACCTCTGACGCAAGTTGGCGCTGCCGTGCTCCGTTTCGGACTCCTGCTATTCTGCTATTTAGCCTCACTGCTTCGCACCGCCGCACAAAGTCTTGCCCAAAGGCTGGCCAGGCTTCCACACTCACCGACGGAGTTTCTCAGCCAATCTTCATCAGGATCTCTCTAACACACGACTTCTCAGAAACATGGTCGTGTTGCGGTGTAACAACGCGGACATAAACGCCGTCTTTAAAAATGGTGCAAGCTACCTTCATCGCATCAATAGCCAGCGACGCTTCAAAACAAATATCTGGCTCTCTAGCAATCATAAATACGACCGAACGGCTGCTTATTAAAGAGCCTTGAATACGAGATCCAGCTCCGATAGCGAAAGCCACGATCCCCAATGGCTAAACCACTGAACACTACGTCACCGAAGGTTGCACCGACGAAATCTCGACGGTTTCAGATGGTTTTACGGCCGATTCTACAGCCATTGTCTCTCCCCTCAATGTAGATTCTCTTCTGCTTAAGCCCAGCTATTCCAATGAATCGTCGCATCTTCTTACCTCGAAAAACTACTGCGAACGACTTAACTGATTCTAGCCTGCAGCATTAACACGATCGCAGACTTTAGGAAACGGAAATGAAGTTCCGCGGTCGACAGATTGCTCACCACAACACGCCGGGCTTCTCTTCTACTTCCATTGTCGTTGAAAAAGGGAGGCCCCGGTTACCCGCTGCTCCAACCCACTAGAGCTTCTCGGATGACTTGGCCGCAAAGTGCCCTGTGGCCTTCGCTTTATTGGCTGCCTCTGACAAGGCCAAGCCCCAGCACCCCACTTGGCTTAAACCTGGCTTCGCTGTCCCTGCTGCAGCTGGCCACGTGGTCATTAGGACCCAACTTCACAGAATTTGGCTTCCAAGGGAGGCCGGCTCACCGACGATTGCCCCCTTTCACAAAGTTAATTCCCGGTCTACCTTTCATTGATGCGGGCATTCAGTAGCTGCCCAGTAAGCAGCAAACAGTCCATTTCGCACAAGCGAGCTTCATTTTTTGAACAGCTTTGCAAGATGAATATTTTTTCAATGATGGCATTTAAGTTCTGCTTGTGCACAGAATTTGATAGAATTACAGTAACCTTCCGGTCAGATTAAATTACCAATTTCCAGCAAGTTGATTAGCACGAGAGAGCACTATTCCTGGTTTCCGCTGTCGACTTTAGCCGGAAACTCTCAATAACCGGCAGCTACTGAGCGGCCGCATATATGTAATTCATTTGTATGGCGCTCCAAGAGAACTTAATCTCTATTCAGGCGCTTCGCATATGCCTCGGGGCTCGAGCCCACGACCTCGGCCAGACCTCGATCGGGGCGAGCACATTAACGGCTGGACCAAACCAAAGCAACTTAACTTGTGTTCGCGGCTCATTATCCTTGGGGTCGGGGCTCGACTTCCGCTAGCCCGACCGAGTCCAGTCCGTGTCGTGGGCGTGTCATAGCCAGGTTCCTCGCCTAAACCCAAATGTATCAGTGTCTCATTTTGACGATCTTCTTAGTAGCATCCATGCATGCAGGTGTCCTGCGAAGAAATACCGGCGGTGACTTATCGCGGCGCTCCTCCAAATGTTTACTAGTTAAATTATAATTATAATTAAATTATAATTATAATTAAATTATAATTATAAATTAGGATAGAACGGATTATTAGAAACTTCATCGCTGCCTCACTGCATCGCCCTGCTGGATGCACTCTCTGTCATCTGCCTTGCAACTCTACCCTGTTCTTTCTCTTCTCGTTTGTTCGCGACTGTCTCTACTGAACTCGTCATCTAAACTTGTCTCCCACGCTAAAGAAAAAGACCACTATAGATGTTATCGCAACGAAGCTCTTTGTGAGGTGCGCAGTCCTGTCGCTCGAGTGTCTGAAGCACTCTGAAAATGGCTATTGCTTAGGCCACTCAGTAAATACCGTACCCTAAATTTTGAGAACCTTTGAGTAACTTTTGTCACAGTCTCCCTTCTGTCATTCTTATCAAAGACGCTCGATCGAGTGGATGCCCAGCAACTAAATAGTCACATCAGTTTCTAACCACACGCTTTTGATTGTCCTACGAATAGCTGTTCCGCCGAGCTTGTTTGGTCCAGCGGTTAAGGTGCTCGCCCCGACCAAGGTCTGGCTGAGGTCGTGGGATCGAGCCCCGTGGCATATGTGAAGCGCCTGAATAGAGATTAAGTTCTCTTAGGTAGGGCGCTATACAAATGAATTGTATGTCTATTCATCAGGACTTGCAGGAAACTTAAAATCGGGTTTGAGAGCTAATCATTCCTAGGAAGCGGCTCTGCTTCGTGTTAACAATGACCTCCTCAACAACTTTGATTAGGACAGTGCCTCTCTGCTGGTACCCCTAGATCTGTGAGCAGCATTCGACACTATTGACCACCAGGTTCTTCTGGGGAGCACCCCTCCACACGCCTAGCTTTTACTGGCATAGTGCTAAAATGGTTAGGTCAGAGCTCAGTGAAGTGAGAAATTTCAGAGTGTAGATGGAATGGAATGCATCTTCTTCTATAACTACACCGAGTCATGAAGACTCAGTTGTTCTTAGGCTCGAGGGTTGCTTACAGCGATCACAAAGCCTAAACGGCTTTCGGATACTCATGCGGCAGCCAACAGCCAACTGCAGCCGACAGACTTCATTTCACAAAAAAAGAGCAAATGAGAAGCATAAGCGCCTAGAGAGAGATTAAGTTCTCTGAGGGCGCTTTATCAAGTGCATTATTATTATTATTAAGTGAGTCATGAGAGCATTCCATGAAGGAAGTAGCAGCTTGGGACGTCTAGAATCAATATGCCACTATATACATCAGGAAAGTACACGTGGTTGCATAAGAATTGCGGAAGTGAGCTTCACAGTCTAAGACCCGCAAAACAAAAAAGGTATCACCCTCAGAATTGGTCTATCCAGAATTACTAGCGCGACGTCTGCCTGCAGTCTGGGCATGCTATTCCGTAGCGACTTGTCATTGGGTGAGTGAATTCCTTCCAGTCAAGTCGGGCTACTTTCAGCTAAGGAGCATCGACCAAATCGGGGCTTGCTTAGATAAGAGTACGATTGCCAACCTAGCTCATTTGTTTGTGATATCGCGTCTATATTCCTGCAGTTCTCATTATTCAGGACTCTCGGCATGCACTCGTAATAACCAGCCATTAGAGCAAACGTCGGTGGTCTACGTCTGGTCTGTCGTCAACGGCGTTGCTGCCTCGGCACATCAAGCAACTTCTGTCTGAACTTCACTTGCTCCCTTTCAAGCATTGAATCAAGATGTCAAGATCCTCTGTCTGGCTTACAAGCCGCTTCACTCGCTTGCATCAGCCAATCGATCCAATCGAACTCTCGCTCCTCCAGTCGCGTGCCCTGTCGTACCATCCGCTACTCAGCATACAGTCATCTTGCCGTCTTCACACTAAATTGAAATCTTGTGGTGGTCAAGCCTTCAGCTCGAATGCACCGAAAGTTTATAACTCGTTTCCAGCGACCGTCACAGCCTGCAACGACCTTGCATCTTTAAGTTCTCATCTATAGAAGCATCTGTTATTGCAAGCTCTCCCTTCATCCCAGTGAGCCCCTGTCGGCTTTTCTAAAGTGCTTTATCTAGCTTATGCTTTTATCTAGCTTCTAAAGCTCTTTTATCTAGGCCATTAGTCTCTTTGTGTTTGCTTGAGCATACTGGCCTAAGCATGATACTTGCTTGCTTTTGCATGTTTGACACTGTCCACGTCACTCAACCACGGCCATTGACTCTGTTGCAGCGAGCTGCAAAGCACGTGGATAGAGAAGAAGCCCTCTTAAGACGCGTAAACAAATTTTTGTTATTATTAGTATTATTATTTTTTGCACTTAGCACTACAATCATTTTCAGAGTCCCCCCTGCCGCTTTGCTACCCGTCTGCACGGCTCATCTCGAGCTGATTCGGGCGATTGTGGCGTCACACGCCGCTGCCACTTCTATGCCGACGACACGCAGCCGAAGTTAGCGCCGAACTCTCACAGTCGCTTGCTCGGGCAAGTGCCAAAAATAGCGAACTCAGCATTACAGGAAATAGTATCTGGGTGAGAGTCACTTTGTAAGCTGAACGGCGATAAAAAAACTGACTTTTCCTCACGTGTAACGCTAATGTAATGAGCCAAAATCATCAAAGGATTTCGCAATTTTCAGTGGGAGGTGCACGCCTGCGTGTGCATCTTGCGATGAAAGCCGATTGATATCTCTGACCGTCTTGGTTCACGCAGTATTGTTGGTGCTCATCTAACGCGATAACTAAATTGCAAAACTGCTTCTTTCGTGAGTTTAGAGTACTCAAACTTTACTGCGTACGTCCGTACTTACGAGTAGAAAAATGGCGGTAAAATGAGCCGACACGCCCGCAGCACGTGCACTAGCACGATCCGTTAGGCTAACGAAGCGCAGAACAAATGATAGGCGGGGCGGCGCTGGTCTGTCGGCAGCTGATGGCCATCTTTCGCTTCCGGCAGCTTGTCGCGTCGCACGTTCGACAGAGCGGTTAAGCTAGCTGAACGGGCGGCGGGAGGGCACACTGAGTCGGCTACGCTGGTTAAACTTAATGTCAAGGTCTTGACTCTTGCTCCCGGACTCTTGTTTGCGGCCGCACGTGCTCAAATTTGATGCTCTAAAGCAATGAACAAATCTACTGCACCTCAGCAGGAGCGGAATTACGTTCGTCCCGACGACAAATACGAACCTTACGGATCCCATCGAAATGGTAGACTGTATGCGTAGAGGCCATCGGGATGATCGATTCGACAAGATTCGCCATGAATGTATAAGATTGTAATGTATCTCCGTCTGCAACTCCACAAAGCCATGAAGACTATGTGGGTGTTACGCCGGAGAGTTTTGTATAGCACACTCACAGCCTAAGCGGCTTTTGGTACGCATTCGGTAGCCAACAGACTTCGTCTCACGCAACAAAGAGAAATTGCGAAGCGTAGCAGAGTCAGGAGAGCAGTTGAGGTAGTGAGTAGCATGAAAGTAGCAGCTCACGACCGCTGAAAAGGATGAGCCATAGTCGGCAGTAGGAGAGTAGTTGTCGTTGCGTGAGAATTGTGGAGGCGAGTTCCACAGTCTAGGACCTACAGAGCTACAACTTCTGTCGCCAACGGTCTTTAAGCCCGAGGAATGAAACAGCTAATTTATTGTCTACACAGGACCTGAGGGCACGAGGAGGTTGAAACTGGTGCAGCAGTTCAGCTAGGTATGGAGGAGCCAAGCCGAGGCGGGCCTTGTGGGTCAGCGTAAGAACTTTGCTGTGTATCCGTTGCTCAACCGGCAACCATCCTAGCTCTTTCAGCAAAGGAGACACGTAGTCAAACCTCTGGGACTTTAAGACTAGCCTTGCAGCCATATTCATAGTCAGCTGCAGTGGCCTAGTGAACCGTGTATTCCCGATTCTCTTAAAAAAACGGCACTGGCTCATTGCAATAACAGGCTAGAGTACCATTACAACACTCTTAGTAGGAGGCTCACTTCAGCTACTTGACCTTGGTGGCACAGAGCAGCCATCATTGTTCACAGGCCTGTCAGCCATCATTTGTTTAATAGTGTACCGGTGTGCGGCAGCTTTCGTGGTATTCTTTGGATATTATTCAGACAGCAGCGCCAATCTGGTGTTTTGAGTCATTCTCCGGATCTCTTACATCTAACCAGCTTGGCTATTCGTGAGTCCTTGTTCGTCCTCTAGCTGTTATGCCAAAAAGACTTCCAAAGTGAGGCAGGGTCTATTGTTTACTTGGACGACGCCATATCAAGCAGCAAAAGACCGAATCGGAAGACCGGTGACAAGCGAAAGCAAATTAACATTACCGAGGCAACGCTTCGGTGAGACGAATCAGACTACTTTGACTAACCGCAGGCTTCTCTGCATCGTGCGATCCGCTACACTGACTAGTGAGGAGACTTTGCGGAGCTTCGTTGTCCGCCAAAGTCTTCACTTTGTCTTTATCCTCTTAAGCAAAGCATAGACAACTTTCCAGCTTCACAGCCCACTCAGTCTTTGTGACTTTGTCTTGTTGTAGTTGCATATACCGACGTCACGCATAGTCACGCTGTCAGTCGACTGCTACGGCGATGCTTTCCCACGGCGCAGTGAAGAGTGGAAAGTCTTTCGCTCGCCGGCGTACATCGCAAGGGTGCCAGCGCTCAGCGGCTGAACTCAAATGACCAACCCCATGAGCCTTAGCCCCCACGGGTCGGGCGCTCGTACTTTACGACCCTGGGGTCGTGGGTTTGCGTCCTGCTGCAAGCAATTTTCTTTTGCTGCCGAGTGCAGGCGGTTGCGCGATTTATGATTTTTTATGAACAAGACTACTGTACGACTTTTGTTAGGGGCTCGTGGGCGCACGGTGGCGGCGCGACGAAGAGTGAAGGCCCCCAGAAGCGAGTTGTTGCGTTGTCGACGATGGCTGTATTGTATCCCATATAGGCAACACAAGCGAGCGAGCGTACATACTGATAGTAGTAGCCGTCGTATGTGTGGTTATTTTGAAATTATGACTGTCATTGGATTATGGGCTGTTTCAATTTATGGCAGTGGTATATAATATACAAGTAACGGGCGCCAAAGGCCCGAGGGTCAGTTCGAGGACGCCGGGTGGGCAGTCGCGTATTGGCCCACTGCGGCGTCCGTGTGAATAAACGTCTTTGAGCCCGCTTCGGTGTTCTGTGTGGTATCGCGTACATGCCGCTTGGAGAATGTCAAACTACAAGCTATTTCGGCAGAAGCGGCACGGCGGCCCCGCCAGGAGATTATGCTGGAATACTAGCACGTCGAGGACGATTTCGTAAGCTTGCTGCTCGACCCGGAGAGGAGACTTAACGAAAGAGGTGTCGATCCAGCTTTGTGGCACGTTTATATATTTGTGTTCCTGGCAGGCGGTGCATTAACGTTTGCTGCGACCCGTCCTGACTCGGCGCAAGAGGACTACGCCCAGCTGCGTGCAACACTTGTGAAGGTATTTGCAAGCCCTGAAGGTGAGGAGAGGCTTCGGACTTGCAGAGTGCCAGGAAAGCGGAGGCGATAGCGAAGAAGCTTATGGGGGTGGAGGCCGGTAAATTGCGGCCGCTGCGCTCGGATTTGGTAAACGCTAGTCGGACTGAGGAGGCCGACATGAGCGACCGGAAGCGGCAGCAACAATCGCACGCGGTGTGCCAGACGACGAAGGCAGAGCCAGCAGAGACGCCGGTGGAGCCCGCAGAGGCGGCGGCAGAGACGGTGACAGAGTCCACGAGCGAGGCGGAGGCATCCAGCACAGAGGCGGCAGCGTCCGGAAGAGAAGCAGTAGCGTCCGGAAGAGAGACGGCAACGTCCGGCCGAGAGAAGGCTGTGTCTGCCAGAGATGTGGCAGCGGCTGGGAAAGCACTAGTAGAGAGTGAGATAGAGCTGGTGTGGCAGTGAGTCTCCGTCGGCGGAAGTGCGTGAAGCGCCCGCCAAGGAGGCGGGCGAGACGCTCGCCGAGAAGGCACACGAGATGCATGCCGAGCTCTTGGAGGCGAAGACCGAGGAGTGGCAGCACCAGATGGTGGCACATATCGTGGTCGCCTCGGTTTCCGAACTGCTGGTGGAGGAAACGGGCGAGGGCCCAGCAGAAGACGCGAGCAGAACGCCCATCGAGGAGGCGCGACAGGTTGTACGCCGAGCGACCTGCAGTTCGAGTGTATGCCGGCTCCTCTGATGAGCCTGTGATGTGGGGTGGACACGGGCCAGTAACCCGCCGGTGGCCAGATAGTGGATTCACCATCAGGGTCGGCCGGTGCACAGCTGCGGTCCGCCTGTGATGTGGTATGGACACAAGCTGGTAACCCGCTGGTGGCAAGATGGTGGACTGGAGCAGTGGAGGAGGGGGAGTCGAGCGAGAGTAGGGGCGGAGGGGAGCCGTGCGCTCTGGGGCTCCGTGCGTTGGTAATAAACTGTCGGTGTTGGGCATCGGCTGGAGAGCTCTCTGCTGTGCGAACAGACGACACGACCAAAGGCAGCGGCGCAGGAGCGGCCGAAGGAGCGGCTCGAGGCAGCGGCGTACGGGAGCCGAGGCTCGAGGCATCAGCCTCACGGGAGACGCGCGAGAGGTGACACCCGCGGTTGCAGTCCCGAAGACAGCGGCCGGCGTTAGCGGGCGAATGCCCGGAAGCTCCGTACAGTGGCAGAGACTGGTACTGCATTGGAGACAGTTTTTGCGGTGGAAAGATGTGTGGCTCGGCAACGCGGCAAAGCTTGAGCCACACATAGCCGGCAAGTTAGCAAAGGCCGTGCTTTCACTTGCCTCCTCAGAGCGGCCGTTACCTAGCCTCTAGTACTAGATGAGAAGGCAGCTCAGGGCGGGATGTGCTATTATTGCACTGTTGTAATGTCATGTTTTTGTTGCTCCATTTGATCTTGAGATCAAGGGGAATGTGGTTATTTTGAGATTATGACACTGTCGTTGGATTATGGGATGCTGCGATGTATGACAGTGGCATATAGGTAACGGGCGCCAAAGGCCCGAGGGTCAGTTCGAGGATGCCGGGCGGGCAGTCGCGTACTGGCCCGCTGCGGCGTCCCTATGAATAAACGTCTTTGAGCCCGCTTCGGTGTTCTGTGTGGTATCGTGCACCTGCCGCTTAGAGAATGTCAAACTAGGGTGCGTGCTACTCCGGACCACGTGGTGAGAAGAGAGTAGATAGCGTGCGTACAGGCCGACGCACTGGCATAAAGTGAATTTCGCGGCAAGGAACACGTCACGTGCCAACAAGGAACGCGCCCGGCTGGCGGGCGGGCGGACAGAATGTCGGCTGGGGGCAGAACTACTTGATGGCGATGACACGCCCACATTACGATGTTGCCGCTATAGTGAATAAATAAATAAATATAATTCATTTGTATAGCGCCCCGAGAGAACTTTATCTCTATTTAGGCGCTTCACATATGCCTCGGGGCTCGAGCCCACGACCTCAGCCAGACCTTGGTCCTCGGGGCGAGAGCACCTTAACCGCGGGTGGTCCGGACCGCAGTCTCGCTCGCTCGCTCGCTCTCTCTCTCTCTCTTGGAGCAACGGTCGGCCGGTCGGCGAGTCCTAGCGCTGAGCGCGAGCGCCTGCAAGTGCATCATGTGATCAATGAGTCGGTTTGGAAGTCACTTGCCGTATTAGCCGCTACATGCAGGCTATTGTCTGTGATTGTGGCTCCAGAGTTGTTACAGCAGTTACAAACGGGATGTGGAGGCATCTGCAATAATCCTAGGGCGCGAACAGCGCGTTTGTATCCGTGCTGTGGTCTTTGCCAACGCGGGACAAATAGCGGTGAAGCCCTGAGCGTGGTACTGCGGCTAGCAGCTTCTAGGAGCGCTGCCAATACAAACTCGTGAGCGCCCACGTGCACACATGTATATAGATGGCAGGGACGGAACACAGTAGCTATGAGGATTGCTCATGCTTTATGCTTTAGCAAGTCCATATCCATAGTGTAGAGAATTTCAATTCTATTCGACAGCTGTGGAGGGTTACATATGCCCAACATCAGCTACGACTTACGACTCCAGTAAGGCGCATAAGGCACCACTGAACAATGCAAACTCTTTCCTGGCTAAACGCCTCGATTTTAACTGACTCCCAATCACACGACTTGGGTCTTTATGATCTCTAACCATGGATTGTCACATAGCCGGTTCTCCGTCACAAAAATTAAGGAATATTTCGGCAGAGTCAGAGTCTATGTAGTGTACATAGCCGATCTAGCTGTGCGCCGTTTTGCAGTTGAGACAGTGAATAGCATGGAAGTGGCAGCTCATAAAGGCTGGAAATGATTAGCCATAGTCGGTAGCAGGAGATTAGATGTAGTTGCGTAAAAATTGTAGAAGTAACTTCCATGTCTAGGACCTGCAGAACAAAAGCTTCTGTCGCCTGCGCTCTGTAAGCGTAGGAATGGAACGGCTAATGTCTTGTCCGTTCAGGTATGAAGGTATGAACAAGCCAAGCCAATGGCGGGCCTTATGGAATAGCTTAAGAACTTTGCTCTATCCACTGATAATATAATATATAATTCATTTGTATAGCGACTCAAGAGAATTTAATCTCTATTCAGGCGCCTCATATGCCACAGGACTCGAGCCCATGACCTCAGTCAGACCTTGGTCCTCGGGGCGAGCACCTTAACCAGTAAACCAAACCAGCTCAACCGGGAACCAGCGCAGTATCTTCTGCAAAGGAAATGCGGCCTAAACCCTGGGATTTTTTTTATTAGCGTAGCAGCCATATTCCTCGCCAGCTGTAGACGATGAATGACTTTTTTTACGGTAGCCCAGCCTTCCGAAATTGTAGTATTCAAGCCAAGAAAGAAACACCAGGAAGCAGGTTGCAGTTTTAGTAAGCCATTGTGGTAGACAGACATTCGTCTTAGATATGGATCGAGCATGTGATTGATAGCTGTACACGTAATGTTCTCAATGAAGCTTTCACACTTTAAGCGGGCCATCAAAGAGGACACCCTGATTCCCAGCACATGGCGACGGTCACACGACAGCATCACCTATTAGAGAGGAGAAAGGTCCCTTAATCCAGCCGCACGCTTGGGGTGTCCAATGAGTTGGAGTTCGGTTGTATCCTCGTTTGGTTTAAAGAAATCGGGTAGAATTCAGGATCGAATGTCGGCAAGGCCAAAGCGTTCAGTTTTTCGGTCGCTGTAGTTGATTCCGGCGTTTTAGAGTACAAGTACAGCCAGGTATTGTCAGAATTGAAGTGATACATAACATTCCATACGACGGGGAAAATAAACTATTTAATAACAGTTTAACTATATCAAGGGTGCCTATCTTGACAGTAGTCTAACGCTGAGTCTGTAGTGCATCTCTTCCGCGCCGGCGTATACTGCCATGCACCGGAAGTCGCGATGCAGCGCATTGGCGCCGCTTCTTGTATCCGTGGGTACGTGAGAACGCCATCAGCTGCCTGGGTGACTTGCCAGTGAGGCTCCAGGCAGCTGTGTCCATCAAGGTTGCCTGGCTTAGGCGAGATTGTGACAGCTAAACTAGGTCGTGCCTTTGCGACATCGCGTCCAGATTATCAAAATTTCCTTTATTTAAGACTTTTGGCCTGTGTCCTTAATTGGCTGCGACTGTTGTAAAACTAATCCGCTCGTCTGGCATGCCGTCACAGCCTGGTCGCTGCCACATCTACCACTTCTTTCTAAGCTTCGCTGCCTCCCTATAATATATAATTCATTTATATATAATTCATTTATATATAATTCATTTATATAGCGCCCCAAGAGAACTTAATCTCTATTCAGGCGCTTCGCATATGCCTCGGGGCTCGAGCCCACGACCTCAGTCAGACCTCGGTCGGGGGCAAGCACCGTAACCGCTAGACCAAACCAGCTCGGCGTAAAGCATCGCATCGACTTAAAAATCCTCTCTATGGCCAGCAAGTCGTTTCATTGTCTTTTAAAAGCCTATCATCCGACCTCCTTGCTTTATCCGACCTCCTTGTTCAAACGGGTTGCTCTCGTATTGCCTTCTCCGTGGCTTTCAGTCTTCCTCGCACTAAATTTAAATTCTTGCTGACCGTGCTTTCAACTCGCTCACCCCGAAAGTCTGGAACTTGCTTCTAGTTCCGTCGCCACCTAAATTCGCCAACTAGGTACAATTTTAGTCTCAACTAAAGGCCTATCTGTTCCGCCCCGCTGTATGCAGCCCAGTGAACTCGTCTTTTTAGCTGCTGCTTACTTGCGTGCTTACGATTCAGTGCATGCTCCTAAACAGAGGTCCTACTAACCGGCGCAGGCACTTCGTGTTGTCTTCTTGTGTACTTTTCTACGTCTGCCTATGCAAGATGACTTCATCATCACTCCATCATCATCTCTCATCAACTCTTGGCTATTGCTTCACTGGCACCGAGTTGTAAAGCATCAGATTAGCAAGAGCACTATGCAAAGTACTAGTTTTTATTGCTATTATTGTTCTTATTTTTTATATTTTTTGGCAAGTTTGTTCCCTGAAGTGTGTAGTCGGACGCGCTGCAGAAGAGCTGCACTGTCAGCAGACTGTTCACGATCGGTAGGGCTCTATTTGGGTGAAAAGACGAAGCCACGTAGTGCTAATATTGGCAATAAAATTCTCGGCGGCGAAAGGGAATGCTCTTTTCTGGGATCTTTCCTATGATGGTACTGAGGATGCCTGAGTAAGTAGCAGTCATTTAAGTGAAACTATTACACACTCCTTGCTATGATCTGCTTTCTACTCAGAAGACAAAGGAAACCATTTCACAGCTAGTAGAACTCTACTACGACTAAACTGCTACTGACATTTGCTTGACGTTACATATTTTTCCTGCAGTTTGGGTGACATTTCAACTCCTCCGTAATAGCGTCATATGAAGCAGGCTTTCCATCACAGCTCCGGCTCACTGCTCAGCACAGCAATCTTTGATCTTTTCATCCAGCTAAAAAGTTTATGTGCAGCTTAGGTTCCAGCAGATAATAATTTATTTGCGTCGCATAGGCCTTGAGTGTGACTTCCAGCATTGCTACTACCTCGGTTGTTTCCCTTCAACTTTCTCGCGGACTTTCGTGGGCTCCCAATCAATCAGCGCAAACTGATTTATAAAGGAGTGCACTTTTTAATATTCTTCATTGCGCTTCGTCTTTTTCGTGCTCATGGGTGCTGGCATTGTGCACGTTACCACTAGCCATGTTTACATGTTGACATTGTGCACGGTACCTCTTAACACACTACGCTTGTTGACATGTAGGCATGTTACCATCAACCGCTTAATAGTGCTTCCTTTATATCATCTTTAAATTGCTTGGAAAGAGATTAAGTTCCCAGAGGGTGCTGTACAAATTTACTATTAATATTTTTTCAAACTTGGACGGCACAGGGTCAGAGAGCACAGGGTAATAGTCACTACCAAATGAGCTGCTGATGCTGCTGCAATGAGTTGCAAGCTTTTCTCGTGATAGTTTGTGAATTTGATATATCGATATTTAACTTGAAGCGAAATGGAGGACGAAGCCGAGAATCCTCTTGAGCAAACGCCTTTTCTATGCCCTTCATCTAACCCTTCATCTAGGCCTTCATCTAACCCTTCATCTAACCCGCAAATGGTTAGGACCGGCATACCAACCATGCCAAGTTCTGCCATTTTCAGGATATCTCCTGCAACCGTTACGGTAGTTCGAACCGTTAGTATTCCGCTTGTTTTCAGCTGGACACTGCAAACGTTCCTTGATTTTAGTCTGGAAAATTGTGCAGAGTATTCACTTTGTTATAGGAAGTGATAAAGTCGATAATGCACCTCCATTCTGAAAATGTGTGCATATTCAAGTGCAGAGTTTAATGCGAATCCGTGACGCCTCGCAACGTGCACCTAAATCGGTTCATACAAGGCGGGCTATGCGGGTGCGAGAATAGTCAGAAGGAGTTTTTTGGTCGTCGCTCGACTTATTTTGACAAATAAATAGTGTATAGTTAGGCTCAAAAACGAGATGCTTGATGGAGAGAGCTAGGCAGCCCAGAGTTCGCGCCGTCACGAGAGACGTACAGGAGGCGTGGCCGGAGTTACTAGAAAGGCTCTGGGAAGCAAGTGGTGGGCGTGTCGTCCACCGGTCGCTTTCTCTCCAGCTCACCGACAGTTCACAATTTTGGGAGTCAGCATGAACCCTAATCAATCGATTAATTATTGTAATATAAATGGAAACTATAGCTCATCAGCGAAGCTTACAGAGATGGAAAGCATGAGCTAGGAGCCTGAGAGCCCCCGGCACCTGACGGCGATATAAAGGGGCTCCTGAGACGCTGTCAATGAAACAAAATGTGTTTTTAAATGAAAGAGAGATATTACCTGGATTTCAATAAAAGAGCTAGAACATGCTGTTACAACTACGAAGTCGAGTACTCGTAGCTTCTTACCATAAAATTCTGAATAGGAGCCTCGAATGGGTACCGCTATACTGAACTTCAACTGCAATCTACTGCCATCGCTTCGGTCCAAGATATCGCTTATAGAAACTAGTTCCCGACGTCCATACCTCTAGAAACACTAGCTATAATAACTCAATAATAGCCCCCGTCCGTGCGATTCTCTTACTAGCAGCCGTCGTTTGCACACTTCGCTTCTTTTCCGGACCTTACCTCTCCTATTAGTCGGCGTACTTTGGCGGCAGATGTTGAAGCGTAGGGAGGGAGGGCGCTCGAACTCTCCACTCGGGCCGGTGGCGAGCAGCTGGCCATCCAATCCGCCTAGCCCGGCTCGGTTGGCACGCTCCAACAAGATGGCCGCTCGGACGCGACGGCGGATGAACTTCGCCACACGCTCGGGGGCGGGGGCTCTTAGCGAGCGACGCTCCTAGGCGTAGGCAGCTAGGTAGGCAGCAGGCGCGGGCTCGCTCACTCGCTCTCCGCAATCTATCTCTCGCGAGCGCGACGTCGCCATGCTCCAGCGTAATTAGCTTCAACCTACGGGCAGTCTCTACTTCCACTCGCGGAGTTTCTCTTTCGGTCTGCGCCCTGCGAACTGCCGCAGCAGCAGCAGCAGGCTCCGAACGACAGGCGCAGGCGATGCAGCGCCGCATCGCATCGGTCCGGCTCTGGTCTCTGACTTTGTGCCCGCCAAAGAGTCCAGGCGGTCGGCGCGGCCACGTTTTAATTCCGCCTAGCGATGCCCACCCACTCGTCTCTGGACTGGCAGCCGCCCCCCCCCCGTAGCAGCCGCGTGGCTGCGGCTGCGGCATCGAACGAATTCGAGCGGGTCGACGAGGCGCTGTCGAAGTCGACGTCGAAGTCGACGAGATGCTGTTCGTTGAGTTGGGGCTGCTGCTGGCGCCAATTGCTGCGATCTGTCATCCTTCGCTGCCTGCGGGAGCCTCGAGGCAAACGTGAAGGCCCCGCCTTGCATCGCAAGGAGCAAAACAAGTGCCACTCACTCGGTTCATAGCTACTTTTCTCGATCTCCCTCTCGAAGTTCAGCAGCCAGCCAACGAAGTCTCCGAAGCCATCGAAGCTTTGGTACGCTGCACGAGACATCTCCAAGAGCGTCATCGGCCCAGAAATAGTCTGTTGTTCGGTTCGCACAGCAGAGCGCCAGCCGATGACCAACACCGTCAGTTTATTTTATGACGCACGGAGCCGAGCGACGCGCGGCTCCCTTCTCCCACTTGACTGTATTCGACTGCTGCTGTCCCCTGATCGACCCCGATGATTCATCTAGGAGGACCAAAACTGTGTACAGGCTGACCCTGATGGTGAATCCGCCATCTCTTCATCACTGGGTTACCATCCTGTGTCCACGCCACATCACAGACGGACCACAGCTGTGCACTGGCCCCTCTCGGTGAACCAAGTCGGCCATTCGCTACCGCGACCCGTCACGGCGCCGGCGCCAAGCGGTGCTAAACGAAAGCAACTTAATGGCGGCCTTGTCGACGACGCCCACGGTCACCATCCCGCGTCGTTCGAGCCTCTTCGCTCGCTGTCGGCGTCAAAGCTCCTCAGACTTCGATGCCGTCGGCGTCAGGTCGTCGAACTGGCGGTAGTCGCCAGGCGACGGCACGACGCTGACTTCGTCCGCCCGTCCTTCCGTTCGTCCGTCCGGAGACATCGGCGCCGCGTGAAGCGGATTCGTGCGAAACGAACGTGAAGAGGCCTCGAGGCTTTTACAGCCGGAGCAAACGTGCGGCGCCATTGGTAGCCGTCGCTGGCGCTGAAGTCTCCAACGGTGCTGCTGCTCTCTCTCTCTGTCTCTCTCTGTCTCTCTCTGTCTCTCTCTCTGTCTCTCTCTCTCTCTCTCTCTCTCTCTCTCTCTCTCTCTCTCTCTCTCTCTCTCTCTCTCTCTCTCTCTCTCTGTCTCTCTCTCTCTCTCTCTCTCTCTCTCTCTCTCTCTGTCTCTCTCTCTCTCTCTCTCTCTCTCTCTCTCTGTCTCTCTCTCTGTCTCTCTCTGTCTCTCTCTCTCTCTCTCTCTCTCTCTCTGTCTCTCTCTCTCTCTCGTCTCTCTCTCTGTCTCTCTCGTCTCTCTCTCTGTCTCTCTCTCTGTCTCTCTCTCTGTCTCTCTCTCTCTCTCTCTCTGTCTCTCTCTCTCTCTCTCTCTCTCTTCCTTTGTCTCTCTCGTCTCTCTCTCTCTGTCTCTCTCTCTCATGTCTCTCTCTCTCTCTCTCTCTCTCTCTCTCTCTCTCTCTCTCTCTCTCTCTCCCCCTCTCCCTCTCTCCTCTCTCTCTCTCTCTCTCTCTCTCTCTCTATCTCTCTCTCTCTCTCTCTCTCTCTCTCTCTCTCTCTCTCTCTCTCTCTCTCTCTCTCTCTCTCTCTCTCTCTCTCTCTCTCTCTCTCTCTCTCTCTCTCTCTCTCTCTCTCTCTCTCTCTCTCTATGTCTCTGTCTGTCTCTGTCTGTCTCTGTCTGTCTCTATCTCTGTCTCTCTCTCTATCTCTCTCGCTATCTCTGTCTCTCTCTCTCGAATGGAAATTAAGGCAGCAGCGGTCTGGGACAGAGGCGAAACGCAGAATAGACATAAGTAACAAAATGCCGGAAACGGGGCGCCGAGTTCGAGCCAGTAGGGCCGACGACGTGAGTCCGCGAGCTGCATCGCTGTCTGTCACCGTTCGATGTCCCCTTGCAGGTCCCTGACAGGAGACCGAGCGAGAGAGAGATACTGTATCGCCGCCATCTGGAGAGAGACGGTGAACCTGTGCGCGGCACGTCAGCATAAGCGGACTATAGGGGTGTGGCAAAAGGAGCCTCGGCTACTTTTGATCGATTGTCTTAAGGCGGCAGAGAGGTCAAAGCGTTTGACCCGCTTAAGCTTAGCGCTGTTCGATGAGCTTTTAAGTGCCCATCTGCCACTCTAATCAGTTGACCTTTATTTGCTTCTCGTTCATTGGCGCGCATCGCGCTGCATGGGATACGACGCATCCTGCGGCGGCACTTGGGGGTTCGGGGCCACTCTTCGGCCTTCATCCGATATAGCTCTTTTATTAAGGCAACCGCATGGCCCTCGTTCGGGTTCAAAGCAGGCGTCGTAGCTGCCACTACGAAGCTAAACGCCCATTCATAAGAGGAGGCCATGGCGGACGCGCGCTTGCGACTGGGCAAAACGATCTCTGGGGAGTAGCGTGCGTTTCTGAGAGAAGTCCTCGCCGCAACGGTTCAGTCCTCTCAGTGCGGCGCTCTCTTTTCGGAGAGAGTTGGCAACGTCAGCGAGCGAAGAGTCACCGGGCACTCCCCGAGACTCTAAGGAATGAGCAGAGCGATCGGCTCTGCTCTTACTTGAGCCCCAAGCAACTCATCGGCGATCGCGTCGGCGAAAATGCCGCCTACACCGCCTACGGGTAGAACGTTTAGCCCAGGTGGCCAGGCTTCGAATCCACCAGCTGCCAGCTGCTCGCGCATCTTCTGCCCAACGAAGCATGGCGCTCAAGCCGCGCTCGGACGGCGCGCGCTTGGAGCAATGCGACAGCAGTCCGAAGTAAAGGGGCACCGCGAAGGAAATGCCATCCTCGGGCCAAGGAGGTCTGGGCACTGGCGCAGCCCTTACCCGCCCCCCCCCCCGCACACGGTTCAGCCTCGGGACCGCGCGCGGGCGGCTCTTGGCAGACGCGCACTTTTACGCATGCATGATCTACTCGTACAGCCGTACAAACGTGCACGTAATCTGAACAGCGAGTGGAGCAGGGCAGAGTAGACTCGCTTGCAGAGAGAGAGAGAGAGAGAGAGAGAGGGGGGCGAAAGGGGAGAGGGAGAGAAAGAGAAGGAGAGGGTGGGAGAGCGTGAGAGACAGAGAGGGAGATGAGATGGAAGCGGTAGAGAGAGAGGGAGAAAGAGAGAGACAGTGGGGAAGAGTGAGAGAGTGGGGAGAGAGAAAGGGAGAGAGAGGCATTGGTGAGAGAAGAGAGAAGGAATATTGAGACTATAGGAATATAGAGAGCGAAGAGAGGAGGGGGAGGAAGACAGAGACGGGGACGGAGGGAGAGAGAAAGAGAGGGAGAGAGAAAGAGAGGGAGAGAGAGAGAGTAGAATGAGAGCGAGAGAGATAGGGAGGGAGATAGAGAGAGACGGAGAGAGGGGAGATTGGAGAGGGACAGAGGCAGAGAGAGAGAAGAGAGAGAGAGAGAGAGAACGAGCGGGAGCGAGAGGGAGAAAGGGAGGGAGATAGAGAGGGGAGAGGGACAGAGAGACAGGGAGACAGAGAGACAGAGAGAGGGAAAGAGAGAGAGAAAGAGAGAGACAAATTGAGAGTTTCGCGCGCGCGCCGGTGCGGACGCGGAGGCACCGAGATGAGCGGCGCAGTGGCGACTCTCCAATTCGAAGGGCAAAAGTAGGGCAGCGTCCAGCTTGCAATTTCCGCGATGGACAGCGCCGTCAAGCCGGAGACCTCCGCGTAGTGACCGTGGCTGCGACTCGTCGAAGACCACCACCTGGCGAATTTGAGTTGAGGCGAAATCGCTTTCTTTCTTTGCGGTGGCGAGCTCCCTGCGACCGGCGAGCCTTGCGTTTCGGCTCGCTGGCTGGCGGGGATCTGCGTCCCGAGGCGCTCGCCCACGTGTAAACGCCGCCGCGAGGCGCTCGCTCACCCACAGCGGCGGCCGCCGCCGCCTTCCGACAGAGTAGCGTCGCGCGCCGCTCTATCGCACGACACCGTCGTCTTAAAGTGCGTATCGTAAAGTACGGCCGCCACTGGATGACGGAGGAACGGGGTGCAGGTGCTCGCCTCGCGGGCGGTGCGGAGCGCGGGCGGCGGGCGTAATGCTGCTGACGGAAGTTGCAGCCGGGCAATTTAGCGGTGACCAATGAGGTGGTCGGAGCCGCCCTATTGCGGTCATAGCCACGATGCACGTGCGCCCGACGCGGATCGGCTGGGCGAGGAGATGTGGAGTAGTAGGAGTGGCTACTGACAGCTAGGAGGGGCTGCAGACAGCGCCTCGCAGAGCAGCGTTGTCCAAGGTGCATCTGCCGCGTCGTCTGTCCTGAGCGGGGCGGCGTTGTCCGCAGCTGTGAATCGCCCGCCTCCTTGGCACGCTGGCTTTGCATCGTCACCGTACACTGTACATCATCACCGTACACCCGTGGTGGCGGCACGCTGGCTTTGCATCGTCACCGTACCGCCGCCGCCGCCGCCGCCGCCACCGCCGCCGCCGCCGCTGCCGAGAGAAAACTGCTCGCGCCCTCTGCTACTTCCCAGTCGAGTAGATCGTTTGCTGCGAGCAGCGGCGGGTGACGATTGCTTCTAGATTTAGAAAGTGACCGAATAGAGCGCCGATGCGAGAAGCCGGTGTATCAAACAATTTTCCGTCAAGCAGCAAGTGGAATGTAATGTGTCTCCGTCTGTAACTCCACAAAGCCACACGTTGACTGGGTTGATTTTACGCAAGAGAGGGTGTGTTTTCTATAGCGCACTTGAAGCCTACTTGGCACCTTTTGGCTTTCGGTGTCCATTGCGAAAGCCAAGCGGAGATGTTATTGAATACGCTAGCGGCTAGACTATCGCAGACCGGAAGCCACTTCAGTTTAATGCCGACTTTGTGGTGCGGCACATGTAGACCATTGAAAATAGCTTTCCTCCATGGTGCGGCCCAGGTTCCCGGGTCTGTGCCACCTACTGTAGGTATAGAACCTGTACAATACAGGGTTGTAAAAAACAGGATATAATACAGTCCTTAAAGTCAACTATGCATGTATAATATATACATTTCGATCGAGTTCGACCTCATCGAGGTCGGCGTGGACGTGCATATCGACGACCGCGACGGCGCTCCAGAAGTGCCACGACGTGTTGTTTGAATAAACGGACGGGATGACAAATATCGAGAGAAATAGCGGTACCTCGGCGCTCGCGAAGATTTTTCAAGGATTTTTATGTTTTAATTGTACAGTGCGTATTATAAATGCAAACAATATATAATACATGACCGGATAAGAAAAATCGTATATTTAAGAGCAAAAGCGCCGCCGCAACCTTCGCCGCTATCTTGACCATTGCAGCTGTTTCTCATGCTCTGCGTCGCGCGAAGCGTCTTGGCAAAGCGACGGCGCCCATCACTGCGCCTGATCTGCGGGCCAGGGAGTCGCACGAGACGGTTCCAAAACGAATAAGTTTGCGATGAGGTGGCGAATGCAACAAGTCCCTTATTGTAAAACACTATACCTAGGGGGTACGAGGTGTTGAAATAATTGCGTGCAGCAACGGTGCAACGCGGCACTAAAGCGATTCATCGCCTAACTGCAGCAGCAGCGACATTCAGTATGCTAATCCTGAGCAGAGCAAAGGAGACAGTTATTCAACGCTATTCGAAGTTTCAATCACAGTATGAGCTTCTATGTTGTTATGGATTCATACGTAAAAGAGACACTTGCAAAAGGCAAGGTGTAAAACAGCTGTGTGCGGAAAAAGACACGCTCGATTAAACCACGCGTCCAGAAACCTACTTTCCGATTTCTAGTGACAAAGGTTTTTGTCGTACAAAGGCTGTATGCACGAATGCAGTTACTTGAGTACCTTGTCAGTTCACACGATCCGTGTGGTCTGCGCTACTACCCTTTAAAGCAGGAGAAAGTGAGTAGACAGGAAGAATATATATATGTATATATATATATATATAATAATGCACTTGATAAAGCGCCCTCAGAGAACTCAATCTCTCGCTAGGCGCTTTACATTTGCTGCAAATGGAAATGTAATTGAATGGTGAGTAAAATCATGCTTGAAAAACAAACGAAATGAATAACATGGTTAGGGGTGACATGCACAGGGTCAGCATGCAAATGTGGTTAGTGGCAGCATGCACAGTGTCAGCACGCATAAGCACGTGAAGGACGAATCACAGGGACCCACTAAATGCTGTCCTAAATAGGTGTGTTCTTAGGTTCCTTTTAAATGTGGTCAGGTCAGGGGATGTTCTGACGCAGGTCGGGAGGGAGTTCCAGGCTTTGGGAGCATACGAACTAAATGCACGGTCTCCAAAGGATTTGAGGTTTGTATGAGGTATTTGTAGACTGTTGGATTCCGAAAACCGGGAGGTACGATGCTTGGCCTGATGGGAAAGTAGATCTGAGAGATAGGCTGGAGGATATACATCCAAGCCTGCCTGGCTGACCTCGGCATTTCGCACTCTGATCTACAGGCCGCATTGCGGCGGCTGTGCGTCTCAGATTTCATTTTAGGGTCGGAAGCCGTGCGATCCCTGTTTCTGAACCGGGAGTCTCGGGTAGCCCTCGTGGCCCCGGCAAGGCAGGACTTCTTTGGCTAAAGTACCATCATTTATTCTAATATTTTAATATATGTCATTTACATCATGTATCTGAGTCGGCTCTACCTATTATAATAACCTCGGGTCGGTAAATAGGCATTCTTATACGCGGAGTATTCCCGTATGCGGAGTGAGACTAATATTACTTAAAACTTAACAGAATTTCATAAGTGTCAATTTAACAATGCAAAACAATCAGGGCACACAAGCTCCGATTATACAAAGAAGACTATAATTTTCCGATGGATGCGATTTTGGGATTCGTTTTCTCAATCTTATCTACAATTGCAAAGTACTCACTATATACTGTAAGACTGCAATCTGGGACGCAGAACTGCTATTCTAATAAATGGAGTATTCCTATATCCAATAACCAATATTTCTATACGCGGAGTCGAATTATGTATACTATTAATGTATTGACAGTACTTGCAGTGTATATATGCGTACATATACCCTCTCTTTATATGTATGTATATATAGATCTCTCTCTCTCTATGTATATATATATATATATATAGAGAGAGAGAGAGAGAGAGAGAGAGAGAGAGAGAGAGAGTGTGTGAGAGAGAAAGGCAGATAAACTGAGGGACAGATAGGGAGAGAGAGGGGGATAACGCGAGACACCTGGATAGATGGGAAAAAGTATATATTTATTTATTCATAGAGAGAGAAGAGAAATGAAAAGTAGATAACTAAAAAAAAGAGAGAGAGAAACAGAGAGCGAGAAATCACAGCTCACAGCCCTGATTGCCGACCTCTACTCCTGCTCACGTTTACGGGTCGCCAAGTCGGATTTGGCTCGAGATGCGACTCGTTCGCGATCCGGGAGGAGAATCCGCGGTCAGGGCTCTGATTTAGGGTACTGGGCCAGATACTGTTTATCTTCTCTGGAACCTCGCGCGCCACAGATTGGCTAACACCGTCCCGGCTACTCGCTTGCGCTCGTCGCAACCGGTAGCTGCGGCATAACGAGACCGACGCTGCTGGCTCGCTCTGGCGCGCAGACCCTCCTGCTCTCGTTCGTCGCGCCAAGGCCGTGCGATCCGACCCCGCCGGCTATCGGAAACGGGGCGGCAATGGGGCGGCAACGGGGCGCAGAGAAAACAATCGACCCCAGCCGCCGCCGCCGTTGCGTTGCCGCCGCCGCCGTTGTCGCCGCCGCCGCCGCCATTGCGTTGTCGCCGCCGCCGCCGCCACGGAGCTCAGAACCCGGCGATTTCCGATTGCGATTGCGATTCCCGATTGCCCGCCGGTCTTTTGCGATGGGCAATCTGCTCAGCCGGAGGGCCGTCCAGCGCAGGGCGGAGAACGAAGCGAAGTACCACCGGTGACTCTGACTGTGCGCCGCGTCGCGTCGTACGCAATTCTCCCCCCCCCCCCCGATTAGCTCCGCTCCGACACGCACGCAGGTGCTCGAGCGACCGTCAGCCGACGCACGGCGCAGAGTGGCGGACGGGGGTGGGCGGAGCCTCGCGCAGCCCCTGCAGTGCGGCGGTCGGGAGCTGGTGCACACAGGTGGGCGCCCGTGCGGGCAGCGGCTATCGGCTCGTTTAAGTTTCGCAGAGACTTAAACCTAATCCCTTCCAGACGGCCCACTCATTCATATTCTCGGTCGCCTGGAGACGGGCCGACTATAAGCTAGCGAGCGCGACCAGCCATGTTGCAGTGCTCGAAAAATAGCTCGCCTGCTCGCTCTCGACGTCGACGAGGAAATACCATCGAGCGACGCCACTTTCACAGTTTAATGCGATGAATTTCCCGCTGTCGCTCTGCTGCTGCTACTGCTGCTGCTGCATGTGTAAGTGAACGTCGCCGGCCGCCAACTCCGCCCCCGAGCCGCGTGCGAGGATGCGCGCACGCGCGAGCGGCTCGCAACCTGGCGGCCGTCCGTGCGGTTGCGAGTGACGCCAAATTTCTTCGGACGAGAGGACGCACTTCGCGCGCACGCCCGCGCCAACGCGCGCGCGCGCGATCGCGACGCGCTGCGAGAGCGCTGGCGGCGTTCTGACGCTTTAGGTCTGCTCGCCAACTGCGCTCAGTCCTCGAGCGACGACCTCGCGTCGACGCTCTACCTGATCGTGCGCTGGGCCGCCGACGCCGAGGACCTCTCGAATCTCGCCTCCTACGCCGCCTACGGCGCCAATCAGGCGCTTCAGTCTTACGTGAGTCTCGCCGCGTGCGTCGCAGCTGCCGCCGTCGCTTACGCTCTCGCCTCCGACGCCGCCGGCGGCCCGACGGCGCGTCCTGCGATCTCGCCGAGAGGCACGCGCGCCTCTCGGCCAGCCGGCGGCGTCTGGAGGCGACGGCCAGCGGCGTCCGAAGTTCGCCGCTGACGCCTCGCGACGCCGTTGCAGCTGCACGCGATACGAGACAGCGACTTCGGACGACGCATCGCGACGACGGTGGCCGGCATGGGCGGCTCGCGCGACGTCTCCAGGCTCTTTGTTCTGGCCGCGCCCGCGTACGTGCCCAGCGTCGATGAAAGCTACGCTGCCGACTGCGCCGTCGACGGCTCGCAGCGCACGCTCGCCGACTGGCGGGTGAGACCGGCCTTCCTCGCGCGCGCGCGCGTGGCACCAGCTGCCGCCCCGCCCACCCGCCCGCCCCCGCACACCGCGCTCCGCCCCCGCGCGGCGGCGCCACGCAATCGCATGCGCCCGCCCGCCCCGCCCCGCCCCGCCCCCTGCGATGCCCGCGACGGTGAGGCGAGCGAATGAGCGCCTCGCCGCCCTCCTCTCCGTCGCAGAGGTGTCTGTGCGGCATGCGGGCAGCCATCGGTCAGTTTCGCTACGGCCTTCGCAACCTGACGGCGCTGGCACGAGCTGGGTCGCTCACCCATCGCTACACGGCCAGCGGCGAGCCGGATGACGAGCTCTGCCGCGGCGCGGCTGCACCAAGCGGCAGCAACCGCGCTTCCGCCAACTGCGTCATGCTGCGGGCGGCCAGGGCGCTTCGCGAGCTCGACACCAAGCTGATGACCCTGGTGAGTGCTGGCTTACCTCGGTAAGCGCCCGTCCGGCCGCCGCCGCTCGACGCCATCGTTCTGCCTGGCGAGCGAGCGGCGGCGGCCAGCTCGACGGCGTTCGCTCGCTCGGTCGCGCCGGCGGTCGCCGCTGGGCTCCACCGGCGTGCTGAGGCGCGCGTAACCCGTCGCCGCGCGTCGGCCGCCGGCGTTGCGGCGGCGGACCGCGTTTCGCCGCGGCATCGCCGGCCAGGAGCGGCTCCAGCAGCCGCCGCCGCTGCCGCGTCGCGCTAACCGCTCGTCCCGCAGAGGTCGTGAACTTCGCGTGCCTTTTCTCTTTCGACGCAGCTACGGTTGACCAGGGCGTCGACCTGCACGCACGGCACCCAGCTGCCTCCGGGCCCGACGTGGCAGTACCCGCAGGCGTTCCAGGCGTCCATCTACGCCGCCGTGCTGCACAACCTGCAGGGTCAGCTGCAGAGCATGCTGAGCAGCTTGGCCGCCTACCACGGCCGCTAGCGCCCATCTAATCGCCGCCGCCGCCGCCGCCGCCGCCGCCGCCGCCGCCGCCGCCGCCGCCGCCGCCGCCGCCGCCGCCGCCGCCGCCGATCTTGGCGCGGCGGCGTCGGAGGGAGCCGGCCGCGCGTTCGCTCGCCCGGTCGCGCTTTCGCGTCGACCTCGTTCTGAGCGCTCAGGCAGTACCCGTCTCATCTGTGCCGAGCTGGCTTGGTCTAGCGGTTAAGGTGCTCTCGCCCCGACCAAGGTCTGACCGAGGTCGTGGGCTCGAGCCTCGAGGCACATGTGAAGCGCCTGAATAGAGATTAAGTTCTCTTAGGGCGCTATATAAATGAATTATATGTGATATAGGGCGGACACCTCGGGTAGCCGGGCGCGCTAGAAGCGTCGCTCGCGTCCGACGAGCGGTTGCGGCGTTGGACTCCTGTCGGAGATAGCGGGCGCGGGCGCCCGCTATCTCCGACTGTGCTAAGCCCAGACGCGTTATTTATTATTCTGCGGATACGCGACGGCCCGCATCGGGCCAACGCTACGAACATTACATAGCGGAAAGCTTGAGCGTGTATTCATTCATCGTCGAGACCCTTGACCCGCACATCCGCGGCTGGTGCTGCTCTGAATTCGGCAAGGAATTTCTGCTAAGCAGGGATTTTACCGGTAGACGCAGCTCTGAAATAAAATTGAAACGTTACTAATTGGGACTGTTACGCAAACTGTTCAAACTGTCGCGGCGTCCGGTGGCAATGCCGCGTCGCGGGCCGGTCGCGCGAGGCGTCGCGTCGCGGCGTCGCGCGACGCTGCGACGCACTTTTCTCGCGCTTCGCTCCGCGATGAGACGACGGAACCTATGAGGGTGCGAACTATCTGACGTCGTATTCGGCATTTATGAAAGCCTCGATGCGACTTGCAATGATTCGACGAGGGCCGCGCGAATGTTTATTGATGCGCTTCCCGGCTAGCGAATGGATTTGATGAGGCTTTGATGTGGCTGGCGCACGACTTTTTGAGGGAAATGAGTGACAGCTTGGCAATATCTGAGTACACTATCTTGTGAAGTGCTAGAGATTATATAATTTTACTACTTGCATCCGTGAAAATTCTTGGAAAACTCCAAATTCTGTTTTGGAAAGGCAGGCCCGGGGTACGCTGACGTAGCTCGCGAGCCCGCCCAACTGACTGCCAAGCTTAGAGTTCTTAGCTATGGGAGAAAAATCTGTAGAAGAGGAAAAAGGAAAACCTATTAAAAAATTGTATATAATAATTTTCACATATTTCTAATTCAATGAAATGAACTCGTCAGCATCTGGTTGCAAATCAGCACTGAGTTTCGCGTTCGGAAAGAATGAATGTCCTGAGACCATTTTTAATTTATTTTAACCATATAGCGTGCCCCGTGAAGGATCGTGGGCAGATTTTATTTTTGTGTGTCCATCACTTACCAAAGGTCACGAAGCATGACTTCCGGTCGGCTACACTCACTCTGGAAACTTTCCAATAGGCCAACCCAGCTGAAGTCCGAGCGGAAGCTGGGAAACGCCTGTCGTCCCTTCGGGCGACAGCAAAAGGGGTCGTAATGCAAAGAGCGGGCAAGCTGCTGGAATGACATGGCCACATTTTGAAAAAAGTCTTTTCAAGTTTATAGTCCAGTATAGTTCTAGCATTCAATTTTCTATTTCAACGATGAGAGTGCATGTTTCAGTAACATATACAAGCTAGCAAACTATTTACACTTTTTTGGCAATCATTATCGTTGTACCGCGTAGCATTACTTTAATTATCACAACGACGACTCAATTGTAAACGTGACGTTAGTGACTGCGACAAACTTACGGGCTAACTTATAAACTTAGCGTATTATTGGCGTAGGTTCCGACCTTTGCCGAGCCCATGTGGTGGAAAATGCAAGAGTGCAAGAATATCTCTCTCTCTCTCTCTCTCTCTCTCTCTCTTGTTCACGTACTCTCTGAGTGTGTGTGTGTGTGTGTGTGTGTGTGTCTTTATCTTTTCCTCGCATTCTCTCTTTGACTGGCTTTATGTCTCTCTCTCGCACTCTTTCTCTCGCGCTCTTTCTCTTGCACTCTTTCTCTTGCACTCTCTTGCACTCTCTCTCGCTCGCTCTCGCTATCGCACACCTTATCTCTAGTAATCCATGTATATGAATATCCACACTTAGCTATCTTTCTCTAAGCTCTGTACTGGTGCCCACGATTGCCTTGCGATGTGGTGCATAATTCACCCAGAATAAACCCAGGCGCCCCCGCCCGCCTGCGCCGCGTCGTGCCTGCCCTTTTCCCGTAGGGTAATTCAGGCGCACTAACGAAAATCCGGTTACGGATAAGTACGAAAAGAATGGAAAACATTTCTGCTAAACGTGATCTGACAGCAGGATCTCACTGGTCTAAAATCTGCAGGAAAGCTCATTGGCCTCGCGGGAATGCAGTGATGACGCCTCCCTTCGTCTGAAAACCCACGGCGCGCGCACTAAGAGGCACAAAGAGGTGCAACAGTTACCTCGTTCTAGCGGATCTAGCCGCATCGATACTTTCTAAACCCCACCCTCCTCTTTTACCCTCTGCTTCCTTAATCTTTTCTTTCTTTATCCTCTCACCTCCCTCCCTTTCTCTCGTCCTATACGTTCTTTTATCCTCTCGCTCTCTGTCTCTCTCGTTTTTTCTCTTTCTCTCTATCTCTCTCTCTCTTTCTCTCTTTTTGTCTGTCTCTCTGTTTCTCTTTCTCTCTCCCTTTCTCTCTCTCTCTCTCTCTATCTCTCTCTCTCTCTCTCTCTCTTTATTTCTCTCTCTCTCTTTCTCTCTCCCTCTCTCCCTTTCTCTTTCTTTCTCTCCCTTTCTCTCTTTATTTCTCTCTTCTGAGAGATGCGTCCGCGCCGCTGAGGCCGATGTCTTCTGGGAACCTCGCTTGACTCAACTCGACCGGAAAGCAGCGGACGGGAACCGTCGAGAACGATGACTACGTTAGAGCGCGACGCAGCCGGTGGAGACGCTGACGTAGTGCCTCGCTCTCACTTTAAAGCGGAATGAGCTACGACTCTCACGCTCTCTGCCCCAGCGCGAGAACGCGGCGGAAGCGGTGTGGCTGTATCGTTAGCAGGTACGTACGGCGAAGCGGTTACTCGCGCACGAGCACACGCTGCCAGCGAGCAGACGAACTACTGCGGGCGCCGGAGCGGCAAGAGTCGCGAGTCTCGTTCGGTGATTCGGCGGCAAAGGCTCGATGGCTCGTCAAAAGGGCCCCGCGCCGAAGACGCTACACGGCGCGTTCAATGCCGAGGCGACGGCGCGCGTCTCGCGCTACGACGGAAGCTCGAGAAACTTTGGAGAGTGGCCGAGAAAGAGCGCAGCAAAGAACTGCCGGCGAGTGGCGACGAGAGCGGGCGCGTCCCGAGAAGCGGCAGCCGGAGAGCGCATTTTTATCTCGAGAGTGTTTTACGCCAAGCGAGCTCCGCACTTCGGTACGCTCTCGCAGCGCAAAGACATCTATTTCCACTGGTCTCGAGACGAAAGAGATGGGCACTCGCTGCATTGATACACTAGAGAGGCCCACGCAGGCGCGAGGAGGTTCGCACCGCCACAGCGATTCATCCGCAGCCGGGAGAGAGACGTAAGCCGCGATGCACCTGGGAAATAAATATAGACACCGACGTCAGCTGACGCACAGGTAAGCACACGCCTCGAAAGGTCGGAGATAAATGAAAGGCTCCGATAGTTTCTCGCAATTCTCAATGACTTGCGCACTTTGCTTTTGAGCTAATCGAAATCTCAACCGCAATTCACGTACGCAAGAGCACTTTCGGCGATAGATTGTCGCAATTTGACCTCGAGGCACATGAGAGTGGCAACCGTTTAATCGCCTCCTCCTGTGGGACCGTTTTAATTCCCCCCACCCTCCTCTTCCGACTGCTCCGCCCTTGTTCCGCGCCCCTTGCCGCACCGCATCGACCACTCCATCGCCTCTCCTCCGGCGGAGCCGAGTCTAGAGCCTGGATCTGGAGCCGAGTACCGAGTTGGGTGCAACAGAGAAACGGCGGCCGGCGGCTGTGCGGCAGTGACGCCGCGCGACGACGAGCTACGAGCTGCTGCGGCCTGCTGACCTGAAACTGAGAGCCGCTTATGAAATCAGCCGCGATCGGCTGAGGCCGACGAGCAGCGCGGAGCGCGACTGCCGATGCAACGAGATTGGTATCCGATTTACGACTCGACCAAAATACGAGGCGTGAGCCTGACCTCAGTCGCTCTCTAGGAGCAGCGGTCTGCTGGCCGTTAAGTGGCAGGGCAGCGCTGAGCAGTTCGAGCTCCTGACATTTAGCTGGATATCACGGAATCACGGCTGGACATCGCGGAATGAAATTGCATTGACCAATCAGAGAGCCCGCCAAATACCTAGAATGTCAACGATACTGTATTGACCAATCAGAGAGGCTGGTAACTATCGTGGAACGATCCGCGCTGACCAATCAGAAAGCCTGGTAGAGACTGCAATTTCCTCTGCCGGCCGGTGGGCCGGCTGGGGCGATGGCTGCTATTCGCTCAACTCCGAGCCAAATCATTGCTGCTGCGGTTCGCGATCTCCTTCCTGCGATACGGCGATTCGTAGTCAAGTGTTTATAAACTATTTTTCCTCACCGACAGCCGTTCGGTGTACGTAACGCTGATTCAGAAGACGGCTCCGCATGATCAGTTGTCCTACGAGCGAGCGAGGCTTCTACGCCTAAAAGCCGCGCGGATTAAAAGCCACAAGCACGAGCTGCTACGGTCGAGTAGCAACCTGAAAACTCCCCTAAGTAAAAAAATTGTGTCTAGTTCCGTAGATATGACTGGGTGCCTAAATTAAGGCTACTAGAAAAAAGGAGCTCGTCGCCTGCAAACCGCGTAAGTTCCCGTCATTGGTCATCACTAAGTGGTCAAATTCAGCTCAGCCGCGACACGGGCTTACAATGCTTCGCTAGAGAAAGGAGTTGTTCCATTCCAATAGGCCATCGCTTGACGGATCCTCAAAAAGCTCTGATCATATTGTGAGATTCTGGCTAACTATTGCTCAGTCTCTATTCTTCTTTGTGCCAACATTCTTGAAAAGATTGTTGCTGAGCAACTGAGGGGTCGTATAGACTAGAATAAGGTGTACGGAGTATTTCACTCAGGATCAAAACGGCAGCATCCACTGAAACTTTAGGTCTCTTCATTCTATGGCTCCAGCCTATCTTTCAGATATACTACCCCATCAGGCAAAGCATCGTACCACTCGCTTTTCGGAATCCAACAGTCTAGAAATACCTCGTACAAACCTTAAATCCTTTGGAGACCGTGCATTTAGCTCGTATGCTCCCACAGCCTGGAACTCCCTCCCGACCTGCATCAGAACATCCCCTGACCTGACCACATTTAAAAGAAACTTAAAAACATACCTATTTAGGACAGCATTTAGTGGGTCCTTGTGATTCGTCCTCGATGTGCTTATGCGTGCTGACACTGTTCATGCTGCCACTAACCACATTTGCATGCAGACCCAGTGCATGTAACCCCTAACCATGTTATTCATTTTGTTTGTTTTTCAAGCATGATTTTACTTACTATTCTATTGCGTATCACTTTGCAGCAAATGTAAAGCGCCTAGAAAGAGATTAAGTTCTCTGAGGGCGCTTTATCAAGTGCAATATTATTATTATTATTATTATAAACTGCTCTCTTCAGTGTAACCAATGACATTCACTCCAGGTACCAGTGGCGATGCTGCCACTGTTCTACTCGTCCTGTTTGTAGCATCCAGCAGTATTGCTTACAATATCCTACTTGTAAGATTGAGATCACGATAGGCTTATCGGGCGCTGGCGTGGCTCAAGTCGCACTTTTCAGATCGTGTCTAGTCTACGGCGTACGGCTCTCAAACCAGTCGCATGTCACATGATCGGCCACGTGCAGGAGTTGCACATGGTTCCACTGTTCTCGACCTTTCACTGTCCTTCATTTATACGGAGTCGCTCGGGAAAGTGATGCAGACCGGGTATCGGTTGACCATTTTAATGCCAACTAGGCCCACATATACTTACCATGTACGCGATTCGGTTGCGACGAGATGAAGCGACGGATAAATCCAATGCCTTCCCCTTGCAGGATCATCGATATCGGTCTATTTCTTCAAGCTGAGCTGAGATCAAAGGGAAGTCCTTCTCATAGGAATCCCTAAAAGTACAGCTGAAATGAAAACTTAGCTCTCTCGATGGGTGTAGGTACAGTAGCAAAAGCGTCAGCGAGTGCTTTAGTAATTTAGGCGACCCTCTTTAATGTATGGATGAATAATGTCAAAAGTTCTATTATAAATACTGCTTCCGCATCAAACAGCTAGTCATCATATTTGACCCTGGGAGGTATTAGGGACATCGTACTAACTCACTCGCTCTGTCTACTATGGACCGCTGTAAATCGGTGTTGGCAGAGCTAACAAAAAACCATTAAGCCTAAACAGCTGGTGATGAATACGGTTGCTAGGTTGGTTAATAATAAATCCAAGAAATTCAGCCATGAACATCTTGCTCCAGATTGACGAGTGGATACAGAGCAAAATTCTTACTCTTAGCTAAAAGAACAGCTACAAAGTTTGGCTTCTCCGTGGCAGCATTATTTCAACTACTGCAACAGTCTCATAATCTTCGAGCCCTCCCCTCCCCCCCCGCTCCTCTCTGGACAATTAATTAGCCTATATAGTGTTACTCTAAAAGACCAATAATGGCAGCAATAGATGCTTTGTGCAGTAGGTTCTCTAGTGTGGAGCTCACTTGCAAGATTCTCAATAAGCGACCTAACTTCTGCTGACACCTCTGGCGTATCAGTTTAAGCCGCCCTGCGCCGCTACTTTAATGTTACTCACAAACTAGACTGCTCTACTGACTCTACTTATGCTTCTCTCTTTCTCTTTTCTGCTCCACCACTGCACGCCGCAAGTACATGCATGCATACATACATACTGTAAGCTGACGCTCGGACAGCAAGCACGTGACGGAACGCAAGCTGGGGGGGCTTCAACACTCGTGTATTCCGCCAACAGCATTAGGCCACACCGCCGTTCTCCCTACGTCCTGATTTTCAATGCCTGCTCCTGTCCAGATAGTGACTCGCCCTCATAAAACCATTTCCCAATAAATCAACATGGCCCATTAACCAGTGGCCATAAACGCCATCGGCCCATACAATCATCGCACGGCAATAAAACAACCACACATACATATACATACATACATACATACTTACATACATATATACATGCATACGTGTGCGTATGTATGTATGCATGTATGCATACATATTTACATGCATGCATGCCTACATACATATATACGCATATGCAGACATACATGCGTACACACAATTACATGCATACGTGTAATAATAATAATAATAACACTCTTGATAAAGCGCCCTCAGAGAACTCAATCTCTTACTAGGCGATATGCATTTGCTGCAAAGGAAATACGATCGAATAGTTAATGATAGCAAGCTCGATAAACAACAATAATAACATGGTTAGGGAGCGACATGCACAGGGTCAGCATGCAAGTATGATTAGTGGCAGCATGCACTGTGTCAGCACGCATAAGCACATAAAGGAAGAATCACAGAGACCCACTAAATGCTGTCATAAATACTTGCGTTTTTAAGTTCTTTTTAAATGTGGTCAAGTCAGGGGATGTCGTGACGGAAGTCGGGAGTGAGCTCCACGCTTTGAGAGCATACGAACTAAAGGCACGGTCTTCAAAGGATTTGAGGTTTGTTTGAGGAATAGGTAAACAGTTAGATTCTGAAAAGAGGGTGGTAGGACGGCGGTACGCCTATTGAGGGAGTAGATCTGACAGGTAGGCTGGAGCCAAAGAACGAAGGGACCTGAAAGTTAGCGACAAAACCTTAAAGTCGATGCGTTGCTTATCTGGTAGCCAGTGCAAGTCGGCTAGAAGTGGTGTGATGTGAGAATTGTGACGCTTATGACAGACAAGCCTAGCTGAATTGAGATGCGCTCTAGAAGAACTTTGTGATCGATAGTATCAAAAGCTGCCGAAAGATCGAGTAAAACAAGCAAAGACACTCTACCTATGTCTGCATTCCTAAGTAGGTCGCTGTTCACCTGAAGTAAATCTGACTCTGCGGAGTGATTAGCTCTAAAACCAGACTATAGCTTATTAGCAAGGTTAGAAGTTTCAATATATGAGTTCAGCTGGTCTGCCTCGACTCGTTCCAGTGTCTTTGATAGGAATGGTAGAAGGGAGACTGGGCGGTAGTTGCTCAAGTTCTCTTGGTCTAGTATTGATTTCTTGAGTAGTGACCTGACTACAGCCCTTTTGAGATGTGCTAGTACATGACCGGAGGCTAATGACATATCAATGATATTTTAGTTATGCATGGCAGCAGCAGATCAATGTATGCATACATGCGGGTGGATATGAACACATTGTCGGCTAATGCGCTCGCTGTACTTTCAAACTTAGGAGCCAGATACCGCAGTGCCTGTCAGGGATTGTTACATTAGACTGAAATTCGGCTTCTGCCAACTCCATGACTTAAGCTCTATCGTGGCGGCTTTGAAATAACAACCGGAATTGGAAGTTGTCAAGTTAGTCTCGACACAACCAACAGATGGATCTTCGCATCGGATAAGCGCACCGACTCTTGAAAACTAGTGAAGGAGCTTACGAAGCTTCGCAAATAAGCAGCGGACGAGGAGCAAAGAATTTCCGTGAATTTAAATCTTCGAGGTCCACCAAAGCGATGCTTCTCCGCGCTGATGCCACCGAGCTGCTGTGCCCAGTCCCTCTCACCCGCTCTCCTCGCGCCCTCACATGTCGCCGGGCCTCCTTTCCGCTTCAATCGCCCCTGGGTTTTAGTCCTGGGGTAAGGTGCTCGCATTTTACTGCCCGGGTCGTAGGCTTGAGTCCTACAGCGGTCGATCCTTTATTGACCGATTCAAGCGGCGGCGATAGCAGTTAAGGCTCTTCTGCCGCTGCACAAATGAGGCTGTTAAATCAGCTTAAGTAATCAAATGCCTCTTGGAGCGACAGACGTTTCTGGAGCTCGCAGTCATCCCGGTCACGCTCCGCTGGCGGCGCCAAATACCCTCCAGTTACGAACGGGGTGCAGCGGCTTCCGCGTCCGAGCAGAACTAGGCCGTAAACATACCGCTCGTGACGGTGCTCACGCCAGCCGACGCGCGCCAAATGGCGGTCAAGCTTTGAGCCCTCGAGTCACGCCTGACGACCTAGGTGCAGCTCCCGATGCGCGCAGGCGCGTCTGCAGTAGCGTAACGCGGCAGCATCGAAGACTGCCCTTTGACCTTACGATAATGAGTCCGTGTCCTTTGCGTAGCGAAGTCTATTCGAGAACGACGGAGAACTACTGGCGTACGACATAATAATATTAATAATGCACTTGATAAAGCGCCCTCAGAGAACTCAATCTCTGTCTAGGCGCTTTACATTTGCTGCAAAGGGAAATGCAATTGAATGGTGAGTAATATCATGCTTGATAAACAAACAACATGAATAACATGGTTTGGGGTGACATGCACAGGGTCAGCATGCAAATGTGGTTAGTGGCAGCCTGCACAGTGTCAGCACGCATAAGCACATGAAGGACGAATCACAGGGACCCACTAAATGCTGTCCTAAGTAGGTGTGTTTTTAAATTCTTTTTAAATGCGGTCAAGTCAGGGGATGTTCTGACGCAAGTCGGGAGGGAGTTCCAGGCTTTGGGAGCATACGAATTAAATGCACGATCTCCAAAGGATTTGAGGTTTGTACGAGGTATTTGTAGGCTGTTGGACTCCGAAAAGCGACATCAGCCATGACAACAATAGAGATAATAATAATAATAATATGTTTGTTACAGCACCCTCAGAGAACTCACTCTCTTTCTAGGCACTTTACATTTGCTGCAAAGGCAGCTTGACCGAATTGTTAGCGGTAGAATGCTCAATGACAACAAGCACAACCCGGTTAGAGGTGACATTCACAGGGTCACCACGTAAGTGTGGTTAGTGGCAGCATGCACAGCGCCAGCACGCATTAGCACACAAAAGACGAGTCACGTGGTCCTACTAAGTGCTGTGATAAATAGATATCCAGAAAAGTCTAGAGCTCAATTCAATTCAACTGCTGCTACTGCTGCACACCTGACTGCCTTTTATATCGCCTTGGCTTTATGCTCCCCAGCCGACGGTTTATCTCATAGCCTGTTCGAAGCCATTTTAATTCAAGAACCGAGAATAATTAATATCTCGGCAGTCATGGTCTGACTTATTTAGCAAGTCGCCGCTTCAGTTCTGTTGCTTCAGAATCGTTGGGCACAGGAACGCCGTACACATTTCGAAACCGATTTCAGGGTATTTTGCATCAGATTGCTGTAAATTGAGGTATTGGCCCGGGCCATTGCAGTCAATTGCAGTGTATTGCTGCCGAGTGATCGAGGCGATTGTAGTGAAATTGTGGGATTACACAATAGCCACAAATTAGAGCAACGTGCAATCATTACTAGAGCTTAGAGTGTACGTATTCTGGTCGTTTTTTCAGCGGGTTGCGGTACATTGACGTACTGGCCCGGGCAGTTGTAGTCGATTGCAGTGCAATGCTGCAGAATGGCCGAGGCAAATACAGTGAAGTTATGCGAGTACACAATAACCGAAGAGTATAGAGCAGCATGCAATCATAATTAGAGCTTTTATTGTACGCGTTCTGGTCGCTGTGTGGCGGATTGCAGCGGATTTCGGTGGATTGCGGTACGGGACCGGGCCGCTGCAGTCGATTGCAATTCATTGCATAAGATTGCGTATGCACAAAAATGAGCGAAGTTTTGTGGGTGCACTTTGAACTGAGTCTAGTCCTATATGCAAAGGCAATTAGAGCTTCGCGATGGCGATTTGAGGATGTAATGTAATGTAATGTATATCCGTCTGTAACTCCACAAAGTCATACAGACCATGTAGGTGTTACGCAGGAGATTTTTGTATAGCGCACTCACAGCCTAAGCGGCTTTCGGTACGCATTCGGTAGCCAACAGACTTCGTCTCACGCAACAGAGAGAAAGTGGGGAGCATAGCAGAGTCAGGAGAGCAGTTGAGGATGATTTGCAGTGGAATAGAGTGGACTTTGGTAGTTTGCCAGGCCGTTTCAGGCGATTGCCGCCCATTACCACAGTGCAAGGCTGCACAGTTTTTTTTTATTTAACGTGGTTGTGCACATAGCAAGATGAACTTTAATGTGCAACAAAAACTGGAGCTCGGCGAAATCTATTTCGATTTTTTATGCGGTAGATTCGGTGGATTGTGGTATTAGCCCAGGCTACTGCAGTCGATTGCAGCAAATGGCTCAAGAACGGCAGTGCCAATGCAAGTGAGATTTTTTTTAAGTGCCATTTTCGTAGAGTGCCCTGTCATATGCAATCAAAAAAGCTTTTCGAACTGAATTTCTTTCGTTGCATGGTGGAAAGCAGTGGATTGCGGTATTGGCCTGGGCCACTGCAATGTTATTTCAGTGGACTTCGTGAGAACGCGTGAGTGGAATCGTGCGACATTGTCTGGGTGCATTGTACGTGTAACGTAGCTTTGTACTCCAAACTTTTTGGAGCTGTTCGCAGCTGCTTAGTCGTGGATTTGATGGTAACTAGAATGGATTGCTAGGATTGTGGTACATGTGTCCGGCTTCGAAGCTCATTCGCATTAATGCGCGTGCGCGAAACGACATGAAATTTAGTCGATAGACAAAATCAAACGTTTCCTACAATATCAGCAAAAAATTTGAGCTAGGCAACGCTAATGTCTGGTCGACGTTAGCCTAATTAGAGTGGATTGCCGTGGATTTCGGTGGATTGCGGTAATTCGTCGAACCCGAGATTAAGTCTCGTAGGGAGTTATACAGATAAATTTAATAGTATTATGTATTATTAATATTATTATGCTGTACTAAATTTTCTTCTACCTCTGTTGATAGCTTTTGGACCATTTTTTTCACCAAATGCTATGCGAAATAGTACAAAATGCGGACCTAAGTGCAAGTTTAGTGAAAACCAGTGCATTTAGCTAGCAATGCATAGATAGGTAGGCAAGCAATAAGTAGTGCATAAACACAGGTATATACTTTATGTGCAGGTATTTCACCAAATCGTGTGTACTTCATTGAGAGATTCCAGCAAAAATCGCTTTTTGACCCTATTTTCCCTAGCATTCCAATTATAGCATAAGCTTAAGGTAAGCCTCCTTCAATCAGGGTAAGCTCAATCTGGCAAATTTCACAAATTTACCATAGAAGATTGAGCCAATTTATTCGCGCTTTCCAGATATCACTCAATGCTCTAAATGTCAGGGTCATACTACCGTGGCAGGATTGAGTTAGTGTTCACACAACCGCAGTCAGTCGGGCGTGTCGATTTTAAATAGAACCACTGTTGTTGTAAGGCTCGAGATGAAAAGCGTCGACTCGTCGACTAGAAGAGACGGCTTTGCTTTGGGCACGAGCCAGCACGCGATGTGGATATCCGGGCTTGCAAGTGATTAGTGGCCACTGCTGACGATTTAGAGAACTTCGATAAAGAGCAGATAACAAACAGTACACGATATGTAGCCATCGACGGTTGCCAAGTTCATCAAACAAAGGAGAGGCAATCAATGACACGTTCTGGCCAACGATCACGAATGGCAGCTAAAAAGAAGTACATTTCTCCATTATATACCAGGAAACTGGCCAATGAGATGCAGACAGCGCTCTGCAGATTACACCCTCGTCCTGAAATGTCGCCTCCGGATGTTCTTATAGTTATACGCTTGCACTTTTATATTTGCTAACCCACTCAATAGTCGTGCTCAAGCTAGAGGAACTTCCTTTAATTATCCTTTAAAGGAAGACTTTACTTGACGTCGGACTGATTCCTGTGCGTGCAGACGAGGCTTCAACTTAACAATCATTATGGCTTGAAATTCAAAGGAAAAGCAAAGGAAGCATGGGCACGAATTTCAGAAATTAGCTGCTCTGTGCTTTTTTTATAGCTTAGCCGTGTGCTACCACTGATAGGGTTTCGCTATGCAAAAGCGGGGCTGCAGACGCCAAAGCTGTGTTTTCGTCCGGGGAGGGTTGCCATATGTATAGCAGCAGTTGTCAGAAAAGCAACTATTTCTTATTCCATGGATATCAAAAGCAATTATCACAAACAAGAAAAAAGAGCTATAAACCTCAAAATTTGCAATCTCCAAACGGAAAGCTGGTCGCCAGTCGTCAGCTGCAGACTGACGTCAAAAAACTAATTGACTCGGCTAGATACCTCGCTCCGGCCAGGTAAGCAGCCTTCTCTAGCTGGCGTCAAAAACTAAACAGTCCAGAGGTGTGCTAGTGGGGAAACACAACGCCTTAAAGTGTATTGCGAGTCGGCCTAGAGAGTCAGCCCTCTGCGTGGGCAGCGAAATAGCAGCCATCTACTTTGATACTACGATGATACGAAGCACAGAGGCAAAGAGGCCACTAACCGGAGCACAACGGGCGCTCGAGCAGATGCTCGATGCAGAGCAGATGCAGATGCAGAGCGAGGTTGCAGAGCGAGGTTGCATAGCGGCGCACTGTGTGCTGCGCTGAGGTCTCGTGGATTTTCAGCAATACGTTGTTGCCATCTCGCGATTGTAAATTAAGCATACGCTATCAGCCGCAAGGTAGGGACGCAGCTTTCACGAGCGATTCACGAGCATCTCGCAGCTTTCACGAGCGATTCCCTTTGAGTCGCTGAATCACGAGTCGCACGGTCTTGCACCGCTGTCCTGGCGAGAGGAGCGCGATTAATTCCGAGTCAATCGCTCGGCTCAAGCATGCGGGCATAGCCGGCAGTAGCCGAGCAGAGCTGCCGTCTAGAGCTGAGTAGGCCCCTAGCATGTGCGGCGGTTAACGCAACGAAACTCCTCCGCTCGGGCGCCCTCCCGGCGAAGCTCGGCGAAGCTCGGCGAAGCTCGGCGAAGCTCGGCGAAGCTCGGCGAAGCTCGGCGAAGCTCGGCGAAGCTCGGCGAAGCTCGGCGAAGCTCGGCGAAGCTCGGCGAAGCTCGGCGAAGCTCGAAGTCGAAGCTCGGCGAAGCTCGGCGAAGCTCGGCGAAGCTCGGCGGAGCTGGGCGAAGCTCGGCGGCTCGGCGAAGCTCGGCGAAGCTCGGCGCGAAGCTCGGCGAAGCTCGGCGAAGCTCGGCGAAGCTCGGCGAAGCTCGGCGAAGCTCGGCGAAGCTCGGCGAAGCTCGGCGAAGCTCGGCGAAGCTCGGCGAAGCTCGGCGAAGCTCGGCGAAGCTCGGCGAAGCTCGGCGAAGCTCGGCGAAGCTCGGCGAAGCTCGGCGAAGCTCGGCGAAGCTCGGCGAAGCTCGGCGAAGCTCGGCGAAGCTCGGCGAAGCTCGGCGAAGCTCGGCGAAGCTCGGCGAAGCTCGGCGAAGCTCGGCGAAGCTCGAAGTCACGAGCCGAGCTCCTAGCGATCATGGTGGCCGATTCGTACGATCAGCATCGTATACGCGAATGCGAACCTCTGTGAAAAGGCACAGTGCAACGCACTGAAGCCGCCGTCGGATTGGCACCTCTGCTCCTCCTCTGCTGCCGGCTTTCTCGGGCAGCGCAGAGCGAGCTGCGACGGGGGCGTGCACCCTGACCCCCCATGACCCACTTAAATGCGACGACTCGTTGCCGGGTGGATAGAGCTGAGTCAATCGATGCCGATCGAGAGACAGAGGGAGAGAGAAACCGGGAGGCAGAGGCAGAGAGAGCCGGCTGGAGCTCCAGGCAGAACGACGCCCGCCATTGAATGGACGAGCTGTTATGCGTCGGCGCCGGCGCCGGCCCGTTGCTCTAGCTCGCCGCGCTCTAGCGGCAGTCTAGCTGCAGTCGGCTTTCCAGGCAGAAAGTGTTAGCGTTAGCTAGTTAAACTTGGTTATTCCCTTCATTTTCGTCAATCGTTCTGCCCATACTACTCCGCCTATTCCCTCCGGGTCATCAGGACCGCTGCCAAGTCGGGCTTTTATCACCTTCCAAGACTTTCCACGGATGACTTTGGGAGACAAATACGATGCAAATATGCCACAAGACTATTAAACTTACTTTCATAGCATGACGCCAGCTGGGCCAAAATGGAAACTAAGATGAAAAACGGCCACAGATCTTCTGCAGCCAAAATTGTCAGGCTAAGATTACGATTAAGCACTTTCACCCTCAGACTCGTTTTGTCGTCTCGTACAGCATGTCTGTGAACATTAGTCGATTTTGCTAGTCAGCCTAGCAATATAATAGACCATTGGGACAATATGAGAATTAAACTAGAATTAAAACAGTGCAATAAGAGGTTAGAACAAGATGCGAGCATAGTGCCGTCTGCCGAGCTAGTGGGTAGAGCCCTGAACGTGGGATTAGGTAATATGGCCGTCTACTGGTTTAATTCTGACAAATAACCAGATGAACAGTCCATGTATCATGTCAGTGCCCCGTAACTAGCTCTATTGATGACGTGGCCAAACGTTCCGCGGCGACAGGCTCGGTCAGAGCAGTCTTTTATTGGTCTCGTATCGGTGCAGTGCATTCGGCCGATGCAGCTTCTCCGGGAGGCTCCTCTTGGAGGCTCAGCTTAATGCACACTCATCGATTGCTGTCACAAATTCTGACCTTGCTCCGACAAAAGCTGGAGCCCGGCCCAACGGACTCGAACTCTGGCCACCCGGATCGAACGCATCCCAGACAACCTTTGGAGCTTCCGGCGACGGCTATCGAGCAATTGGCTGGAGTTGTGCGATGGGGGCTGATTATGCTTTAGTACGATCCCAAAGTTCAAAAAAGTGTGCCATTTATGTTTGTGTGCCGCCGGTCGGTCATTCAATGAGTTTTGCATGAAGCGAATATTTCAAAGTCTAAATCTAAGCAGAAAGTACATTTAATTTACGGCTTTGCAACGGCAATGTAAGCAGTCGGATGCCGCTTGAAACTCGTAGGTCACGCCTTCCAGACGCACGTATATCATCCATTGCGAAAGCGACCTAGAAGGGGAGAGACGTCTACCTCTAGGGAACTTTACAGTAGCTAGCTTCGGACGATGGGCACCACACTCGCCTGCTGACAATTCTCTCTTTTTGCTTTTACGTTCCCTTCCTCTCCTTCCCTGTTTGCTGCAGAGCGGTAGTACGCATGTGCCAAAATATGCTAAATATACCCTAAGTTTGTCTATCACAAACTCCGACGCTATATACCAGCGCCACAGGTTTTATCGCTGCCGAATCAGAAAGATTGACGAAAGAGCTCAAAATTGATATGGTGGAATCCTAGTTAAGGAATGAAATGGTTACCTCGGCCAATGATTCTGTTAAGTTCAGGTCAGAAACTCGGTTCCACTAACTAACATTGAAAAATTCCGTGAAGTCACCAAATATAGGGATGAGAATCAGTCTATACTACATTGAAAGATGAGGTTGGGTCTGATCCACATAGTATGGCAGGCCAGAAGCCAATTTCATTTTGCAAAGCCAGCAGTGCAAGAAAACTTCCAACTTGCTCAAATTGCAAAGTGTGTCACTTGCTGCTGAAACTGCAATCAAAATTGTTGACGATTCGTACCCAAGCATTTGCGCCTGCAGTTCAAAAATTCTCCACCCCTATCAATGGCTTCACCGACGTCAGTGTATGCAGCAAATTTCAACGTATACAACATGTGTGCGGCCTTTTACGACAGTTAATTTGGGAAAAGCTCCGCAGCTTTCGTATCCGTTACTCGCAGGATCTCAAACAAAATTTAGCAGCATTTTTGCAGGCCACTCTAGGTTAAACATGCACTTGCTAACTATTGACTTCATATAAAAGCCTATTGCTATGTCCACCTAACCATTTCTTGCTCAGTTAGCGGCACAATACGGGTGAAATGTGCAGATTTGACGTCCATGACATGAAAAACTTCGGCAAGGACTGAGAGATCAAGGTCGTAAATGTAATGTAATGTATCTCCGTCTGTAACTCCACAAATTCATAAAGACCAGGCGGGTGCTACGCAGGAGAGTTTTGTATAGCGCACTCACAGCCTAAGCGGCTTTCGGTATGCATTCGGTAGCCAACAGACTTCGTCTCACGCAACAAAGAGAAAGTGGGAAGCATAGCAGAGTTAGGAGAGCAGTTGAGGTAGTGAGTAGCATGGAAGTAGCAGCTCACGACCGCTGAAAAGGATGAGCCATATTTGGCAGTAGGAGAGTAGTTGTCGTTGCGTAAGAATTTTGGAAGCGAGTTCCACAGTCTAGGACCTGCAGAGCTAAAGCTTCTGTCGCCAACGGTCTTTAAGCGGAGGAATGGAACAGCTAATTTATTGTCCACACAGGACCTGAGGGCGCGAACAGGCTGAAACTGATGCAGCATTTCAGCTAGGTACGAAGGAGCCCAGCCGTGGCGGGTCTTGTAGTTCAGCGTAAGAACTTTGCTGTGTATCCGTTGCTCAATCGGCATCCATCCGAGCTCTTTCAGCAAAGGAGACACGTGCTCAAACCTCTGGGACTTGAACACTAGCCTTGCAGCCATATTCGTAGTCTGCTGCAGTGGTCTAATAGCTTTCTTTAAAGCAGCACTATCAAAAACAACGCTCTTGGTAAAGCGTAAGGAATTGCATGTACAAGGTAAGGTGCTCATTCTTCACGACCGAGCTCGTAATTTCGAATCGTGCAGTGGGCGATCCTTTATTGCCAACCGCAAGCACTAATAGCCGCTAAGGCTCTTCTGCCGCTGTACAAATGAGGCTGTTAAATCAGCTAATATATTTATTACAGATGGTACGGTAGGGGACTTTATGCAGACTCGCCAACAGGTTATAACAGCTATCGCTCAGTGCAATAAAACTACAAAAAATAAAAGATCGGCTGATCTAGCTGCCACATTTATATAGCGGCGGACGAAAGCCTAAGCTGCTTTCACCGCCCCCTCCCCCCCTTGCAGCAGCAATAAAGGATTTCGATTGCTGGGAACTCGATCCCCACCACCAGGGTCGCTCGTGAAGTGTGAGCACCTTATCCTTGGGTCAAGACCGAGGTGCTTGACTCATCGACCGGCATGCAATTACCAAAAGACAGGCCGCTCTGGTCCCATTCTCTTCTTATATGCCCGCCAGGTTGCAGGTCCTTGACATAATGACATGACTTACATAAATAAGTACGTAAGTTCGAGTTACGTACTTAATCGTTGCGCTGCTCTTGTGCCTACTTATCTTTGGCTTGTTTTATATGCAGGCTCTTGATTGAAGTCGTGGAGCAAGATCGTACCTAATCAAAAATGCAGGGCATCGAACTTCGCACTATCATGCTTTCGTCTAATAAAAGTTTGAAGATCACCGCTCGTAATCTGGTATCGCATGCATTTCACTGTAGCGAGTAAAAAACACGTTCCTCGTGTACAACGGAGTTTCAGATGGTCTTTTGGTATGGAAATGGCCGTCGTCGCTTCCGCTGGAGCCGGGTGTCACGATCGTGGTCTCGAGAACTCACCAGCATAAAGTGCTGCTCAAAATTTTGTGAGTGCCACAGGAACTTGCTATTTCTCAGCCGCTGCTACAGCTAGCTGGGGAGCAGTAGGAGCTGGGGGAGCAGTAGGAACTGGGGGAGCAGTAGGAGCTGGGGAAGCAGTAGGAGCTGTGGGAGCAGTAAGAGCTGGGGAGCAGGAGGAACTGGGGGGAAACAGGTCGAGCGCTGCTGCCACCGCTACCGAACGTAAGAGATCAACTGAACCCCGACGAATCGCCCTTTCAAGTTAATGAGCAGTCGATTCGACTTTGGATGTCGCTGAAAAAGATCGCACGAACGACAATTTCTCCATCGTTACCAAGCTTGCGGAAGGAATTGCAGCATCCACGAAACTAGCTCTCGGGTAGCTGAATACTTTCCCTAGATTCCATTCCCCTCGGGTTTTAGATGCATTGCTTAACTCGCTCATTTCCAGCTCATTTAGTCATTTACCGTCATCCTTTCTTGCTACTCACCGTGAAGCACTTTCGATTTCCCAGAATTTCAGCGTGCTCAATTCCATACTCGTGCACATTGTCAAATACGGGAATTTCTCTAGCCTGCAGCTTTCCACGGCCGTCGCTGGATGTCTTAACTTTGGTTACTCGCACGCTCCTGGAGGGATAGAGGCCTTCCTGAGTTTCTTTATTTCGTAAACTTTTCCTTCGCCATCTTTCTTTTACTGAAACCAGAATAAGGAAGCGCCTGCTATACCGAACTCACTCAGGAAGGCTGCTGTAGCCCTGTCTGTAGCCCTATCCTCTAAGTCTGGTACAGGAGCTTGGATTTTTTTAAGAGGCTAAACCTTGACAATGAGTTGAGGTGACCAGAAGGCACCGCGAGAATCACGCAGTCAATTTCTACTCCCTCGCAGATGATTGTGCCGCGAGTGAATGGATTCCATCCACCATCCATCCAGTTCTATCCATTCCATCCAATTTAATTTAACTTAAGATACCGAGTGATTCAATGCCAAAGATCTTGCAGCTGTAGATTTCATATTTTATCCATGGTACGGACATGAAAATTGTAGTTAACATTGATTTGCAATTGTCAGTTTTTCAATGCAATTGCTGAAACAATCGGTCGAGTAATTTGTGGTTTTAAGCACAACAAAAGGCGTGTGCAGCTCACTAAAACAAATTCTCAAATACTAAGCAGCACAGCAGTGCATGCCTAGAGTATCCAGGTAAGAGCAATACTGAAGTTTAACATGCTTAGGCGGATGTATATGGTTACTAACATCTCTATAGTTAATACCAACATGTCGCGCCAGCTCATAAACCTCGTACCTAGGTAGCTAGATTCAAAAGTAAAAATTTCTTTTAGCTCCGTGAGCCATGATTGCTAAGAGTGGCTTTAGCCCAATCCCCTGCAAGAGACTGATAAGGACAAGATCGCTCTTAGCATTCCGATCGTGCCCGTGTGAGGCTTTAGGCCATATACTTACGTTTAAAAAGGGAGGCGCATGCCAAACTCCAAAGTTCGTTCCGTTCTAAATTTAACACTTTTCTCCATTGCCACCATCTCTAGCACAAGCAGCAACTGCCTTGATTGTAGTGACTGTTTCGCGAGGATGTTACATCCTCTGCAGCCATCAATAACTTTTCTAACTCGCACTGTTGTCTAGCCTTTTAAAACTCTCAGTGCATCGGTGTCTAGACACAGTAAATCAAAGTCTACTGCTGTGTAGAAGCCAACGAAATTCTTCTTAGTTCTATGTAGCTCATAGGTAATTATTTTCACTTCCTATATCAGATTTGACTGATCTATAAGCATCTGAATGTACGAATTTTTCACCGGGTACACAATCCTTAGCAATGCTCTCAGAAAAACCTAAGACATCAACTGAGCATCTTTGCATATTAAGCTGGTGACCTCACAGATAGAGGACTCTGTCCCACTGTTTCTCCAGGCACAGTACAAATTGTATCGTTGCTTCATAGCTGTTCATAGTTCCTTCATGCTTCATAGTTGCTTTATGCTTAATTCGTGAAATCCAATACCGTCATTGTGAGCTGATCCACGGCAGCTCATCTCTCGCTCAGGTCGCAACAAAACCTGCCCTAAGGGATACACAACTAAACAATGCCTCTGCATATCAGGCGTTCGAGATGCTGCATCTCAAGTCATAGCCAATTAAAACCAACAGTGACATGTGAAATTCCGGCCTGAACGCAAATCAACAACCTATGCTTAGCTGATTGAAGTCAGTGAAAGACTCGTCCGGTATCCTAGAAACATGACCTGTGATTCGAGGTTTTCTTGGCTGAACCTTTTATCGGCCAAGAAAACCTTGAACAACGGGTCATCGGACAGTGCTACAACTTGAAAGGTTCGATCCTCACAGTGGCATTTGGTCGATATGCATGCCGCATAAGCAGATAAACAGTACTTTAATTCCATCAGCGTACCAAGAACAGACAAGCAATGCGAGTTGGACCCGAGCACCAATCACATCACAGAGCTTCACTCTACTTAACTCAGTCTCGACTGATCGGCTCAAGCTGCTTGGCAGCTCCGTGTGCCCAATGCTGTGAGCTCGGCGAACAAGCTTAGCACGAAACGAATGCACCCGATGATCATAGCGAATGCACTCGATCGACTTCGAGTGGCCGTTCGTGCAAATTGCTTCAGAGGCAATGGGGAGCAGGTCAAAGGCAATGAGTAGCAGAGATCACAGTCATTGCGATTAAAAAAAAAATAGCAATAGATATATTTTCAGGATAGACTCCGGTTAGAGATGCTACTCGGCACGTATAATTAGGAAAAACCAGCCCTGCGGAAACAAAAGTCCTGCAAAAATAAGACAGCCTGTAAATATGTACAAGCGAACTAGCAAGCTGGGTGAAGACTATGAAAACGGAGCGTCTGACAAGTCAAGCTTGGGGACGCTTGGCCGCTGATCCCATGAATGCCTAGGTTCGGCTACAAAACCGACAGGTCCGAGTTGGGTGAGCACATAGCCTTTGCCGAGTCGGAAGCAGCAGAAGAAGAGGATGCCGGTACACGGCATCCGCTGGTGGTCAGTGGGAATGCCACTAGCGGCTAATGAGCGCCCAACTCGTTGCTGAACGCGGCCAGCAGGGCCATGCCGACGATGCCTGCGAGGAGGCCCACGTTCTGAATGGAGAAAATCACCAGCGGGCTCATGTCAAGGCTCTCGGCGGCTGCATTCATCTCTGGCAGCTGCAAAAAAAAGAGCTTCCTTGAAAGGAGGCAAATCTGGTTCGGCATCAAGTTCCAGCAGTGACTGAGCTGTCAAACCTGTAAGCAAAGCACTGGCAGTGCTTACTAGGTATGCTATTCCAACTTACGTCGTTGCATATTTTTACTATGCAAGCTGAAATGTTCTTCCACTTTATAGTTTTGGTTTATTATATGTAAGGCCATCGCAAAATTCGTCAGCTTACATAGAAGACAGCAACATGATAAAAAATAGGAAGCGAAATTAGAACACTATTCAGATTGCATAGTAATACATTTTACAAAAATGGCCATTATTGTCAATGCTGGATCACTGCAGCATCTGAAACATCAACGTGTCAACAACATAAATATACACCAGAAGTTAAATTATGTACTGCTACCGGTAGCTAGGTAAATGCATCCTTCTCAGCACCCCACCTGCATTTCGGACAACGCATTTCTAGTTATTCGCACACAGTTGCATGCATGTAACTGGCACTCACCGATCAAGAATACCTTTACTTTATTGAAGGTGAATCTGGTTTTCTCTATAAGCCAAACTTCCCACATATTCCTCGGCTGAGATTTATAAAGATAATATACACTGCCGGTTCACTCCACTTTATAGGTTAAGAAGTAGTTATCTATTGCATTATCCAAGCTTGATGAGAGCCATCACCATCATCAGCTTGGCAAGACTACAAAGGCAATCACCAAGCGCTATCTAGGCTTTCACTTTTATCTGAAACGACAGAGCTATACCCGTGCCTTGCTTCTTCTCCGACTTCCAACACGTTGAACTCTACAACAGCCTTGCAGCATGTGTCGCTGACATACCCCCTTGAATGGCAACAAACTGTCTCAAATTGAATGACGATAAAATTAAGTTACTAGCTATTGGCAATCCTGACATTACCTTGAAATCTAAAAAATCATCCCTCAAAATGGGCTCAGCCAGCGTGTCTCCTGTAGCCTCTGCACGAAATCTGGGTGTCTTGGTCCAAAGTGACAGTAATATAGATGTCAATATCAGCTTCACAGTAAAGTGTTCTTATTTGCAGCTGCACACCATTTCAAAAATGTGGGCTTGTTTATATATAATTCACTTGCATAGCGCCCTAGGGGAACTTAGTCTCTATATGGGTGCTTTGCATACGTCTCAGGATACAAGCCCGCGACCTTGGTCGGTATAGGCGAGCATCTTATCCCTGAGGCTAAACAGGGCATAAGATAAGGATACCACAGCCGAGATGGCCCAATCATTTGTGACATACCGACTAGACTTCAGTAACTCACTACTCGCAGGTCTTCATACATCTGCTATAAGATTCTTACAGTTAGTGCAAAACTCTGCTGATACACTGGTCGGCAATGAACATCACAATTGCCAAATTCCACCACTTCTCACTGGCTCCCCATAATGCAGCTTATCGACTTCGATAAAATTGATAGCCCACTCTAGAACCCACTCTAGGCTTGTCTATCGCGAGTGGGCGGCACGATTGCCACATTACATGACTTCTCTCTTATGTGTGCATACTCTCAAATCAAGAAGCCCATCGACTTCGAGGTTTTGACACTTACACTTTGGTCTCTCCATTCTCACCCTTCGGCCAAACTGTCGCGAACTACTTTCCAATCATGCTGGACATTATACCCCACTCTTTTGAATCGCCGTTTAGCTGTCCATCGAACCATCCTTAAATCCTTTGGAGACGGTGCCTTCAGCTCGAGCGATCCCAAAGCGTAGAGCTCATTACCGACTGATGTCAGGAGCATTGTACCATCGTAAGTATTGTACCACCCGCTTTTCGGAATTTAACTATTAACCAATACCTCGTACAAATCTCAAATCCTTCGGAGACTCTGCATTTAGTTCGTATGCTCCCAAAGCCTGGAACTCACTCCTGACTTCCATCACGACGTCCCTTGATTTGACCACATTTAAAAAGAAATTAAAAAACGCACTTATTTATGACAGCATTTAGTGGGTCCCTGTGATTCATCCTAATGTGCTTATGCGTGCTGAGACTGTGCATGCTGCCACTAACCATACTTACATGCTGAGCCTGTGCATGACATCCCTAACCACGTTATTCTTGTTGTTTATTGAGGATGCTACCACTAACCATTCGATCGTGTTTCCTTTGCAGCAAATGTAAAGCACCTATAAAGAGATTGAGTTCTCTGAGGGTGCTATATCAAGTGTGTTACTAGTATTATTATTATTATTATACCGAAGGATTTGAATTGACAATCTTTAAAAAGTAAACTTGTGTCACTAAATAAAACCAAAGAATCGTGCTGTAAAGCCACCATAATTTAAGGGTCTGAAAAAATTGTTGCACCGCCCTTAAACTTAGATAAGCGAGAGTGGTTGTTCTAAAAATGCTCCTGGCTGCGCTAGCATCAAGCTAATACTTACTGAGTAAATAGGATGCGAAATTTGAATGGCTTTTTAGTCTGTTTAATCCAGCCTAAGGTAGAAATAAATCCTCTAAATTTCTTGTAGAAACTGGTTAAAATTGACCACCGTCGGGAACCTTTTAAATGAGGCTAGCCTACTTGCTTGCATCAGCAACAAGTACACACTGTTTTTCAGCCAGGATTACTGCAAGCCTGCCATGGCTACTGCCAGACACTACAGGAAAGCTAAGGACTGCGATCATGGTTTTTGTAGCAAAGAGGCAATGTTAGTGTTTTATTCTAACTGGAAACGGAAGCACGACAGGAAACCAAAGACGAGGTGAAAGCGTTCAACCTGTTTAGGCTTTGTTCACGGTTTAGTCTCGATCAAAGCGCGTACAAGTCACTACCGGACCTTGAACTGGCTGCGTAGTTCGCATAAGGAGAGACAACAAAGACTGCTGTGACCTAAGTTTGTCAGCAGCGGCACTTCATGGAACCAGCTTGGGCTAATATTGCGCCTGATGTGTCAAAGATCGATAGATTGGCTACATCATCGGCTGGATCAAGACTGGCGTGTCACGGCTAATACGAAAGCCAGTGGATCATAGTAGAACATCACATGAATTAAGATACAAATGATTTGAAAAAACACACCTCTTTTCTAAGTGAGCTAGTGCACGTACTTTAGCCCTAAAATTGTATTTACAAGAAATTCAGATCACTTTGCGACTGTCACGATGCAGCAGTCTAAATACCTTAGCGGTTGTGTGTATATTTAGTACCGGAGCGAGTCAAGACCCAGGTAACATTTTAAAAGAATTCTTCAATTCCTTGTTTGTAAAGACGCACTATTGGATGTTTCTCCCTTTGTGACACTACATTGACTTCTTGCATTTTTTTCGAACCCTTGTTTTACTTACGACTTAGACATCTAGGAAATAGCCTGCTTCAAACTCTTGATTATTACTGAGAAAATACCCAGGACCGTCTTTGAGAAGCTTTTTAGCGAGAGGGATCCTAGGTACCAGTTAATATAATTGCTAAATTTCAATGAGTTTTAGCCTTTTTTACTCCGGTCACATGTTGCAATAAATCAGTGCTACAAAATAATATCCCTCGAAACTAGAGATCGTGTCGGCGGCCAGAAGTTGCCTTACGAACTGCCAAAAACTGGCTTATTTTGCATGTTCATGGCACCGTGAAATCGAACCTGGGGTTGTTTGCCTAATTCATGCAAGTCCTCTGTTCTAATGGCATGTTTGGTTGGCAAAGAGGTCATAAAGCACTGAAGTTTTTTTAGTTTATATCTTGATTTCCAAGGCATGAGGATTTTTGGAGCAGGATCATGTATAAAATAGATATTTTTCATATACGAATATACATGTACATATATTAATAAACAAGAAGATAACCTGTATATAAATATAAAAAATAGATAACACAATTTTAAACCATTGCATTTCCTAATTCTAAAAGCATGAACCCCGACAGGACTCAGCTGGCATTAAACCTGTTTTGCATCGATTACAACAGTCTCTAGCTCCAAAATGGTGCGTTCCATTTGAGCCAATTCATGACAAGTTTAAGCAAGTTTGGGAGTTATTAGTAACACCGATTTTGTAAAACACAAGAGCGTACTTCCCCTCGTGCCACACACAGACTCATACTTACTTGTACCGTTGCATCTGAAAAGGATTCAGAATTACATGCCTATACATGCTTTCAAAAATTTCTGCCAGTAGCCATTTCGCAGCTGGATAGTACATAGCTCTGTGAAATATACTTGCAATTTAAAACTTATTGCTTAGAACTTCTGCAGTTAAAAGGTAAGATTTTGAAATATTTTCAAAGTTTGAAATTAATATACTCCAAGTCTCTAAGCCCGGATTGTAAGGTTAGGGGTTCACCGTGGCCGGGACACCATCACACTCTTTATTTTAGAGATGCTTTTACTTGAAGAGATGGGGGTGGTAAAGCAAAGCAAAAATAACGTACATTGTAAAATAACGTACATTGAGCAATGGCTGCTAAGCAGCAGCACCAGCTTATTGTGGAACTGCAGGCATATGTATTGTGCATTGCACTTTCGTGCGGTGCTACTGGCTGTTTCGAGACTTTGAACTACCCTTGACAGCTGCCCACCTTTTGACAAGGCTAAAGACAAGCCGTGGTTGGCAGCAGCCGACTAGCATCTACGGATGCTACAGCAAAAGCCACTGGGCAACTGCAGCTGGCTATGAATACGGTTGCAAGGTTAGTTTGCAAATCCCAGAGGTTTGACCGTGTGTCTCCTTTATTAAAAGAGCTATGGTGGCTGCCGGTTGACCAATGAATGCAGAGCAAAGTTCTAAAATTGACCCGTAAGGCCAGCCAGGCTTAGCTCCTCAATACCCAGCTGAACTGCTACGCCAGTTTCAGCCTCATCGTGCCCTCAGGTCCTGTATGGACAATAAATTAGCTGTTCCATTGTCAAGAAAATACTTGAGGACCCTGTTCTCGCAAAAACTTTATAAGGCAGCAAATAATAGTCAGATAGACCTCGTTATAGGCTCAATCGTCTTCTTTTGGTCAATAAAGCTATACCGTGATCAGAGTTCAATTTTTATTCTCTACTTGTTGGCTAAGAAAGACAGGAGTGAGGTCTGGCCAGGCATTAGAACGGGATTTCTTTGGGCGCCCGGGCTTCATCTTCGGCATTTCGACACCAACCGCCAGTTTTTTCTTTGCGTGGTTTTCCTACGATTTCGACTATTTTCTAGAAAATAATTTAATTCACTTTGAACATGGGGCCTTTGCGAGACCCGGGTCCCGTTAATAGGTTCGTATATACAAAGCAGCAGCAGCAGCATAATGTGTAGACAGCAGCAGCGGCACAAGTGGAAATCCGTGGAACTGCCAGTGGCACGGCACCGGGATGACGATGACTGCAAACGTTTCCCAACGATCACACCGCTGACGTGCTGACTGCCCTCATCACATGCCTCAGACACCCATCCTAGTCTGTCGTGCACTTTTGTCTCTGCACACCAAAATAGAGCAAAAGAAGACAACAATAAATCATGCAAAACCCCAAACTATGAAGTCTGCAGACACAATCTCGTCGAGTCCGGAGATCCACTTCTGTTAGTTGGGAGCAGAGATTTGACGCGGCAATGACTCTTTGACTCACGAGTTCGCGGGGCACACTTACAGCATTAGCGTCGAAAGGTCAATTGTGTTCATCTCATGACAAGCGACATTAGTAGCAGAGCACAAGTACATGCCATGAGTCTGAGTATTGATTCAAAAAAGCTGCTGCTGCTGCTGCTGCTGCTGCTGCTGCTGCTGCTGCTGCTGCTGCTGCTGCTGCTGCTGCTGCTGCTGCTGCTGCTGCTGCTGCTGCTGCTGCTGCTGTCGTACATACCATATCGGCCAAGCCAATGTAGAGAAATATGCCACCAGCTGCACCAAGGATCCACGACGTTGCATGGGTGACTTCAGCCAGCTTGATGCCGATGATAAGCCCAACAAAGCAGGGACAGCCAGACAAGAAGTTAAGCCAGATGGCTTTCCTTCGTTTAAAGCCTGAGCTGAGGAGGATGGCAAAATCACCTGAATTAACAGACACGTAAATTAAAGTGAGGCACATGTGAGAGGTAAGCCTGGTGGTGTCAGGGGGCCAAACATAAGGCAAATCTTTGTCGCTAAATGTCATCTGTAGCGCGTCTGTCCTTGATAGGAACGGTTTCCAATCTAGCATGTGTACGAATTTGGCACGCTATGTATAGCAGGAAATAAAATCCTAAAAGCGCCTGATAGCGATTGCTGAATCCATGTTTCCGGGCTGACCCTACTGAACAAAAAAGCTTTTATTTGTGATATGATATGGATGTGCTGCCGCAGTGAAGGCAAATTGTGAGCGCCTCATTCATGCTTCAAATTATACATTCCAAAAACACCCCCTCTCCTGTCGGTCTACTCGAGTGTCGTTAGTCACACACCCACATAATTCAGAATAGCTTTGAGGCTGCTACCGTTAACACAAAACCCGCTCATCTGTTCAACCGATAGCAACCGTCGGCCATAGCATAACCATCGACCAGCCTTGCCGGCCCTTATCCTTGAGGTCGTTCCTCGTAGTGCTGATGCCGATGATTGCGCAGTTTCTAGGCAGTTGTATGTCACCGAATCACGACACACGCTCGGAATTGAACAAAAGGCCGATGCCGATGAATCGGAAAAAGCTATCTGTCGTCATTTTTTAGTTTGCTTTTCCTATTTCGGAACGAATAAGCCAACAGTCTTTTTGGTTGATTTCAGCCGTAACGTGACTTACAGCAGCAGTCTTTTGTTACATAGGCACAACGAATTTCAAGTTGTCATAACTTGGGGGACAAACGACCCATTTTCAACTCCCAGGCTTGAAGGCTTGTGATAGTAAGCAGCAGCTGTGCTAGCATTTAGGGCTGCTATCGAAAGCTTGAGGCTTATTGCTGATGGAAAGGGGTGCAAAAAATCAAACTTTCTTTTGAGCATTTGGAGTGTTGCTTCTTTGAGGTTGAAGTCACTGGGGGGGGGGGGTAAACGGCAGCCACTTGGGTCGAATCAACATTGCTACCCCCCCCCCCCTAGAGGTTAGAGTGGATTAATCATGGTTGCATTAGTAGGATCAGAAAGGCTCCTCGTCACGAGACCCGTGAGGGGGCTTGCTGCATAGGTCAGGTGAGGGCAGCATGTTCCCCTGCCTTCAGCTATATCCATCGCGAGGAGATTTGAGCCCCTTTCCGTAGGCCAGTGCTACCAGGTAATAACAGCTCAAGTCTCCCACTGAGATGTGAACCTGATCCATTAGTGTGCAGTGCCAGCGATGCACGGGCAAGGTGAGAGGCGTTCGAGAAGGGCTTGGTGATCAATAGCATCAAAAGCTGCCGAAAGATCGAGCAAAACAAGCCAAGAGACTTAACCTGAGTCTGCATTTCTGAGAAGATCGTTGTGCACCCAACGAACAGCTTATTCTGAAGAGTTATTAGCTCTAAAACCAGACTGGAATTCACTTGCTGGGTTTGAAGTTTCAATATACAAGCTTAGCTGGTCTGCCACTGTTCGTTCTAGCATCGTGTATGTGAATAGTAGTAAGGAGATTGGGCGAAGTTGCTTAAGCTCTCTTGGTACAGCATTGCTTTCTTAAATAGTGGCCTAACAACATCCTTTTGAAAGCTGCAGAGACAAAACCTGAGGCTAAGGACATATTTAGTATGTTAGTTAGGCATGGCAGCAGCAGATCTATGCAACGTACAAGTAGGATAGCGGGAACAGGGTCTGGTGGGATTGTAGTCTTCTTTGACTCGGGAGATGAATTTCAGGATGAGGTCACTAGTGGGTTGCAGGCTTGAATGCAGACATTAAGGTGCTGCAAGTAATTGAGGGAGAGATTAGTCCTGTTGAGATTCTCCTTTTGAGATTGGGAGGGGAGTCTAGCAAGGATGCGGATACCTTCGGAATTGACGCTCAGATCTTGACTATCTTGCTCACAAAGAAGCTAGAGAACCGGTTTGCTAGATCACCACATGGGATGAGGTCCCTCTTGTTGCACGGGCAGCTGAAATTTGTATTATCTTGGCTGAACCTTGATGGACGTTTTTTGGACTAGTGATAACTCACTAATATGTATGTAGTATGTAGTAGTATGTACTAGTATGTAGACTCACTACTTGAAAGCATCAAGAGATCTCACAAGCTGTTGGTAAGGAGGATGACAGGTCGAAAGTCAACTACAGCAGCAGACACTTTTACTTTGTCCTGGAGGAGCGATGAGCAAGAAAAGATGCTGTCAGTTCCCTAGACAGCTAAACGTAGTGAGCCAGGATTTTTATCTAGGGGGCCTGCAAAACTTTATGTAGGGAGCAAGACCTGCAAGATTCTTCATATAGGCAGAGTTAGACCCACAACTAATGAAAAATTATTCTACCCAAATTCGGTAGTTGCTCGTCGAGTGAACTTAAGACATATTTTGTCGTTAGTGACGTGGTCGGGTGGAGGAGACGTAGGAATAGGGGCGGCCCAGGTCGCTGCCCTGCTGTAGGAAGAGCAAATGCTCCTGCCCCCCCCCCTCCGGCTGGCCACTGGCTAAACCCCTCATCACGACGTCTCGATACAAATCTCCATCGCTTGAGTCTCGTCGTTAAGTTTTTCTAATTTTCACTTCAATTCAAATGCTCACATTCGGAATCGTTACGATTAAATAAATAAAATAAATATTAGTTGATTTAACCGCCTCATTTGTATAGCAGCCGAAGAGCCTTAACAGCTATCACCACCGCTTGAAGTTGGCAATGAAGGATCGCCAACCTGCAGGACTCAAACCCAAGACCTCGGTCGCGAAGAGCGAGCACCTTACCTGCCGTGCTATCGCAGATTCTCGATGTTATAAGATAGCGTCTATCACTGGCACATTGATGTTTCACAAATAGAGTGCGGTGTATACAATCGGAAGTCATTATGTGTCCAGCATTTCTGGGGGTGCAACAAAATCCTTCTCCTACAGAGCTTTGCCGACTATACAACTCTTTCTGTAACTAATGATGATGCCCAGAAACGACTCAGAGGCTCTTTCCAGCTTTGTAGAAAAGTGCTACCCTAGTTATGATCATGAGCCGGCATATCTCCTTCAGACCGGCGATCTATCAGCTGGTGAGAATGTTTTGCCCTGATTGGCTAATGTTTAGACCAAAATGAGCAGCTTGAAGGCAGTGACGACCAAGGTAGGTCAAGCACAGTCAAGTAATATCCTTGATTTGCATCGTGAGCTGTGAAATGTTTAGAGTGCCTGATTAGGCAACTTCATACTCTCAGGATTTTAAGATTTCATTTTTCTGCCCCCTTTTACTACCTAACGAAAACACATTTGGACACACGTCTGCTGGCATATTCAAAAGCAGTCCATATAGAGACATAATTCTCTCCCGACTGACGTCACGACATCCATTGACTTGACCATATTTAGAAAAAGCTAAAAACGCACCTACTTGTCAGAGCTTTTACAGGGTCCTTGCTAATTTAACAACCTCATTTGTATAGCAGCAAAAGAGCCTTAGCGGCTATCATCACCACTAGCAGTTGGCAATACAGAATCGCCCACTGCAGGATTCGAACCCACAACCTCGGTTCTGGAGAGTGGGCATCTTATCTCCTATGCTATTTTCTATCTGTGATTCGTTCTTTGTGTGTTTACGCCAGCTGACACTGTGCATGCTGCCACTAATCATCTTTGCATGCTGGCCCTGTGAATATCACTTATAACTATGTTATCATTGTTGACATTGTGCAAGCTATTACTAACCATATGATCCTGCTTCCTTTACAGCACATGTAAAGTGTCTAGAAAGAGATTAAGTTCTCTAGGGGGTGCTAAACAAATTCATTTTTATTACTCTAAATTTGCATTAAGCAAACGCAAGAATGCATAAGTTTTGGGCAATAATTACGTCTGCATGCTACAAGCTGGCAAACGTCTGCTAATATTGAGGCTAAAATGTCGAGGCTAAGATTGCGCCCAGAAACGACTCAGGGGCTCTTTTCAGCTTTGTACAAAAGTGCTACCCTAGTTATGATCATGAGCCGGCATATCTCCTTCAGACCTATGTTCGCTCGCAAAGCTTAGCTCAAAGGCCGAGTTCGACAGCCTTAGAAAGCTCTCTTCTCCGCAATATTCTTTCGACAGAGGTCAAAATCCTAGTGGTTCTCACTGCTAATGAAACACTGTAGCAGCAGCCACGAGCTTTTGCAACATTCATTCGTCGACTAGAAATTATTGGGCTGCATGCAGTGGATATGCTGGAATGCTAGAATGGAAATTCGAGGTCAGCGTTGATGCCTAATGGGTGGATACGTTGGGGGTATATGTTGAGCAGCAAAGAACACTAGATATTTAAGTGGCTAATAGTGCTAAATATTTCCTGCACTATGAGTAATCTGTTCAAATTTGCTACAAAGCCAGCCGTGCTAGCGATGATATAATATATCATATATAATATATCATATATTATATTGTAGAGGCATCGAGGAAGCAAGTTCTAACGTAAGGCCAATGTGAACCAGAATATCTTTGCGATATGAACCAGATGAAGCCAATGTGAAACGGAATATCTTTGCGGTGCACTACATCGAATACATTTAACGCTTGCAAGCATAATTACAGTGTAAGCTTTGCATGGCCTCTGGATGCATTTTATAATTTTTTATTTTAGAGCTGTACATAGCTGGTCTCGTTTAGAAAGACTGCTAAAAATGCAAGGTAGTGGGCCAGAAATGTTGCTCTGTTCCAATTCCAATTGTGCTGTGCAATCTCGGGGGTCCACAGTGACTGGCAGAAACCACAGGCTTATTTGGAAATTTGTCTGCAACCGTGACAAACTGCAGGAAAAACTCCCAAACTTTCCTTTGGAAAGGCGAGCCCGAGTGTCCGCTGACCTGGCTGACAAGCCCGCCACACCGACTACCAAGCATGGAGCTCGTAGTAAATGGAGCAAAGCTTGTACTGGAGGAAAATGAGAACATTAAAAAAATTACAATTGAGTTTTCTCGTAAAGCGAACATAAATCTATGTAATTTATTCGTCGGCACCGGATAGCGAATCAGTGCTGAGTTGCAAGTACGGAACGTACAGACATGCTGACCATCTTTAAATTTATATTAATCATACTAGCTTGCACCCGTGAAAAATCACAGAAAACCCAAACTTTGCTTTGGAAGGCGGGCCTGGGTCTGGGTGTCCACTGAGCCCACCCCACCGACTAACAAGTTAACAAACCTAGCTTGTTACAGGGGTTGATATAGTAAGCCCGGATTGGGGCCCTCCTCTTAAAGAATTACGATCAGATTTTATTCACGCATGTCGATTGCTTATCAGAGGCAGGTGGAGCAAGCAAGGCACGTTCAATTTTAACTGTGAGGATGAATGGCTGGCGCAGCTACATGTGCAAATTAGCAAATCATCCCCCCTTTTCGACATGACACTCACTATCACTTCGCCATCGTAGTATTACTATAAATTTCACTACGTTAGTGAATGTGCCAGACTTACTAACTAAAAAAGCCTAGCTTATTGTAAGGGTTGGTGTGGCTCGAATACTGAATCTTAGTCACTTCAAAATTCTTTTTCTTCAGTAGTCAACGTCAACCCCGTAGCTATGTCGCATGCTACACCTTCCAAAACTGGTGCCGAAAAGCTGCAACTGGCTCGACTGGCTATAATCAGAGGCCCGTATTCCTTTTCGAAGAAGACAGATTCGCAAAGCACCAAACTCAGCCCCAGCCTGGCATCAAGAAGCTGTCAGTCGCTGTGGTGAACCGAGTGAACGGCCAGGGTCCGATGATCCGCACACGCAAAAACTGCTGCCTGTCACCCTCAGGGAGACATGACCTAGCGTGGCACACTGGCCACGCCAGGCCACGAAAGGAGGAGTGGTCAGCCAAGGTTGCTTGGCTGACCACTCCTCCTTCTGTGGCAGCCGAAGAGGCATGGGCTGAAGCCGGAATCCCGGGCAGCTGACAACCAGCTGGAACTGGTGCCAGCCTACCCTTCACGGCTTAAAAGGTGAAGCCGAGCTGTAGGGCATGTCGTCGAGCAAGCTGCCAAATGAAAGTAGGCTTTTCGAAAGACAGTCACTGGTCAGTCAGCTGTATTCAGCTGCGATCGCACAAGACCGGAGCTGTTGACCAGGCAGTGCTTATGTACAGATGGATGGCACTGGGAGAGCAAGTTTGACTGTATCGTTGGAGGAGACTGCCGGCAACCGCTTGTTAACCTATTTGAATTGCCCGGAAAATGCCCTCCGGCAGACCGGCAGCTCTCAATGACGCAAACCATTCCTCGAATGTACGAGGAGCCACCTGTATTCAGCCCAGCTACGCAGCATAGCTAGATCAAGGGCCCGCGCTACAGAAGAGGCCACACGTGCACCTTCACTTCTGCTGCCAGATACGGGCATACGAATGAAGCACGGTCTAACTTAAACACTGATGGCAAACTGGAAGACTGGGAACCGCGGTATCTGAGCAGACAGCAGCTGGAAATGCTCGGCACTTTAATCGACGGCTCTGGGTCTGCCTGCTCTGGGTGAATAGGTGCGCCGAGTATTGCATGACTAGGAACTGGATAAAGCTCACCCTACGACTGGAATTGACCTCAACCTCAACCAGTACTTAAAATACACTACACGAAGAGTGCACTTTATATTATAGAAGTGGGCATGTGTTTGCCTGCTTTGGAAAGCAACCTCCTGTAGCAGACAGGTGGAATCAAAATGCACACGTTAATAAAAAGGCATTATTGGACTCACTTGGAACTACATTAGCAGACACACTAGGAGAAAATCCTTCTATTTGGCCATCATATAAATTACAGTCAGCATTTCTGCATCTAAGCTATGCAGGCAGCTTTTACAATTGACGACTCATACAGTGTAACCAGCGATCCTTTATCGCTGCTGCAAACGATAGTGATAGCCGTAAAGGCTCTTCTATCGCTACACGAAAGAGGCTCTTAAATCAGCTAGTATATCTGGCAAGCAGAAGCCGCAAACCATAGACTTGCAGTGCAGGGAAAATCTCAGTCAATGAGATTCGCTTAGCATTTAGCTTCAGAGCAAGATGCATCATACAAGTGGGGCAGGTTTGCCGTAAAGCCAACACTTGTGTCAGCACTGTCCGTTTTTATTTCTTGTATCATGAGCTCCAACAACCGCAGAGTTTACATTCGTTCTAATTTTCTGTCGAATGTCTTTGATACCCCTCCGCCGAAGAAAAATACTCCCTAGCCTGAGCTATGCATCCAGTAAACAAGGGCTCTTTCGGTACACCTCAGTAAAGCAGTTATGCTGTCATAGATATACCTATGAGAACTTAACCTAAGGAACTTAAAAACACACCTATTTAGGACAGCATTTAGTGGGTCCCTGTGATTCGTCCTTCATGTGATTATGCGTGCTGACACTGTGCATGCTGCCACTAACCACATTTGCATGCTGACCCTGTGCATGTCACTCCTAACCATATTATTCATTGTGTTTGTTTTTTAAGCATGACTTTACTTACCATTCAATTGCATTTTTCTTTGCAGCAAATGTAAAGCGCCTAGAAAGAGATTAAGTTCTCTGATGGCGCTTTGTCAAGTGTATTATTATTATGAGTGTTGTCCTGCACTATTTCTTTCCGAGCTAAGGAGTCAGGCAGTGGAAAGCACTTCTGATTGGTTGCCTGATCTTTGCCTTCATCCATCTTGGCCAAGAACTGAAGCGAGCTGCACTTTGCCCGTGCACCATCGAAGAACGAATGGTCACCCGGGAGATAGTGGTGCAGGCCACGATGACTGATGCAAGTGAACAGCACAGACACAGGCAGTAAGCCAAAAAGACTACTCGGGCTGGTATGGTGTGCTTGTCTGTTCTCTCCTTCCCTCCTCCTCCTCCACCTTAACCACTTGAACGATTGAGAACAACCATCGGTCTGGCAGACGAGGCAACGGCGTAGTTTAAATCTATACTTGTCTGATCGTGTTCAATCTGTGTCGTGTGGGGGTCAGGTCTTACACGCGAGACAGGTCACCTGTGGAGTCCCTCAAGGGTCCATACTGCTGTTCACCATTTATACTCAACCTCTAGGAAGAGTGATTAAGACCCATGGAATAGGATATCACTTTTATGCTGACGATACTCAGCTGTATTTGTCATTCAAACCGTCGGAATCTGCTGCAGCAACTGAGAAATTAAATGCTTGCCTTGCCGACATTCAATCCCGGATGTCTTAAAACTTCTTGAAACTAAATGACGATAAACCGAATTGCTGCTCATAGGACACCCTAAGCATGTGGCTGGATTGAAAGGCTTTGCTCTTACAATAAGCGATGCTGTTGTGCGACCATCACCATGTGCTCGAAATTTAGGTGTTGTTTTCGGCAGCTGCCTCAATTTTAAAAG
>WPIO01000022.1:200000-360000 GCA_009760855.2 Cristatella mucedo | reverse complement strand
AAGCACCTGCAATGGCTCCCGGTTGATCAATGTATACAGAGTAAAATTCTTACTCTGACCCACAAGGCCCCGATAACTTAGCTGCCTGTGCTTCTACTTCCATGCTACTCGCCCTGCCGACAGCCATGATTCAGCTAAACGGCTCACTTTCTCTTTGTTGCAGGAGGTAATGTAATGCATCTCCATCTGTAACTCCACAAAGCAACAAAGACTATGTGGGTGTTACAAATGACAGTTTTGTATAGCCCACTTACAGCTTAGGCGGCTTCCAGTACGCATTCGGGAGCCAACTGAATTCATCTCAGGCAACAAAGAGAACGTGAGGATCATAGCTGAGTCAGGAGAGCAGTTGAGTTAGTGAGCAGCATGGAAGTAGCAGCTCAGGACGACCGGAAAGGATGGGCAATAGCCGGCAGGAGAGTAGTTGTCGTTGGGTAAGAATCTGGGCGAAGTCTCTTGGCGACCACGAGAGCACTGAAATCTGCTCAGGCAGTGTGTCCACCATAACGCTCTCTTAGCTTAGTATTTGTGACTTTGAGTTAATGGCAGAGCTATCTATGCACGCACAAGGCAAGAGGTACACAGTGCAATCGAAGGCAGCCGCAGACCTCACGATAAGAGATCAGAAAGCAAAACTGAGCAGACAATTCCATGCACTCACCTCGTGATGGCTGTCACCCTGGCGGCGACATCCCAAGCTCAGCCCAAGATGGAGCAGCCTTTCTATGACGTAGAACACGTAGAGTCCACCAACGATGCAGCACGCCTTGTACAGGTACTCGTCGTCGTGGACGCCAAAGGCCTGCATCGCAGCGCGCAAAGCATCGCTCGGGCGTTGGTTTCTCAACTGAAATCGCCTAGCAGAAAGCAGGCACGGCACGGCTCGAAACCGAGCGCCGTCTGCCTGGCTTTCAGCCGTCCGCCTTGGCCTCATGCCACAGGCCAAGTAGTACGAGAGCAGGAGCCCCGGGGGGGGGAGAGGGAGGGGCGCCGGAAGGGTGCTAGTGCCTCGTACCTCGGGCAGCAGAACGAATATGCTGTTGCTGACCAGGCAGCCAGTGGCGAGAGAGATGAGGAAGGCCAGCACTATGCCGTAGGCCTGAGTGCCGTGACACGGCAGCACCACGAGCACCCCGGCCAGGGTCGACACGCTGACCAGCCCGGAGAAGAGCACGCTGTAGCCCCACACTGCAAATGAGCGCATGAAGAGAGCCGAGCCGTGAAGAGAGCCGAGCGCGTATGACCAGGCATGTCCAGACGCTGGGGGCGAGCAGTGGCAAACGCAGGCCGAAGGCCTGGCGAGCTTCGATCCGGTGCACGGCGGCTTCGAGAAGGCGGCTGGCAAAAGATTCGGTCGGCCTGGCGAGGGCACAGCAGGGCAGCAGCAGCTGCAGCCGGCCGCCCTGTGCGAAGCTGCACGAGCAGCGATCGCGACTAAAATTAGCAGCAGGGCAGCAGAGGCAACCACGAAGGCAGTCTGGATTCCTCTCGTTGCTGCTGCCACGCTCGGGGTGCCCGAGCGTAGCAGCTCCCGTGCACTGCAACCAGGCGATGCATGCATGACCCCAGTATCTTGGCCACCAGCAGCGAGCGTCGAGCTGGACTAACTATAATTGCTGCCTCACACGAGGCCCATGCTGATAAGTACAGCCAAAAACCAAGCCGGCTACAGCAGCTTATCTTCATCGTAGGCTTTGCAAGTGGTCTTGTACAAGCTGATTGCTTGTCCAGCTCACAAGGCTGATCGTATCGCTCGTACCGATCGATACCGAAGACCCGACATAGATAGTCTCTATCTCTCCTTAGCATCCTCTCAGCACGGCGACTCTTTGTCGAGGCTTTGACATTCGGTGCACCATAACGTACCCGGGCTGCTTAACATTTTGAACCAAATATCGTGACAGCATGCACGGGCTTTGTGCAGATGGAATAGACAATCGATAATCAGGAGCTCGAACAAGCAGATGTCGTGTACAATTTTCTTTTACGTGGTACTTTTACCAAGGGTACGTCACTTCCCCTCCTCTGATCGAAGAGAAGCCCACAAGACCAGGCAAGAATTGGTAGCCCCTTAGCTCACTTGTAGTAGCTAATAACAATCCTTACGATACGTGCGCAGTGGCCAATAAGTGTTCAAACCTTGAAAAAGTACCACGATCTGATTCAGCCCACTTTGCTGCAACTCTGGAGATGTTGCAAGCCATTTAATAGCAAAATCGCAATGCTTATTCAGGGAAAGTAGGCTTGGAGCCAGGCTTCGGCACGGCGATGGGAGGTCGTTATGCCGAATATTGCCAAATCACCATGCCAAGCGAAAAGCCAACTGGCAATATGCTCACGATCGAGACAGCAGGACAGGGAATCCGAGGGAAGAAGTGACAGCCTCCTGGTGATTAGATGGCATGGGGCAGTTTAATGGATTGGAAAAGGTTGCTGCTCCGGGAGCCAGTGGACTAAGCGTGAGCAGTGAGTGCACACAACCGTGCTGGTTTTTACACCATCCTAGAGCAACGCATATTTCAGCACATAGACGTAGATCAAAAGCTTCATTCAGAAGACTGCCTCTACAGCTAGCCATCACATCCTATCCCTATCCAAGATTAGAAGCTGTCTCCCATAGTGGCTTGTAAAAAATTTAACTAGCTCTTTAGTTCTGTCTCGGCTTGATTATTGTAATTCCCTTTTGGCTGGGCTACCAAAGAAAGTTATTATGGCACTACAGCGGACTATGAATATGGCTGCAAGGCTGGTCTTCAAGTCCCAGCGGTTTGAGCACGTGTCTCCTTTGCTGAAAGAGCTAGGATGGTTGCCGGTTGAGCAAAGGATACAGAGCAAAGTTCTTACGCTGACCCACAAGGCCAGCCACGGCTTGGCTCCTTCGTACCTAGCTGAAATGCTGCATCAGTTTCAGCCTGTTCGCGCCCTCAGGTCCTGTGTGGACAATAAATTAGCTGTCCCATTCCTCCGCTTAAAGACAGTTGGCGACAGAAGCTTTAGCTCTGCAGGTCCTAGACTGTGGAACTCGCTTCCACAATTCTTACGCAACGACATCTACTCTCCAACTGCCGACTATGGCACATCTTTTTCAGCGGTCCTGAACTGCTACTTCTATGCTACTCACTACCTCAACTGCTCTCCTAACTCTGCTATGCTTCCCACTTTCTCTTTGTTGCGTGAGACAAAGTCTGTTGGCTACCGAATGCATACCGAAAGCCGCTTAGGCTGTGAGTGCGCTATACAAAACTCTCCTGCGTAACACCCACATGGTCTTTATGACTTTGTGGAGTTACTGACGGAGATAAATTACATTACATTGAAAAACAGTATTTGCCTGTCTAGACACAGTCCCAGAGCCAGATCAGTGCAATAGCCTGCGGCTGGACTGTCTAAGCTGGTCACTCTTTCACTAGCTGCAATACTATTACTTCTACCACTACTACTACTAATAATAATAATAACACTAATAATAATGCCAAGACATTTGTATAACACCCTAAGAGAACTAAATCCCTTTCTAGGCACTTCACATATGCTGCAAAGAAAGCATGTCAATGTGGTAATGTGATAACATGGACGGTGTGAGCATGAATATGCAGACAATGTAATGTAATGTAATTTATCTCCGTCAGTAACTCCACAAAGTCATAAAGACCATGTGGGTGTTACGCAGGAGAGTTTTGTATAGCGCACTCACAGCCTAAGCGGCTTTCGGTACGCATTCGGTAGCCAACAGACTTCGTCTCATGCAACAAAGACAAAGTGGGGAGCATAGCAGAGTTAGGAGAGCAGTTGAGATAGTGAGTAGCATAGAAGTAGCAGTTCAGGACCGCTGAAAAAGATGTGCCATAGTCAAGGACATTTAGCACAGATCCAGCAAATGCTGTGAGGAACGGGTGCATTTTTAGCTTCTTTTTAAATTTCATTGGGTTAGATGCTGTCGTGACGTCATTCGAGGGTGAGCTCCAGGCCTTGGAACCATACGAACTAAGGCACGGGTCGCCAAAGGATTTGAGGCACAGCCACACGACATGAGTCACGAGAGAGAGAGAGAGAGAGAGAGAGAGAGAGAGAGAGAGAGAGAGAGAGAGAGAGAGAGAGAGAGAGAGAGAGAGGGAGAGAGAGAGAGCCAGAAGAAGGGAGAGTGAGAGAGAGAGAAACCGGACGAGAGCTAGACAAGCAGTCGACTACTTGTCGTTCTGCATTCTTAATAGCCGATCGGTCAGGATGCAACCAAATGCTTGCAGTATTATAGCTGTTTTTGACATCAAGCTTTAACCAAATATTTAATCGAATACCGCATGGCTGAACATTGCAGCAGAACATGTCTGCACGAGAGACTTCCCGAATGGGCAGGCGACTTAGCGATTAACCTGTGAGCCATCATGATATGAAAGATTGCTCAATTCGCTGCCAATCAAACTTGAAATGCGACAACTGCCATTTCTGAACATATCCTCTGCAACAAAAAACTTGAGAAGTAACTTAATCTCCAGAAGACGTGCACTGCATGCCGACTGAGTGGCGGCTTTTATTTCAACAGATAGCCGACCTCACCCATCCTGACAGCTGGCTCGTGTTTTGGCTTTACCATCCTTAATGATGTCTGTGCAACATGCACCTGAAGCACCGTCAAATGAAGCTGCCCTTTATTTGAAGTAGCCGCAGAGGCTGGAAACCAAGCCACGGTTATGTAGGTCGCCCCTGCAGTGTTGCATTCCCACCTGCGTTCTCTCTGCGACGTCGTGCCTCCGAAGTGCTTTTTTGTAGCACTTTTTAGCCGCTCAGGCTTTGCTAATAGATGACGATGGCTTTTCGAAGCACCTGTGGCGATTGCTCATGCTGCTGCTATCACTGCTGACTGTCATTGGTAATCAGTCGCGCTGTCGTGCCACTTTTGGTAAAAATCTCTGTATGCCTTGTGCCCTACACTCTGGTCGAATTGCTTGCAGTGTGAAGTTGTGTCTGTGCTCAATTTAAAGTCACTAGTGCTGTTTGTTAAGCTGGAGGCCGTATATACTTACTCACTAGTATGAAATTCCAATGTCATTAAAAAGAGAAAAGTCTGCATAAAATGACTATCTTAATGTCAGAGCCTCCAAGCTTTGTCGAAAGCTGTAGGCTTGGGCTTGCGTGTTTCTGCCATGCATCATTACATAAACAATGAAACCTGTACAGCAACCATCATTCCTGACGAACCGGGTACGACCGTATGCTCCTGTCCACTGACAATAAAGATCAAAAATACACGAGTCAGAAGGTCGTCTGCTATCGAAAAACTTCAAGAATCCAGTAACCTCTCCCCAATCTAACACACCAGTAGAATCTCGAAACTAGAGCTGGAGAAACTTAACGACTCACCCCTGTTAATGGAACTTGTTATACACGAGGTATGGCTCAAGTTTGGCTCAAGTGACTCCCAAAAAAAGGCCGAGTATAAGAGTTTCACGGGTTTGATAGAAATTTTCGTTTTCGTGTACCTGCGGTTCAATGCATTAAGTAAGCCGACAAAGTCAATTACAACTTGATCGAAGTTATTGTAAGGCTGATACTAGGCATGTAAACTTGTCGCCACATACAAACCAACTCATGATAACTGCACAAAGCAGCAGCATCTCCAAGGGAAGCCGATGCAGGCCAAGCAGGCAGCGCTAGGCTCTATTCAGTCGAGTTTTCAACTAGGTGCATGCCCTCCAATTTGAAGCCCCCTCCCCCTGCCCCCTGCAAGTGCCGCACAAATGTGAGTGCCAGCACGTACAGACACACACACACACACACACACACACACACACACACACACACACACACACACACACACTATTTGCATAGTTTGTACGTACTTGTGTAGTTGTTTAAGTAAGCAGTGGATTCCTGCTATTCATGCTCACGGCCAGTGCACAAGCACTGTGCCTTATCATGGAGCTGACCAATCATAGGCACCCACCAAAGCCAATGGGCCTGTAGTTGAAGAGGTAGGGGTCAGGCAGAAGCAGTTGATGGGGTGGGGGTTTAGGCCACCCAGCCAGCTGCCAGTCCAGATACCAGTCTCTCTCACATAAGATACAGGACGAAAGCACAGCATTCAGCAGACAAAACCTGCTGCTGCTAGTTAAGAACAGGACGGCACACTAAGAAGAATCAGCAGATGGGACGGGAGGGTAGGAGAGAGGTGAGAAGGGGAATGAAGGGAGGAGGGAAAGGGAGGAGAAGCATCTTAGCGGCCATTGCTCTAACCTTCCACCGGAGTAGGTGGTAGCGTGGCGTTGTTGCTGCTGTGAGCGCAGTCCTGCGTCAGCATGAACAGCAGCGACGGGCAGACGTGCTCGAAGTTGGACTGGCTGAGCTTGAGATTGAATGGCCAAGCCTCGGTGTGGTATACTCCTCGCAGGGTGATGCACTGCAACGTGCCAGGGCGCAGCGATGGGTGTCCAGCGAAGAATCGGCAACACCCGCTTCAGAGCGAAGCCCTGCAAACAAACAGCTGCGCTCTGCTCTGCTACAGCGCCCACACGTCATGTTCGGTTGCCGCCCTCCCAAGTTCCTACTTGTCGTGGCCAGCTTCCTTGGCAACCACCGCCTGGATGGGCACTCTCAGGTCGCAGCCACCACTCGGGAGGCGTGCAGGCAACAATGAAAGGATGCAGCAGCGGATGCAGCAGCTGCATCCGCTGCGCAGATAAAAAGGGCAGCTTTTTCCTTGCAAAAGCAGCCCTTATCTTCGACTCGTAAAGCTTGCAGGGATACCAAGCACGCAAAACGAAGCAGTCAACAAGGTCCGGCGGCTGCAGTAGCCGTTTTGATGGTACTGGGCTGCTCCTCCAGCCAGCCAGCCATCCAGCAACCAACACAGACCATAGGGTTGCATCAAGGCCAGTCGTCAGGAGGGATTTGCCAAGGACAAATAGAGCTGCAGCAGTTTGGGAACCGAATGTCATAATGACAATATTTCTTCAGTTGAAGCTCTGCGAATCGAAGCAGTTGGTCCTAACTGAAGTGCTGCAAGTGGCTAGCAGAAGTCAACTTCTAAAGGCTAAGCAAGATAGGGGAGAGAGGTGGGAAAGCAAAGACTGCATATACGACTTGATACGTGTATGAGAATGTAGACACTCCCGAATACTGCAGCTCTCAGTAAAAACGTGAAGCAGCATTCGTACAGGCTTTTTTATGTCACAAAAATGGCAACCACTCCATGCTGTGTCTGTGTAGAAAAATATTTAGCCTCACGAAGATGTCTGGCAGGCTGTTTTGCACAGTGGTTACGGCCAAAACAGCGCCAGAGGGAATTGCAGCGGAGGTACAGAAGTGCAGCTGTGGCCTTCAATGACCGGGCAATTGCTATTTTCGAAAACCCTTAGCACCACCAGCACCTGATTTTATGGGGGGGGGGGGTTAAGACTAAATTATACTAGTCAATTGCTTGTGTGACAGTCAGGGCAGGGTGTATACAGTGGTTACAAAGAGATGGGTTCAGCAGTTAACCAGCTTCGACGTGTCGTCGACGTGAACACAAGGTCCTTTGCAGCACATGTAAAGTGCCGAGAAGGAGATTAAGATCTCTGAGGGCACCATAAAAATGTATTACTATCAAGTTCAAACTAGCCGCCGCTCAGCAGCGGTACAAGGCAGCCCCGAATAGGGATACGGCAGGGAACGGCAGCATCTCTAACTAGTGTGGCAGCTGTGACACATTGAAGGGCCAGCGGGCATTGAAAGCTCATCGGTCGTGCAGCTAGGGCAGCTCACAGAGGCCCAGAGCTCCAACTCGTCTGGCCGTAAGGTCCTGCAATCACCGGCATGTGGCCTGACACAATGACCAGCTTCGTGCCACTGCTCCACTGGGTCTCGCGCCGCCCGCGATGCCTTCGCCTCAAGAGCATCGGGGAAATGACCAGCGCAAAGATCAGTTGACTGCTAGGAACTGGGGCGTGTCTGGTTGAGGATCTCTTGCCCTCCCCTCCCCACCACTTTTTTCCACTAGCTCCTGCGATGCCGAAAACTCTGGCAGCTGACGATGATAGATGAGAGCTCACACATTCGGACCCCACTCGGAGCAAACGATAAGGGAAGCACCAGCAGCAGCAGCAGCAGCAGTAGCAGTGCTGACACTGCTGCCAACGAGCTTCGAAAGCACTGCTGCAAGCCGGCAACTGCCGGCACGTAAGTTCGACCGGCCACTGGAGCAGCGCAGGCAGGCACACGCAGGGTTGCCAATACGGCTCATTTCTCGTCGGCCGGTGCCCTCAGAGCACCCAGTGCCCTCAGCGCAATCTGACTCCTTGCCCAAGCCAGGCCCGATGATCGGGTTTTCCCAGTTTTTTGTTGGGGCTTCCCGCCACCAATGCTCTCTTGCAGCACCTTTGAGGTCGGCATGCCGATCTGGTCTGCACAGAACCGAGCGTGGATCCCGAGGCGGTCGATGTGGTCCAGACACATCACTGCCGATGCTGCGCAGCCAACATCTCGACTGAGCTCGACGGTGGCGTTTGCTCGGCAGCCGAGATAGCGTTTGCGCCGAGCCCACTTCAACTTATCTCACGTGCTGGATAGTAGCAGTGCTTTCGGTACCATATCACTACTGCAACTGCGATTTTGGATCATGGGATACCAATCTAAGGGGCACACGTGGCTGCATTCATTACAGCGGCCACTGACAGAGATGGCACGTGAACGGCACCGTCGCTCTCATTTTTTCTTGAAAAAGATTAGCAGAAATAAGGTTCGCTTGTCGTAGATCAAAAGCAGCAATGCCTTCATAGTAGCACACCAAAAGTTCAATATAGGCAGCACCCCCTCTAACCTCGCACTAACTATGTCGTAATACCAGTCGGAAGTGAGTTCCATATTTTGGGAGCATAGGAACTAAAGGCACGGTCTCCAAAGGACTTGAGGTCCGTACGAGGTATAGCTAAACGATTTGATTCAGAAAAGCGGGTGGTACGATACCTGGTCTGGTGGGAGAATCGATCTGACAGGTATGAAGGCTGGAGATGAAGAATGAAGTGACCCAAAAGGTGCATACATAAAAGGTTCACTGCATGACTTTCCATTTACATTTACTGTTTGAATTCTCTCACTTGGATAAGACCAGAGTGAGAGAATTTTCATTGGATGATCCTTGTCCATTCACACTAATACTCTGGAGTCTCCCACTGAGATAGGACCTGAATCAGTTTAAACTCAGCATATTTGATTATTTGTGTTTCAAGAGGTTTAATAATTTTTCGTCAGAAAGGTGAAAAAGATACGTCAGTTATCGTTAACAGGTCAAGCTAGGTCTAGTCAGAGTTAAACACCAAATTACGTGAATGATAATAATTTTATAATAACAATAAACTTGTATAATATGCTCAGAGAATGTAATCTGGCACTCTGCATTTTTCATAAATAAAAGACTCACTGCATGACTTTCCGTTTACATTTACTGCTTGAATTCTCTCACTGGGATAAGACCTGAGTGAGAGAATTTTCTCACTGAGGTAAGACCTACATGAGAGAACTCTCACTGACATAAAACCTGAGTGAGAGAATTCAGAGTAGATGTCAATGGAATAGCTTGCGTATAGTTGATAGTCTGCACCTGATGCAACTCAGCAGCGCGGCTGGTCTGTGGTCAACGGTGTAGATGTCATTTCATATCACTTCTGTCAGAGCTCAGCTATCTTAACTATTGGTTCCCTAGCATGAATCGAATCGACTTCGAGATCATCTGTCTAGTTGACAGGTTGCTTCACTTGCTTACACCAGTCTACACCTATTTGACATCCTTGCTCCTCCAGTGTACTGTTGCACCACATGCTTCTCTGCTTCCACTCGCCTTGCTGTAGATTGCACTAAACTGAAATCTTTTGGTGATCTGGCCTTCATGTCGTGTGTATCCAAAGTTCGGAGCAGGCTTGTGGCTTCTGCCACCATTTACCTTGGCTTTCCTTAATTTAAGTCTCAACGAAAGATGTATCTGGTCCACTCAGATTTCCCAACCCCCATTAACTTGTACTTTCGGTACTTGTGTGAGCTATGCGCATACTTTCGCATGATTCTATGCACGTGCTAATCAGAGGTCATACTAACCAGTGGCTCTGTGTGTCTTCCAGTGTGCCTTTACATGCTGGTCTAAGCCTGATTTTGTGTGCTTTTGCATCTTTAGCCATGCATGATATCTTGCGAGTCACTAAACCTTGGCTATTGCTTCTTTTGCATCAAGTTGTTAGGAAATATTTGGTTTTCTTAAGGTACTACATAAAGGACTCATTATTATTAGTATAAAGACTCAGTTCACCTCTTGAACTGCAAGGCTTTCGAGCAGTGGTCAGGAGACTGGAAGCAGCACTTTGCATGCAGCAGCAACGATGGCACTGGGAGGCTGCTTTACATATCATGCAAAAAGACAAGAAAGTAGCAGATGGTGGCTACTTGCCGACACCAGCAACACAGCCCAATGCAAAATGGACAGACACCAGCAAGCTTCGAAGGGCCTGCCGGTGGTGTAACTTTTGTTGCAGATGGCCCAGCAAGTGATCCAGTCTCTCTCATCTTTTAATATGCTCCACTACATACCAAAATATTACCTCTACTTAAAATTTTGCTGTCAGACCGGAAAGAACAGTTGGCGACACATGCATCGCGATCTGGTTCAACACTATCTGGTCCATCGTGATCTGGCTCACAGTGTTCTGTTCCATAAGGATTTTCTAGTACGATGATCTGGTCCCCCGCGGATCTGGTCCAATATAGTACGGTTCACACTAGTTAGTGACTATAGAGATTGGGTAAGGTGAGGGGTTGAAGCTTCCTTCCTCCTAAGTATGGGTACTCTGCCCCTTCACACAGCTGCAGCTGCAGTCACGTTAAAGAAAACCAAAATGGCTTTCAATCCTGCAGCAGCAAGAATGGTGCTACATTCAGAAAGTTGGTAAAGAGTTAACTACAAGCTTATGAGCAACATATCGAGCCGATTGAACCAGTTCACCCTGGTCCGATGAAGCTTCCTGACCCGGTAGAAGCTGGCTATGGTCTCAAAGCCAACTCAATTAGTAAGGCTCTGCGCAGCCTGATATGCAGGTATTTCGGGAAAGCGATGTCACACCGCCTATGTAAAACTTAGTCCAATTCCTAGTAATCCATACAAGCCCACCTCGGCAGCATGAGGATGCTGAAATCAGCCCCATCATGATTGTTTATGAGTAATAGGCCTACACGAATAAACCCTTGCCTCCCTCTGTCTCTCTCTCTGTCTCTCTCTCTGTCTCTCTCTCTGTCTCTCTCTCTGTCTCTCTCTCTCTCTCTCTCTCTCTCTCTCTCTCTCTCTGTCTCTCTCTCTCTGTCTCTCTCTGTCTCTCTCTGTCTCTCTCTCTCTCTCTCTCTCTCTCTCTCTCTCTCTCTCTCTCTCTCTCTCTCTCTCTCTCTCTCTCTCTCTCTCTCTCTCTCTCTCTCTCTCTCAGTCGGTCGGTCTAACCAGCATTTGACCAGTGTCCCGAGTTTAACTAATCGGCAGCTGATGTCAATCAATGAAACAGCCGAAGGCCTGGCAGTGCTGTGTAGCAAAGCCAACTACAGGTCAGATCTGAGACAGATCAGAGTTCTGGCCTGGTGTAGTGCGAACCCACGATAAGAACACAACCATACCAGGTGATATCCCACATTGGGAGAAATAGCCCTTAACTTTTTTGGGTCGGATCCGTACGATCAGCTATGCTGCATTAGCTGTTCATACTTCTATGAGGTATGGAACGTGCTTACATCTCATAATCCTTCCTGGAAGCAGGAAATATGGGCTTCACCTGTAGTATCAGTGCACTCGTTCATTATCGTACAAAGGAGCCAAAGCCGGCTAGGACCATTTCCCTGTGCCTGCCTGCGAAGGTCAGTGCTTCTGCTTGATCCAGCGAGAATGGGTGCCTATTTGCAGCCAGCTTCTCTGAATACCCACGAGATTAGTTCTACAAAGGACCACATCAGATGCAAAGCCTTAGTCTTTACTCGTGGCTCCAGCTAAACGAGTCAATTCTACAACTCTGAATTATACCCAAACCGAAAAATGAGCAATGGTCGCTCCCGAGCGATTGCCCAGCAGCAATGGCCTCGAGTAAGCTGGCTTGGTCCAGCGGTCAAGATGCTCGCCCCGACCAAGGTCTGGCAGGAGATTAAGTTCTGTTGGGGGGCTATAAAAATGAATATCATTTTTTTACGCTCCAGAAAAACGACAGACACTGCAAGCAGGGCCAGCGCCGCACAAGTCTGAGGTTCATTTCACTTCATTCGGTGATATAATTCCATCCTACACGAGCCATCGGTAGCGTAATATAATGTATATCCATCTGTAACTCCACGAAGCCACAGCAACTAAGTTGGTTTATGCAGGAGAATTTTCTGCAGCGAACTCAAAGCCTAAGCGTCTTTCGGTATGCATGAGGTAGCCAACAGACGCAGCAAAGAGAAAGTGAGAAGCATAGCAGAGTCGGGTGGGCATTTGAGGTAGTGAGTAGCATGGATGTACCGTATTTTTACGAGTATAAGTGGCACTTTTTCAAATTTTTTTCTGGAAAAAATAAACCTGCGACTTATACACTGCATGTCAAATAATGTCAAAATTAAAAAATCACTCTTGGCCAACCTATGTAGGCTGCTCAATTTGTTCATATGGGATTTACTAGTTTATACTATACTTTACTTTAGTTGACCATAAACCCTAAAATTGCGAATTTCAAACGTGCTGGATGGAACTGAAGAGGATGCAACCTGTGAGGAAAGTGACGATTCTGATATTGGCAATGCTGCAGAAGACTATGAAGATGTTAGCACTGATACCAATGACGAGTTTCTTGGTAACTGTGATGATTAAAACAAATTTATATTAATACAAAATGAGTTACATATTAGGTAATAATATTTTTCAATAAACTTCAAAAAATGTTGTCTATAAATTTAGGGTGCGACTTATACTTGGGTGCAACTTATAATCATAAAAATACGGTAAAAGCTCAGGCCGACTGGAAAGGATGTGCCACAGTCGGCAGCAAGCGAGTAAATGTCGTTGCGTAAGAATTGTGTGGGAGAGTTCTGCAGCCTAAGAACGTCAGAGTAAAGGTTCTGCCTAAACTGATCTTTAAGTGGAGTACTGGACCAGCTAATGTATTGTCTATAGAGGACTGGGGCACGCTGTGGCTGAAACTGGCCTAGCAGTTCGGCCAGGTACGAAGGAGCCAAGCCATTGCGGGCCTTGCGGATCAGCATAAGAACTTTACTCTGTATCCGCTGATCAACCGCAAGCCATCAAAGCTCTTTCAGCAAAGGAGATGCGTGGACAAACCTCTGGGATTTCTTAACTAGCTTTGCCGCCATATTCACGGCCAGCTGCAGTGGCCCAGTGGCTTTTCCGTAGGCGCTGCTCGAGGTCTTCCATCTACAGCTTTGTCTTCTTCTGAAGCCGTAGAGATCGGCTTACGCGTCTCCGTAGCACCAACAGTTGCATCGTGGCGATCGAAAAGCTGACATTTCAGTGGTTAGGTTCATCAACCTCAACCTCCCCACCCAACCGACCCGGACTGGGACAAGCACTGGCGGGAGAGCGGCGGCTGAAGCAGCCGTTTCGCCGGCCGACGAAGAAAGCCATACCTCGGCACTGCAGTCGGCGCCCACACATCTCGAGAGCACCTGCGGGCTCTTCTCGTTCGTGATGATGCTCACCACGCTCTCTACCTCGCTGACATCCAGCAGCTCGTCCGAACCGCCGAACTTCTTGAATATCAGCTGAGTCCAATTCGACGGCGAGAAGCCATGCGCCAGCGACGATAACAGCACCGAGCCGAGTATCCACCTGAGACCCTGCGTCGCCGGCATGGCCTCACAGTCCGAAAGGCCGGGAGGCCCGCGAGAAGCAAGTCGATCGCGAAGTCACCCGTGCCCGGCTGAGCGAGCGGCGGCAGGTGAGGCGTCTGCCTAATAAACGCTTTCGCTGGACTCGCTGTTGGCCGGCAAACGTGCTTGCTTGCGAACGATGGACGGACTGGCGGCTAGAGGAACGAATGACGAACGCGCTGACCTAGCCGGATGGGCAGCCGAGTACGGCGCAGCCAATTGGCTTCGGCGGTCGCACACTCTGCGCGCCGGTGCTGCGCGCAGCTTCAGCGTCAGTCTCGCTTCAGCGCTCTCGGCCAACCGTTGAGCCCTGTACGGGCAGCGTGCCTGCTAGGGCCTGGCGGCTAGAAGCCGCAAGACTAAGATAACAAGCGGGGCGGACCGCCAGTTCGAGCCGGTGCTTTCGGGCGGTTCGTCGGCTCGGCTGGCCGCCTAGCGAATGCCATCAGTTGGCCGGCCAGCCAGCCCGATTCAACCCGGCTATCTCTTGCGTCTGGCCCCTTTGTCGGGGAACAACGAGCGAGAGCGATTAGCCCCACCGCACGGCAGCCCGAGATGCCGCTCAGTCTAATACAAGCGCAGGCGCTGAGTTGTGGAAAACGGAGCAGAGCTGGCGCTTGCGGCTTGGGGTTCAAGTTAGTCGGGTTTTGGACGTTAGGGTTTAGGGCCGACCTTTCGAGTTAGGGACAGGGTCTTTGTCCAACCCTTATTTTCCGTCCATATTTCCTGCCAAGATCGGAGGGTGGCTGGATGAGGTTAAGGCCTTTTACGGGACAGGCTGTGGAAAGGGCGGCAGGCAGGTGGGGTGCCCCAACCAAAACGGCCCCCTCCCAAGCCCACCCACTCCGGCTGAGGACAGTCCTTTAACTCCCCCCCACGCCCCCACTTCCCACGATTCCCTCCGAAGCCCGCCAGCCCCCTTCTGTGGCAGCGAGGCTTTCAGGGGAGGCAGAGCAATTCGAGAGGCTTTTACAGCTGCGAACGTCCGTTAAGCAGATTTTAGTTTTTCTCTGCAGTTTGGACCCCTATCATTTTCTTCTGAAAGGCTAAAAAGGCTGCAGGCGCGGTGCGAAACTGTCCACGCATGCCCAGGGTCGGTTTGCAGAGGAAGTTTCTTAAACGCGCTAAAGAGGCAATTCTAAGTAAACATGTCCATACCACTATAACAAATGTACTAAAATTATTTCTATTATCATTACTATGCTTGGAGAGGCTTTCGACCAGCGAAACACCAGCCTTTTCCTAATGGCAGCACAAATTCCTGCTCGATTCGTTGGACCGAATCGGCTTCTGAGTGGCGCTACAGGCTGTCCAAAAATAGACGCGCCGACTTTCAGAGAACCCAACGAGCCTCTCCTGAGCGACTCGCTCTCGGCGGCGGCGGCGCTGCATTACGCCTGCCCCCGGCGGGCCACGCAGTTGGCGAGTATCTTCCGGCTATCCCCAGTCAAGCGTGTCGGTTTACTAGGAGGTTTCGTCTCGAGCAGCTTCCAATCACGAGTATGGCGCGTGCAGCACACCTTCTCTTCGTCAAGAAAAAACGAGTGCTGCGGCGCCTTCGCACCGCTACGTCCGCGATACGAAGGTATCGGTCTTGCTTTTGCTTTCGAGTCATGAAAGTCTCCCTAGACTTAAGTTACCTCCCCACGCTGCGACTGCAGCTCTGCTGAATGCAAGGCTCCACGCCAGCACCGGCGGCTCGCGAGCGCGATGACGACGCAATGCAGCGGAGATTATCTATCCGTCGCTTGCATGCTTAGCTCGGAAAATTTCAGGAAAGTAGCGCCGTCTTTTAATTCGTGGGCCGGTTCTGAATGGCCTATTTATACCGGTTCTGAATCGCCTTATTCGAAATTGATTTTTCTATTGTTAGCATCATCCAAATAGTTGGTCCAAACATGCCGGTAGGCTTGGTGCGATGTGCCAACCACAATACGAAGCATGTTGCCTTCACCTTGTTGCCTGCCGTGGATAGACCCTAGAAAGTATAGCGAGACGGAATCAGCTAAGTTGCACTTACTCGCCAGCAATGAGAAGCAGGTATAGGCAATACCGTCTGGCCATGACCTGGTCAGAGGATCTTATTAAATGGCTGGTGGACATGCTCAGCTTTGCCTACTGGCTGGAACTAGTGCCTACACAGCCAGCTGACTATCTGCTCGAGGCCGGCTGTAGAACAAGCGGGTCTCTTGCTTAGAATTGTTATTCACCTGAGGCATATCGGAGCAGCAGAGCGAGAGGTCAGCAGATCTCGGGAGATGCTCTCGGTCAGCCCATGGCTGCTAGGTGCTCGCACGCCAACTGCGACCAGCGCCATTGCCTGGCCGAATTGTAATTTACTGACGCATGGCAAAATCGTCCTACGCTTACAGTTGTAACTGCATGCGAGACCGAATGGCCGTCCGCGCCGTCAATGGACTCTCACTTTTCGGCCTCCTTGATAGGGCTGCGTTTAAGCGAAGGCTACCCCCTCCGGGGCTTTTTGGGTCCGACGTCGCGCTGCCTGCGGTTCACCAGCCAGCACTTGACTGAGCCCCAGAAATGGGGCTGAATCAACAACAAGAGCGGCATCCGGGGCTGCCGCCCTTGTTGTTGAACAAAGTGCGCTTAGATAACGGCGGCAGAAAATCAAGTGGCAGGATTGCCATGCGATGCAATCACTCTGCAGCAAAAAGCAAAGCGCCCGTAACTCGGCAACGCTAGTCCTTGCCAGCTCGAGCGACAAATAGATACCGCTAAAGCCTGAGCTGTGTATCCTGCCTAGTGACTTGTGGTGTGAGCGCTAATGCACGCAAGCACATCGACGGTACAGGAGCACAGCAGCAGCCGCCGCGAAGAGTACCCTTTAACCTTAATACGACAAGTTCATCTCCGTAAAACAAGCTGAGCACACTTCAGGATCCGGAAGTCAGGAGTCCAGAAGCAGTCATTTCTTTATTGCCCACAGCAAGCGGATTCGATTGCCGCCTGGGCTCTTCTGCCGGTTTATAAATGAGGCTGTTAAATCAACGGCCTCTTTTCTTTACTTGCATACAGGCGATATGACTCGTGGGTTAGCGGATTTCAGCCATATATGAGATATATGAGACGTCTGAAACATATACGCTGTGTTGCTACGCACACACACACACACGCACGCACGCACGCGCACGCACGCGCACACACGCGCGCACACACACACGTATATGTATATATATATATATATATATATATATATATATTATAGTAGCCGTTGTACCGGATATTACTTAAATTTTTAGCGGTATTTATTTTTTACTTAAGCTCTTAGCCGCAGCGACGCTTTTCAACTGCAAATTACCGCTGCGCTTAAGGAAACAGCCGTCTACAGAATGAGTTTTTTCTTAGAATCTTTTTTAAAATCAGCCTAGAAGAAAACTTCACATACCTCAGTCTGTTTTACAGTAATGACGGGCTAAAGGTGTGCAGCACCGATCGTAAAGTACAACAACTCGCCAACGCCGCCCAGAGCGAAACTCAACTATCTGGCTTGTCACTGTTGGCGCTGCCTGACTATGACATCTAAATAAATATTTTACTCCGCCCAAACTAAATTATAACGTAAGAGGCTACTAATTATTATAATTCAGAAGCCGCGAATAATATCTCTTCGGCTACGACCAGGTCGTCAATAGGCCTGACAGCCTTTGGGCAAAGAGTGCGGATGTGACGTAAGGAGAGCATCAACTGTGGCTCCGACCCGCCCTCGCCGGTTCGAGGGAGTTCGCTGGCCGAACAGCCGTCAGCTAATGGGATTCGTCGGTGGGGCGGCGGGAATTCTTGAAGGACCTCCTTTTGCGGTTCGCAGAACTTCGAACACTCCTCCACCAGAAGGCCTGCACCGGACGTTCGGCGGCTCCGTTCGTTCGTACAGGGACGTTGCGGAACGCTCGCTAAACGAACGAAAGGCGCGCTTCCGACATCGAGCTCGACATTCGTCCGAGACGAACGAAGCATGGTCGGCGGCGCAAGTGCGCGTGCAACGTGCGTGCAGCGACTGCGACTCGCTAGCCGCGCCGCCCTGGCGGGTGCTAGCGCAGCCAGCGTGTGCAGCCTTTAGCAGCTGTGCGCACCGTCTTTGTGGCGAAGGTCGTCAGTTAAGAAGCTGCGAAAGCGCGTTCACATTACTACTCAAAGACCACTCGGAAGTCGCTCAGACGTGTGCATCGTGCTAGAAATTATGGACGCTAGCAAGACCTTCGCCTAGACCTCGCATTTTACGATCCCTCCCATGGACGCTTCGGTGTGGGTAATTTCAAGCTATCTATCTCCAACACTATTCACTACCTCAACTTCCGTCCTGGCTCAGCTAAGCTTCTCACTTTCTCTTTGCTGCGTGAGACAAAGCCTGTTGGCTACTGAGTGCGTACCGAAAGCCGCTTAGGCTGTGAGTGCGCTATAGAGAGCTCTCCTTCGTACCACCCACTTAGTATCTGTGGCTTTGTAGAGTTACAGACAGAGATACATTAAGACAGAGATACATATATACAATAAGTCAATATCCAAAATGTGAAGAAGTCTATTTGGCAGCGACGGAGGCTTACAGGCTTCAATGGCGGCCATGACGTACGCCGACTGCTTAGTGGCCTAGTGCTCAAATCAGCTCAAATGCCGACGCCAATTCCAACCTCCAGCCCATTATACGGGCTCTGATTGTATGCGGCCTTAGTTGTATCTCACAATCGCATTACCACCATAATAATACATTTGATATAGCACCCTCGGAGAACGCATTCTCTTTCTAGGTACTTTACATTTGCTGCAAAGGAAGCGCTATCAACTGGTTAGTGGTAGCATGCTCAATAAACAACAAGAATAACATGGTTAGGGGTGACATGCACAGGGTCAGCACGCAAGTGCAGCGTGTGGCAGCATGGAGCAGTTTCAGCAAGCATAAGCACATACAGGACGAATCACAGGGACCCACAAAGTGCTGTCATAAATAAGTGAGTTTTAAGTTCTTTTTAAAAGTGGTCGAGTCAGGAGATGTCAAGACACGAGTCGGGTATGAGTTCCAGGCCTTAAGAGCATACGAACTAAAGGCACGGTCTCCAAAGGATCGCAGTATCGCACAATTAGTTCCTAGCCAATGTAATTTAGGAACCGCGAATATTGAATATCAGTCATAATCTGGCTTATTAAGCGTGCCGCCGTTTAACCTGCATAATTCAGCGTCCTTTACCTATGTTTTCCCAAAGGCCTCTTATAATCGTATTATCGTTTCATCCATGTACTGTTACAGGCCGTCGTTCTGTCATGCAGTCCACCGCATCTTAGGCGACAGTTTGATGGTGTTCCTTCACAACGTCGCTACCGAGAACAGGAGATTCTGCGTCCCCTTTAGTGCGTTTTATGTCTCTGTAATGTTGTTCCTTAGTAGTACTGTTTGGATCTTGTGTTGCTGTTGTTGCAGGTAATGGTATTATAAAGTGAAGATAAATAATAATAATAATAATAATATTGCACTTGATAAAGCGCCCTCAGAGAACTTAATCTCTTTCTAGGCGCTTTACATTTGCTGCAAAGTGATACGCAATAGAATAGTAAGTAAAATCATGCTTGAAAAACAAACAAAATGAATAACATGGTTAGGGGTGGCATGCACAGGGTCAGCATGCAAATGTAGTTAGTGGCAGCATGCACAGTGTCAGCACGCATAAGCACATCGAGGACGAATCACAAGGACCCACTAAATGCTGTCCTAAATAGGTGTGTTTTTAAGTTTCTTTTAAATGTGGTCAGGTCAGGGGATGTTCTGATGCAGGTCGGGAGGGAGTTCCAGGCTGTGGGAGCATACGAGCTAAATGCACGGTCTCCAAAGGATTTAAGGTTTGTACGAGGTATTTCTAGACTGTTGGATTCCGAAAAGCGAGTGGTACAATGCTTAGCCTGATGGGGGAGTATATCTGAAAGATAGGCTGGAGCCATAGAATGAAGAGACCTAAAAGTGAGCGACAAAACCTTGAAGTCGGTCCGTTGCTTGACTGGTAACCAGTGCAGGTCGGCGAGAAGTGGAGTAATGTGGCAACTGCGACGCTCACGACAGACAAGCCTAGCTGCAGAGTTTTGCACCAGCTGCAATCGCCTGATCGCACATGCTGGTAGGCCAGTAAGCAGTGAGTTGCAGAAGTCGAGACGGGATGTCACGAATGCATGGACCAACTTGGACGTGGTATCCTTATCTAAACAAGCCCTAATTTTAGCAATGTTATGAAGCTGAAAATAGGCTGATTTGACTGTGGAGCTGATGTGGTCGTCTAACGAGAGGTCGCTTTGGAATATGACACCTAGATTTCGAGCTGATTCAACTGGAGATATGCTGGCAGAGCCAATTTTGAAAGTCAGCCTTTCCGATTTCTGAATAACACTAGGTTTGCCCATAACTAGTAAGTTAGTTTTATCATCGTTTAGTTTTAGAAAATTTGCTGCCATCCATGATCGGATGTCATCAATGCATGCAGCAAGTGAGTTGAGAGAATTTGAGGTGCTCGAAGGCTGGGAGGGATCAAAGCAAAGGTACAACTGAGTGTCATCCGCATAGAAGTGAAAGCCTAGATTGTGCTTGGCAATCACATCAGCGAGAGGGAGAGTATAAAACGGTGAAAAGGACCGGACCTAGCACAGAGCCCTGAGGTACTCCATATTTTAGAGGTACTTCAGATGATCTTTGTCCATTCACGTTAACACTCTGGAGTCTCCCACTGAGATAGGACCTGAACCACTGCAGAGGAGTGCCAGTGATGCCCAGGCGAGATGAGAGGCGCTCTAGAAGTACTTTGTGATCGATGGCATCAAAAGCTGCCGAAAGATCGAGCAAAACAAGAAGAGACACTCTACCCATGTCTGCATTCCTAAGTAGGTCGTTGTATACCCGAAGCAATGCTGACTCTGTGGAGTGATTAGCTCTAAAGCCAGACTGGAACTTACTAGCAAGGTGTGAGGTTTCGATATACGAGTTCAGCTGGTCTGCCACGACCCGTTCCAGTGTCTTTGATAGGAATGGTAGAAGGGAGACTGGGCGGTAGTTGCTTAAGTTCTCTTGGTCTAGTGTAGCTTTCTTGAGAAGTGGCCTGACTACAGCTTTTTTGAAAGGTGCTGGGACCTGACCTGAGGCTAATGACATATTAATGATGTTGGTTATGTATGGCAGCAGCAGATCAATGCAACGTAGGAGCAGGACAGTGGGAATAGGGTCCAGTGGACTTGTTGTCTTCTTTGATTGAGATACGAGCTTTAGGACTAGATCACTAGTGACCTGTTTAAATGCAGACATTGAGGCGCAGCCAGGAACCGAGGAACAGCATTCTAGTGGGAAGGTTGTCATCGCAGGGATGGATTCCCTGATCTTGTCTATCTTCTGCACAAAGAATCGAGAGAAGCGATCGGCTAGATCATCACAAGGATCATCAGGTAAGGAGCTAACCCGGGAACGGTTGAGGAGATGGTTTATCGTCGACATCAGCATTTTTGGATTGTGCATCTGTGATTCAACAATGTTTCTATAGAAGCTAGACTTGGCCTTTGCTAGGATCGATTGGTACGACCTACAGTAGTCTTCACATGCCATAAAACTATCATTCCTCCGGTGCTAGCTCTGAGGCAGCTTTGAGGCAGCTCTGAGGTAGCTCTGGGGCAGCTCTGAGGCAGCTCTGAGGCAGCTCTGGGGAAGCTCTGAGGCAGCTCTGAGGCAGCTCTGAGGCAGCTCTGAGGCAGCTCTGGGGAAGCTCTGAGGCAGCTCTGAGGCAGCTCTGGGGAAGCTCTGAGGCAGCTCGAAGCCATTGCCGATCTTGCGATCGCTGGCTCAAGATTACTCTTTGTTAGCTTGCTTTATCATATCTGAAAAATTCGTTAACGTACAATTTTTTTCTGCTGACACAGTATAGATTTTGACTTCAAGCGAAAAAGTCACTAATAATAAAATTCGAGTGACTTCCTATGGGTGCTGGCCAAATTTAGCTGTTCGAAATTGTACGATCAGTGCAGAAATCTGCTTTAATGGAAGTCATGCAGTATTTACGAACACTACTCCCTCAGGTCATTCCAGAGCGGCAACCGTAGGGTTATTTCTGATTTCTCTTCGAGATGACTTGAGCTAACCCAGCTTTGTTTATAGTGCTTCCGTATATCAATATTCACAAAGTCCGTCTAATCAAGTTACGATGGAATTTGAGGTGTTTAGTGCTGCCTATAATATTGGCTTTACTATGATTTAAAAAAGTGATTTGATAATGACTAGGCAACCTTTGCCCTCAAGACCAGCAGAGGGACGAAAGCTACTGCTCACAGATTCTCAATATATAATATACAATATAATATATGTACATATAAAAATTTATATTTGTACGTATATACATAAACCCATTCTTAATTTATTTGTATAGCACTCAAAGAGAACTAAATATCTATCCAGGCGCTTGATTTTTGCCGTTTCTACGAATGTCACAGAGCACGACCAATGTCACAAAGGTGAGCACCTTGGCCTCGGTCGATTAAGGAGAGTACCTTGCCGAGCTAGTTTGGTCCACCGGTTAAGGTGCTCGCCCCGACCGAGGTCTGACTGAGTTATTGGGCTCGAGCCCCGAGGCATATCACCAGACTGGAGATTAAGTTCTCTTGGGGCGCTATACAAATGAATTATTTGTTTTAACCCTTAAGCCAGTGGTTCTCAGTCTTACCATTGCCGAGACCCTTTAATACAATTCCTCGTATTGTAACGACCTCCAACCATGAAATTGTTGTGTGCGAAATGCGCAAATGCATGCTTTCCAGTGGTCTTACGCGACCCCTCTGAAAAGGTCGTTCGACCTCCAAGAGTGCCCGAACCCACAGGTTGAGAACCGCTGCCCTAGGCCAAACCAGGGTGGTGTGTAATCTCTTCAGCACAAGCCAGAGAGTTTAGTCGACTGGCTCGAAGCCCAAAGTTCAACTATTTATAACCTACGATGTATTCGATTCATATAGGCTGTAATTTATGAGTAGCCAATAATATCTAGGGCTGTCCTAGTCTGGGTTATGTAACATTCGATCCGAAGTAGACAAAGCTGCCACGTAAACGGTGGCCATTTTTAAAGATATTCGTGCCGTAAAAACTTGGACTGAAAAATAGTAATTATAAGATGATTAAATTAAAAATAATTAAATTTCATCCTACAAAATTTACCAATACTAGGGATAACCGTGTAACTCCTTTTAAATTTTCGTTGGACGGGACCACTCAATTTCTACGCGACCACTTAAAATAGACATACCAACAATCCTTCCGTGAAGTGTCGAAGTGGATTCGTTGTTTCGTTCACTTCCGTCTAGTTTCCCGCTACCATGAAGCTAAAAGCTATTAGAGGAGATCACTCCCTGGAGTTGCCTATTGGCAAAACCGTGGTCGGACGCGGTCCTCTGCTTAAGATACGCTCTACCCAGGTCTCAAGACAGCATGGAGAGCTTGAACTGACCTCGGACGGTACGCTGACCCTGCGTGCCACGCACAGAGAGCTGCCTTGCTTCTACAGGAAAGGCACGTCAGACGAGGTCACACTTAAACCCGGCCAGTCCATTAGGCTCCATCGCGGCGATGTCTTCTCCATGCTTCCATCCGATGATGACTGCGCCTTCGCCGTCGAATACGACTCACCGCCGGCTCGGACCCCGCAGCCCGACGCCGCCGGCTCGGCTGGGTCGCCGCCGTTGTCACGTGGGCTCCCAAGTGTCATCGCTCCAGTCGGCGGCGACGACGACGCGGCTTCGACAGCGAAGGAGAAAGCGATCCGACTTTTCCCCGCTGCTCTGCTCCAAAAGAAGCGCGCGTTGCCGGACTGGATGGTATCCGGCCCCGCCCAGTCGGGCACGCCACCGAAAGCGGCGGAGGCGACGAGGCAAGCCCCAGCCGAGATCGGCGAACGCCATCATCAGCAGAGCACGACGGCCGAGCGCGCCGCAACGGGAAAGGCTCGGCAACAGGAGGTGGGCGAAGCGTCGCGCGATGACAGGGCGCCGGCAGCTCCAGCCGCTGCCCTCGACACAGCAGCAGCCGCCGCCGCCGCGAGCGCTACGCGAGGCGAGACCGAGGCGGGTCGAGACGGAAGCCGTACGGTTATTGCCATGCCGACTCGGGCGGCCGCCGACGTTGGCGATGGTGACGCGGCCGACGAAGAAGAAGACGTCGTTCGCAGACCGAACAAGAAGCAGAAGGGGGCGTGGCTCCTTTCGGACGACAGTGTCTCGCCGCCGGGCGAAGGTGGCACGGGGGACGCGACGGGTGCGGCCGACCACCGCCGCCGTCGGCGCGAAGGTGGCAGCAAGGAGGCTCGCGACGCGTCGTTGTCGCCGTCACCACCTGCGAGTCGCAGCTCTTGCATGTATGGCAAGAAGTGTTACCGGAAAAATCCTGCTCATTTCAAGGAGTTCGCTCATCCGGGTGACTCAGATTACGAAGAGGACGACGGCGACGACGCTGAGGGCGGCTCGAGCGTAGGTCGCATCCCTGTCCTTGCGGCCGACGCTCTCGCAGCCGCCGGTGGCCGGTGGCAGCGGTCTCGGGTCAGCAGAGCTCGCTCTGCTGATAGCAGCGGCAGCGACGCAGAGCCAGCTGACGACGATCCCGACTGGAAGGATGAGAGCAGTGACGATAGCTGATGCACGCACATTTTTGTCAGACGAGAGCTCGGTGGCAGTGGTGGCAGCAAACGCTTGCCCTGGTGCCGATGTCGCCCGCTCCGAAGTATTCCTGCCCTAGCGTTAAGTGGTGGCATGTGTGGTGCAGCTGACTTCGATACACCTACATTCCACCGATTACACGTGCCGTCCCAGGTGATATTGTCCGATGATGCTCTTTCTGAGCGAGTGTGCTGATATGATCGCCGCAGGTCGCTGCAGTGCACCCGGTGCATTTTCTGTATGCCACTGAGCGTTGCGACATGTCTAACACAGTTAATGTCGTGCACTATATGACGTCGCTAAGTCGGTAAGTTGGGAGTGAGCGTGTGTGCTCGCCTGCCATCGGCTAACTCTGGCCGCTTAGTCCAGCTGTGCTGCTGTGCTGACCCCTCCCCTCTTGCCGATAGTGCTGACAACTTACTTTCTCGGTGGCCAGGGTGGTCGCAGCTGTGAAATGCAGCAATACTCTCTCTCTCTCTCTCTCTCTCTCTCTCTCTCTCTCTCTCTCTCTCTCTCTCTCTCTCTCTCTCTCTCTCTCTCTCCCTCTCTCTTTCCCTCTCTATCTCTCTTTCACTCTTTGTCTTTCACATGATTTTTCAGCATGATGGGCTCGGGAGCTCCTGCAAGCATGTGCGTTTTCATATCGGTAACACAGTGGCTGTCCGAACGGTTGAACGCTTGCTTTGCTTTGGAAGCATAGCTGCCATCGCTTTGCTTTGGAAGCATAGTTGCTTGACCTGCCCCAGCCACAGAGGCAAAGCCAGCTGGAAGCTGCCACCCCTGCCACACCCCTGGCCTGATAGATGGGAGCCGAGCATGACACCCGGTCGGGCAGCCCGCTGCCTCTGCTGCCTCTGCTGCCTCTGCTGCCTCTGCTGCCTCTGCTGCCTCTGCTGCCTCTGGCCCCTTGGCGCTTGGCCAGGCTGCACGACATTTCGGCCAATTGCTGCTTGCCGAAGGCACTTGGGGGGAGACGCTCCCAGACCCCCTTTGCAGGGGATGCCTCTGCCCCCAGACCACCCGTGCCACCTCGAAGCTCCAATCCTGGCTTCGCCACTGCCCAGCCGGATGGCTAGAAACGAATAGGAGACGCCCGAGCTCAGACTTAGTGCAAACGAGAGCAGCGACAAACGGTTAGGTGACAAGGCCCGTGCTGCGGCGCCAGTTCTTGTTTTCGAATGCGCCCACGCTAACTTCCGTGCAGTGAGTAGTTCTTCTTCGTAGCCAGCGGTCTGCTGCAGCTGCCACAGCAGCTCGGACTGACTGCACTTCCTTCTGTCGCCGCAGGCAGAGCCTGTTGCGTGCGTGCGTTCGGAGGAGCTCGCGAGCAGCCTTGTCTCACCGAGCACCAGACTGGTGCTGTCGCTGGGCCAATGAAGGCTAGCGCCACTGTCCTCATTTGCTGCTGCACTGCATTGCAGGGGTTGATGGCCCGGCGCGTGGCAGCGAGGCGCAGATGCTGCCATGTCAGTACTTTGAAGCTGCTCACAGCTTTTCATGACGATTTTTATTAACAAACGGTGCGGATGTCGAGGAGTGCTCGTATTCTAACTCGCATGCAGACTTCTCCTTGGGCTCCAGCATCGCGAAGCGTGCGTAGCCCCGCAGGAGGCATTCTCTCCTTGCTCAATGTGGCAAGCTCGGTACCGCGAAATCCTTTAATAGTCACTTGCTCAGCTTACGAAATGGTCTCGGTATTTCTACTGCAACCATGCAGGCTGCTTAATCAATACGGCTGGCTCATACTTCTTGGCATACGTCTCTTTCATCTTTGCTAGCCGCCTGCTTCTCTTGGTGAGGCCCTTAACGCTGCTGCTGCCGCCTTGGCCACCGAAACTTGGTTACTGTAGCACTAGCCAAGGAGTAAAAGTGCTCTCACTTCGTGACTCAGGCCGGCAGGTTCAAGTCCATGCAGGGTGTGGCCGCTAAGGCATTTCTGCCGCAGCCATATGAATGAGGCTGTCGGATCAGCTTTAGACTTCGACTTTTACTTTTGTTCTCCTTAAGTAGCTACAGCTGTAGCTCGTGTGTTCCGCGCGAGCGCTTACTATATATATATATATATATATATATATATATATATATATATATATATATATATATATATATATATATATATATTTGTATTATCATGAAGCAAGCTAGCTTAGAAACTGCACCAGGATGTTTGTTGCTTAGCATCGAATGCTGTTAGCCAAATGAGAAGATTTCAATTTGAACTTATCTGTTGAGGACCCCCCACACACTCTCGATATAATGATGCCGAGGTCGATATCATGCCTTACGCTCTGAATAAGGTCAGCACTGAAGGTCTTTTACAAACTGCCTATGACTGATGCTGAATAAGTATGTAGTAGTGCCAGTAAGTATGAGAGTGCGATTTTTTTCGTAAGTTGCTCTTCCGGGAGACCAGACGTGTGTCGTAAGTTTCGGCGATTGGCAGGCGTCTGAGAGATCGGGTCCTTGCTTCATCCTTTGGGATAGATAGCTCTACAGGTCGTCAGTCTTAATTAAGGCAAGAGACTGTCGCCCACACTGTTCCATGATTGATACATTGCTAAGCACTTTGATGGGGGGAAGATGTGCACTCTGACGCTTGCACGGTTGGTAGACAGAGGAAGTATTAATCGGCACTCTTTTTTTGCTGGTGCTGCTGTGGTATTTTTACAACGGACCGGTCCTGCCTCGTGAATCGACCTCAGTTGTCAGTCTTGACGGCTCTATTGGTGCTCTTCTGAGGTGAGCATTGCTGAGCCTCCTCCTAAGTCGTGGCTGCTCCTGGTTGTGCTGTGGCACAGCGCTGCTCTCTGGCAGGAGGGGGTGGTGGAGTGACTCGCACGAAAGCTAGGGCAGCCGTCTGCAGCATGGCAGCATCAGGGAGCCCTCTTCCATCGTGCCAGCCGCGTTTGCACTCGACGACAGCAGTGAGGTTGGCGCGTGCTGTCCCAACCTCTTGCTGGTAGCGTGGCTCCAGCCTGGACTTCTCCTACTCTGTGGTCACGGTGCTCTCAAGCAGGCATTTTTAATCGGCAGCCGGTCATCGCTTGCGAGACATAGCAGCAGTGATGGCGACCGCGTTCTAGCGACTGCATTCGAGAATTGGTTTCCAAATTGGTTGCATCCGTTGCTTGCAAAGAAGGCTGCCTGCGTTTGGACTTGTAGCAAGCACTGGACCAGAGGTGGCAGACCAGAGTGGCGACTCTGCAGCAACCTCTTCCGCCAGCACCTTTCGTTGTGGCATCGGCAGCACTGCAGGCAGGCTGCAGGTGCCCCACCCCACCCACCCACCCCCCCCCCACCCCCCCCTGCATGCAATCGTGGGCGGGCGTATCTATCGCAGCCGTCGCTGGGTTGGCCTGTCAGCTGAACCGGTCTCGGCACCGCAGACGGACGACACCCTCGATGACGTTCAAACCACGTAGCACTGGTCTAGAGCTTGTGCCGTCCAAGCAAGCCGGGCACATAAGCTCGGCTAGCCGGCTTGCTCAATCCGAAAGATAATGTGCCATGCAACGGCTAAGTCCTTGCAGTTCGAGATCCTCGCGAGAAGAAAGGCTGGCTAGAGAGGCAAAGGAAGTTTTGACGGCTCAGTCCCAACCGCTGAGTTGAGTCGTTCTAGTCAGTCTAATGCCCAATTTTGGTGACCGAGCTCACGAAAGCCCACAGCCGGTCACAGTGGTCTCTTGTATCCTAAAGTGGGCCCATTTTTAGACAAGTCCCATAATGCCAAGCTCCCTTGACAATCCGGGGAGTGCTCTCTAGCATGCAGCCATCCGGTCACTTAAGCCGTGCTTACTCCTAAAAACCCGGAGATACGTTTGGGAATAACTCACAACTGAGTGATTGTGTGCTTTGCGACTGGCTAGATCAGGCGATCGAAACCTGTGGGTCGCGACCCCTTTGGGGGTCGAACGCCTCTTTCACAGGGGTCGCCTAAGACCATCGGAAAACACACATTTCCACAGTTTGCACAAAATAATTCTATGGTTGGGGGTCGCCACAACATAAGGAACTGTATTAAAGGGTCGCGGCGAGGCATTAGGAAGGTTGAGAACCACTGGGCCCAGACGTTGCTGATCAGAGCTGCTTGCTTGCTTGGCAGCCCGTGCGTGAACTGGTCAGCATGATCCTTTGTTTCCAATGCGGGCTCAAAGCATGGCCATTGTGGAGCAGGCACTGTTGACCTCAATTTCCGGCAGTGGATTATTTTGTGGCAGTCGAGTTGAGGCTACTCGTGCACAGGCAGCTTCAAAAGTAGATGGGAGCTGCATGCCAGATTAGCTAATCCTGCCAGTTTGGGCAGCGGAGGAGCACCGATCGCCTACTAGATGCCGTACGGTCTCGCTTTTAACATTCGCGTTGACCACGAAGGAACAGATCGTGCCCTGATTCGCATATCACCACGACCTCGACTGGTTTTGAGATGTTCTCTTATGTCTCATGACAGTCAATGAGTATCTGAATCCATCTAGCGGTGATGTCCACGTGTGTTGTTTCATCTTTACGATTTAACAGTAAATGGATGTTTAGGCTGTCTAAAATTAGTGTATACTATCGACGTATGTCTGCTAGTTCTGTACAGTTAGAGCCATGGAAGTGTTGTAACCTGCCACAGAATGTAGGTTTTTAGATCAATCGGGTCGGGTCACAAGAGTGCATGAAAACTACTCAAATCAACGTTGGGTAAAATTCACATTGCTCGAGATCACAATATAAGTTTCATTTAGAAAAAAAAATTCGTGCTAAAAAAAATTGGTCATGATTATGCTAAGAATCATTCCGGCTTGCAGTCCACTGTGGGTAACGGTGCACCGTCTACAGTCCTGTCCAATCACAGTGCGATCGGTCTGTGGACAAAGCGAATTTTTCCTGGAATTTTCCTTTTTCCAGAAACCGTTTCCCTGAAACCTGCGTTTGTCGGTCAGGCTGCCCAACTAAACTTGGCTTACTTGGAAGCATTGTTATTGAGGCCTGGGCTAGCCAAAACGGATGCTTACTTATGCCTATACTTGGATAGAACAATCGATGAGGCCATGGTGAGCCCGGAAAGTTACCTATAAAGAAAAAACTAGTAGTAGTACTGCACTCACACTATCGTACGAAAGGTGCTAATTAATTATTATTGTTGCAGAATGTGCTTTAACGCATTGTTTGCAACTAGATTAAGTAGGTTATACAGTTAATCCATCAGTAGGGTAGTAGCTCTGAACAGTTTAACTAATATATTTTAGTTACTGGTGAGTTTCTTCGAGATCTACTCGGGCATAGCATCGATTTACTGCAGATGCTTGAGAGACTGAGAGGAGATTGATTATTGCTTCTAGTGCAGCGATTTGTACAGCCCACGGATAGAGATCTGGTTTTCTTTGGATTCTATGCAAAGTATTTAGTAACTATTAGTAAGAGGGAGCCAGGTGACTGGACTATGTATGCTGAGACAAAGGATTCATCAAGGGCAAGCAAGACTAGCCCACGAATTTCCTACTGCTATATGTTCCAGAAAGGTTCAGCACAGTAAATTTTGACAATGCCTCCGATTGGCCGAGATGCCGCCAGAGACGTCGTGACGCATCAATCTGGCACGGTCGTCACTGCGTTTCTGGTTGGCTTTACTCACTCGCGTACAGGCTCGGCAGGGAAGAATTCGACCAAACTAGAAAATAAAAGTTCAGAGCAGCTCATTTCATTCACCAGCCTTACAAAAATGCAACAAATCGAAGCGAAGAATAACGCAGTTCTGATTCTGTATACTTGCGATTGCAGTAGTCCTCAGGTTTCTGACCCAGAAGTCTGCTTATACCAGTCCGATAGACGAGTCGGCTTGCTCATTTGAGAACCAGTTTGAAAGTATATCAGATCGCTGAAGCGACAAGCTCATATTCATTGTTTACACCCCGATAACTTTTAGAAACAGGAGTACGGAAGACATTATCTCATAGAGCGGTTTGAATCTACTCGCACGGTCGGCTAAGCACCTATCACCGGCATCGACGTATATAATTTTGAATGTGAGTACGAGAGTGAGTACCGTAAGCATAAGTCGCTGGTGTCGTGCGCCTACATTGTAATCTTTTGTGATAATTATAGCACTACCGTAGTGGTACAGCTGTGACGAATATCAGGTGGAATAATTAAATAACTTGCATTCACTCTCAATTTCGAAATAGGGCTTACAAGTGTGTATTAAATTTTGCGATAGTAAGGAGCGGGCATTTCATCAGCGCGTTGTCATAACGTATAAAAACTGCTGTGTAGATTAAATCTCAATGGAACAAATGAAAATAGAGAGCCTGACCGGGACAGCCAGTTCTTAACGACAGAGCGCCGTTGGTGAGTCATTGCGGCTGAGCCATTTCGCAGCTATACGCATATACGCACGGTCTTAAATTTGCAAATTAATTTTTCAGCAAAAGAATCGCGGGAAAAGTGTCGAACCGCGAAACAGCTTTGATTTAATGTAAATTAAAACTAGTTTTCTTTATTTTTTATTTAATTTTTATAGAAACACTAGAAAATGCATTCTAGTATCACAAAACGTGCTCGGTTTTTATTTTTCTCACGAGTACGCCAATAGCCAGTAATCATTCGTTCTCTGTCTGGTGCGGCTGCTGTCAGATGAACAGCCACCAACAATCAGGTAACTGCCATGAAATAGAGTGTACAATTCATGGTTGATTTTTATAAACGAATATACACGCATGAAAGTATGTGCATGCGTGTATAGCTAGACGGTGTAGCCTGGATTTTTGGCGCGGAGAGGGCCAAACCTCTTCGTTGAGGTTCGCGGCGCAAAATCATTTCGCCTTCGCATCGAAATTCGCACGGAAATGTTCCTTCGCCCCTATGAAACTCATTTTAAACTCTTAGTTTATTTTAACAGTTCACTTGGGGTGTTATTTTTTTTTAGCTTTCTGAAAGTTTTGAGAGAGCCGAACACTTCGTGCCGCACGCTTGTCGCCCAGAAGCTCTTTTGCCACTCTAAAAATAAGGCTGTTCCCCCATTTTGATTCCGCCTTTAGCTTCGCACTGAACTCACGCCCAGTTAAGTTGATCCAAGCGCCAGTTCTACTGGTATTCGGTAAAGTCGCAATGAACTCCAGCGCCCGCCACGTTTTCTGCCAAAGATTTTATTCCGGATCCAGCTACACGCTTTCGTTCCACTTGGCGTCAGGACAAGGATAAACTACCGGAAATTGTGACATGCTTCTCGAATCTACAGGATCCTGACACCGCGAGTCTTAGGTCGCGGGAGTGGGTGTTTGCACTTCACGACCCAGGTCGCTGATTCGAATCCTGCAGCAGGCAATCCTTTGTCACTGCAAGCGGTGTGAAGGCCGTTTGGGCTCTGCTGCAGCTATATATACACGTATATGAGACCGTTCGATCCGATAGCCTTCACTTATTTTACCTTGAGAAAAATACTTCGTCTGTATCGCGCCCTACGAGAGCTCAATCTCTATCCAGGTGTGTGTAGTATGATAGTGACTCCGGCGGTGGCTGTTCTAGTGGGAGACTCACGGAGACACGGCCGGCGCACGTGGGCGGTAAACGAGACTCTCATTTATTACTCTCATCGTGCACATATCTATGGGAGTCCAATCAATCGCAGCAGACGACACGAAATATAACCTGCATTAGTGGCCTGACGCTGTGCTGCTTCAGTGGCTTAGCTATTGGCCACAGGCGATGCATATACATCGGTGTCAGGCGCTTTGCTAATTACAGCAGCAGAAGCAGTAGGCGCGCACACACAACAGGTGCTTTACATGCGTGCCACGTGTGGGCTTGAGCCAGCGATCCTAGTCGTTGAAGGCGAACGCTGTAGCCCAACCAGGCGGCCAAACCAGCCGGCCACTCAACTGTATGCGACAGTATCAACTGCCATTACGCCTGAATTGCGTCTTTAGATACTAATGAGTGGCTAGCTCGAAAAGCTGGATAGTCTATCGTGCCAAATAAGACGTTTGTTGGAGCAAAGGGGGAGAAATATTGGCGCCTCCAGTCGCAGTTTGGCACCGCGGTTGAGGTGATTGCCTTTCAGGATTGAGATCAGGGTATTTGAATCAGGGCATATGAATGTATTTCAGGGTATGTGAATGTATATCAGGGTATATGAATGTATTTGACGACCGAGGTCGTGGGCTGGCTCGTTCCCCGTGGCTTATGTGAAGTGACTGAATTCAGGATTTCTGAATTCAGCTTTATGAATGAGTTCTATTTAAGCCTGAGCAACGAGAGGATGTGGGCTCAGTGGAAGTATTGTCTGAAAAAATGTACAGCTATTTTGCTGTCTGATTTGAAGCTATTTTTGGAACAACGGTCAAGTGTAGTAATATGTAAGACAGGAGTGCAACTTACAAGCGGAGTGCAACTTACAAGACTGTCTGCTGACGTTTATGCAGAGCTTAAAAGTCGGGTGGGATCTTAACTGGGTGGGATGACGTCGGCAGGAAATGAACCTGGTGCAGTAAATATCGAGGATTTCAAACAAATCGAGGATCGATAATTTCATTTTAGAGCAGCGTTTCTGCATTCAAACCTACGGCACCGCGGCGACGGCAAGTCGTCGCCAGCCCCGCAGGCTGCTCTACCAATACGACGCCCGTGGGTGCCGTCCGTCCGAGGAGCGGGCCAGTATATCCAAGTCTATCGGTACGGTACCTGCGTAATGAATGACATCTGCTCTCCTGATACCGGCTACGACACATCCTGTATAGCCGTCCTGAGCTGACATGTCCATGCTACTCACTACGACAGCTGCCCTCCCGACTCAGCTCTATGCTACTCACTTTCTGACCGTTGCGCGAAATAAAGTCTCTCGGCTACCGACTGCGTACCGAAAGCCGCTTAGTCATTAAGCGCCCTACAGAAAACTCTCCTACATTACACCCACATAGGCTGTGCGACTTTTTAGAATTACAGACCAAGATACATTACATTACATAGTCTGTGCGTCTTTTTGGATTTACTGACGGAGAAACGTTACATTACCATACCTACCAGTAGAGGTATTTGCAATTCAGTATATCTATGGTATCACGAGTAAAGAGCTTCGAGAAAGATATTGACCGAATTTATGAATATCCTATATGATTTATATTTATTATATATATATATTCAGAATTTTTTTAGTAAGTTTTTAGCTGATTTTAGTATATTGCCGTCACAGGAAGTAAGTCCACGTGCATCGGTCTTTTAGCACGCGGTGGTGGCCATTTAGGTCGCTCTGAGATGGCTAGCAGGTGTAGCTTGATAGCCACCTTCGTAGGAACGATTCCCAGTTCATATCGGTGGTCGTCTACCTTCGATGTTGATCAGGTATTTCCGCGATTTCTGAAAGGCATTGTTGTGTTCTTTTGGGTTTGTGGGTTGTTTTGTTATCTCAGTCCACCGAACCAGAACTAGCTCGACATATATATGATAGCGCATTGTAGACCGGATTGCCAGTCGCTGTTGCTTTGCATTTTACCTTGTGTGTATGCTTTTTCGTCACTATCCAGCTCGCTTCAGGCATGTTTTTTTGCTGATGTGCCTGGTTCTAACAATGGAGCACTGTGGTGCCACTTAAACAAGATATAGTGTATGCTAAAGAGCCATAGTCATTGTATTAGCCTAGCCAAAAGGCTTTAGAAAGTCGTGTTATCTGGCGGAGGTGGTATCTGGGTTCGAAACTGCGTTTGCTTGCGTTTTGTAGTAAGGTAAATCTTCAGCACATTAAACATTTAAGCAATTGGAGACCTCAGCCATGTCCCTAGAAGTGATATTCCGCGGTGGGGTTAAGTAATCAACGCGTGCCAGCTTCTCGTTATGTTGTTAAAATGATCTCTTTGTTGCAGGTCCCGTAATATCGGTGTGTCGTAGAAGTGAGTTACATGTGAGACAAAGAGATGGCAATTCTAACATATTGTATTGGAGTCTTCAAACCTACAGAATGCGGGCCCTTACGTGTAAGTAACTGACTGCAATGGCATCGGCCCGCTTCTCTGCAATTTTACTGAGTAAGCTGAAACTCAAAGCAAGTCAAATTCCTGTCATGAGTAACACCTCTTCTCGGGGCCAACGCTTTGAGACATGAACACGAAGGTCATTCAGTTATGTGCTGCAAAACGCTAATAACTTTATTGCCCTTCGGACAACTGAATCTGGCTGTACTTATTAGCCTAGCAAATACACCAATCTTGTTCGCGAATGAATAAGTGTGCTACCATGAATTTTTTTTAGAGTAAATCATGTCTGTTCTTTTTTCATCCAAGTTGCTATTGCAACTTTTGTGTTTCAGATGTCTTCAATCGATCGTAAAAGCTACTTGTTTCAGATTTGTACAATAAAATGTAATGCTGAAGTTGATTACCTGGGTGTAAACATGGACAGGACTTAATCGTAAGTAATAGCCAAGAGTGGCAAGCTTATGTCAAAGCCAGTCAAATTCCCGTCGTGAGTACCAACTCCTTTCGGGGCCAATGCTTTGAGATACTAATATGAAGATCATTCAGCTGTGTGCCAGGAAATGTGCATGCTTTTAATCGTCTTCAAACATAGCATTCCAGTTGCCTTTAGAATTGACGTGTGCCATGTGCTTTCTGACAGTGCCTGTATTGTGTATGTGCTCGGCAGAATATTGTGGTGTTCTTTAAGGACTGAAGATATCATTTGCTGAAGAACAACTTGGGCTAGTAGCAATTGACCGTCGATTTAAATAACTTGATCAGGCAAGTAATCCTAATGTTGTATTATTTTCTTGGCTGCTTATGATGTTGAATTTTTCGTCAACCGACTTTGCCTTTACCAAGGCAACAGTGAGGAATTACTAATCTGATAATGGGTGGCAAAGCCACACATAAGCTGTTCGAGTTGTTTGATGTGACTAACAAGATTTTGCCTTTTTTAGATATTGGTCCTCACCAAGACTGAGGATGCACCAAGCCCTGTCTTGCTCCAGTCAAAGTCATCGGTGTAGTGCTTAAAGGAAAAAGTGCCGGTCAAGATGGAAGCAGTCGATCCCTTCGAATACACTGCAAAACGTGTTTAGTGTTGCTGTGCCCATTGACATTGAATAGGGGTGAGCTGTGGCTGAATAAAGATTAAATTGACGTAAAAATGTGTTATTCCATCTAGTGTTTCTCTTGGCTGCATGCTATCATTGTAATTGTAATAAAACACTTATTGGGGTACTAATGACAAGGAATCGTGTCGATTGATAAGTGCAAGCTTGCATGAAAACAGCCAAGAAATTTAGCTGTGATTTGACCATTCTGTACAAAATATTGGGCTATTAACTGACGTGTATGCTTAGTGTGTGCAACTGAAGATTTGTTTATGCTCTAACTTTGGTCCGTGTACTGTATTTGGTACGTTCACAAATTAAAATATTGTCGGAAGCTTGTATCACAAAATGTGTACCCTCCACTCTGCCTGGCCCGTAAAAGCCATTATGTTGCACTTAGGAGTGTGCAGGCAAATATCCTGTCCAAGGTACAGATAAAAGCAAAATAAAGACAGGTATCTTGCATATGTGAGTATACCTGGCAGCACTCTTGTGTTGGTAGCTTACACAAGTAAACGAGTGAGCATAAGTTTTCTTTAACATACTTGAATGTTGCAAACTTGGTTATGGGAATTATACTCGTTTTTGTCACGACATTTCACAGATCGTTGATCAGGAAGTTGTAACCTAACTAAAGAATCTTATAAGATCAAAAATATGCTCTAAACTTGGAAATGCTTGGCCTTGTATGATTTCACGTAATGACTGCACCAGATCGATAAAGAATCGCAATGAGCAGTTCAGCTTCCGTTCGTTCCCTCTCCTGCCCAGACGTTCGGTTGGCATTAGACTTGTTTCGCTAGCGGTGCCTGCAGTACTCAACTGTTTTCAGAGCAGCTTGAAGAAAGTCCCATCTCGAACTCCACTGGTCCCTAACCGGCTTACTGAGGTCTCGCAACTGACAGCTCAGGAAATATACCTGTAGCTGGCCATCGCTGCAATAGGTCCGAAGATATCAGCTGAATTACTGCAGTGATCTGTGGTACCTCGTGAAGGTACTGGTAGATGTTGGCTCTGTCAACGGTAGCTGGCATGGTGGCAAATTGAAACGGTTGAATCACAAAGCAAATCTGCAAAACTCGAGAGGAACTCATTCGAAAGCGCGTCTAATAGGCTGCAAATACGACTGTGGACTCGATGTGCAAGCAATTGCAAAGTTCGGTAATAATTAAGTGTCGCCCATTCCTTGTGAAACTAGTTCGTATGCTCTATACCCGTTCGCAAATTCGACAGCACGAACGGGTCGCATCCTTATCGTTACAAAGCCGCCAGATGAGCGACCAAGAATCGAAAACGGCACAATACCTTAGCTACCGAATATTTTTATATGTGTTTGATAGTAAATCATAATTCTGGAACCGCTAATCCCGGCAGCCCGAAACGTCAAAATTATTAATGTCAAAAGTTTTCTTAGTGTGACCACCACGACAGTGCATCGTCTGACGGTCAACGAAATATCGGCTCAGAGTAAGAATATTTTCATTAGTTCGCATCTACAACTGTACCACAGAGCTTGTGTATTCGGGTGATTGCACTGATGTCGTTGATTTTACGAGCTGGAAATATAAAAAAACACAATCCCAAGACGGTATTTGTACTCCCACAAACAAAGCAATAGCGTGTAAATCAAGCAAAACCTACAGAAGCTAAAAGAAAAGAAGTGTCCTCAATCCTTATTTTCAGCGAATTGCCTTCGTTATGTGTAGCGAATTGTCACACTATTGGCTTTGCAAGGTCTGTTATTTATAAGTCATTATTCGTCGAGTCGGTTTCTCTGGTAAACATAGCGCCTCTAAACTGACGAAATAGCTAATAACAATGCATGGCGGGTCCTTCAACGTACACCGAGTTATTGAGTTCTGCATAACTGCTGCTCTAATCGCGATTGGCTTAATAGGACTGTAGTAAAACTACAGTAATCGGTAGCTCTTAGGTGGTCAAGAATGACGAAGAAGCCTCTTCACATTACCAGTGGAATTGTCGAAATTCAGATAGTTGTTATACCCCAAAGTGTAATTTTGAGCTGATCCTTCAAGTCTAGATACAGCTCAACTTATACACGCGCTCAAAAAAAGATTTCCCGTTTCCGGACATTTTATAAAGTTTACGGTCTTCTGCAGCTACTCGGTCACTTCTGCTTGCGTGTTAACTTCTGTTTGCGTACGAACGGACGTGCATTCAACTTTATGGGGGTTGGTTGTCACTCGTGCTACTTATTTGCTTTGCAATCAGAGCCTTTTAATTGACATAATAATAATAATGACGGTAATAATAATTCATTTGATAAAGCACCCTCAGAGTACTCAAATCTCTTTCCAGGCACTTTATATTTGCTGAAGAGAATTCTGACACGGACAAAAATACGCTACTAGCGCTCGGTGACTTGTGCGCCCCTAGCCTCGGTACTTGGATAGACGCCTGAGATTCCATATGTATATTCGGCCTTAGAGAGGTGCCTAGTGGAAGCTAGATCCTCCCAGCAGCAGCTGCTGCCGCCAACCAATCCGCACCAGAAGCTAGCGGACCCTCGCATCCGGCCGTCGGACCTATGCGCCGGCAAGCCGGCCCCGGCCGAGTCGGCAGCTCAGCAGCATGCAGCCTCAGCCGGGCGATCGCCTCTCGCCGATCTGAGGTCGGTCGACTCCAGAGTATTGATGTGAGCGGAGAAAGATGTCCGCTTCTTTCCACAGTGTTTACTCTCCATCTTGCACATTGATTGCCAAGTACAGTCCAGGCTTTCACTTTCATGCGAATGACATTCGTTTGTACCTTGCTTTGATCCCTCCCAGCCCTCCAGCACGTCGATCTCTCCCAATTCCCTTGCTGCATGTATTGATGACATCCGCTCATGGATGGCAGCAAATTTTCTTAATTCGAGCGATGATAAAACTAACTTACTACTTATGAGCAAACTAAGTGTGATTCAGAAACTGGAAAGGCTAACGCTCGAAATCGGCTCTGCCAGCATGTCTCCTGCTGAATCTTCATAAAATCAAGGTGTCATATTCCAAAGTGAACTTTTGTTAGACGACCACATGTAATGTAATGTAATGTAATGTATCTCCGTCAGTAACTCCACAAAGTCAAAAAGACCATGTGGGTGTTACGCAGGAGAGTTTTGTATAGCCCACTCACAGCCTAAGCGGCTTTCGGTACGCATTCGGTAGCCAACAGACTTCGTCTCACGCAACAAAGAGAAAGTGGGAAGCATAGCAGAGTCAGGAGAGAGCAGTTGAGGTAGTGAGTAGCATACAAGTAGCAGTTCAGGACCGCTGAAAAAGATGTGCCATAGTCGGCAGTTGGAGAGTAGATGTCGTTGTGTAAGAATTGTGGAAGCGAGTTCCACAGTCTAGGACCTGCAGAGCTAAAGCTTCTGTCGCCAACTGTCTTTAAGCGGAGGAATGGGACAGCTAATTTATTGTCCACACAGGACATGAGGGCGCGAACAGGCTGAAGCTTATGCAGCAGTTCAGCTAGGTATGAAGGAGCCAAGCCGTGGCGGGCCTCGTGGGTCAGCATAAGAACTTTGCTCTGTATCCTTCGCTCAACCGGCAACCATCCTAGCTCTTTCAGCAAAGGTGACACGTGCTCAAACCGCTGGGACTTGAAGACCAGCCTTGCAGCCATATTCATAGTCCGCTGTAGTGGCATAATAGCTTTCTTTGGTAGCCCAGCCAAAAGGGAATTACAATAATCAAGCCGAGACAGAACTAAAGAGCTAGTTAAATTTTTTACAAGCCACTGTGGGAGACAGCTTCTCATCTCGGAAAGGGATCGGATGTGATGGCTAGCTGTAGAGGCAGTCTTCTGAATGAAGCTTTTGAAATTGAGGCAGCTGTCGAAAACGACACCTAGATTACGAGCACGTGGTGAAGGTCGCACAATAGCATCACCTATTAGAACAGCAAAGCCTTTTAATCCAGCCACAGTGTAGTTCGGTAGGCTGTCAATTTTTTTTGAACCTGCGGGATAAAAGTATCAGAAGGTACCCAAATTCACCTGTTGAAGCTAGAGCATACGAGACAGCTGCAATTGATACCGTTGTCGTCACCTGTCTGAGAGCTAGGCTCCGGTCTGACAGTTTTGTTACAGTGTCACCTGTAACAGCCTCCGTCCAGGCGAATTGACATTGGCTTGCTTAATCTGAAATTGTGCACGTTATCATTAACAGTTTTCCATGTTTTCTTTCCAGCATTCGTAAGCTGCCTAGAAAGACCTTGAAGGTCTCTTGGGGTGCTATACACTCGTTTTATTTTATTGAGAGCAACCTAATACACGCTCTTTTCATGAAACATAGTAGATGCCTGTATTCTATTATTTCACTTTTTTACTTAATTGAATGCCAAGACTGAGAAGTGGTCTGATTATTGTTACACACAACCTATGGTTTTACCTTGGTGCTGTCAAGCTGTCGCTAGGGTGAACGTGGTAGTCCAAGAAGGTAAGAATATACAAGATAAGTTGTCGGATGTGGCATTCCGCCAACCGCGGTTTCGGATTGAACAGGGTGGAAGACCTGCCCGTAGTGATTCTTATAAAAACATACAATTCCGAGAAATTCGGAATATCTGCCTAATCAGGCCCGAATAATTGTGGTGTTACGTGACTAAAGGTAGGCTGAATTGACTGTGAAGCCGATATGGACGTCAAGTTCACTTTGGAATAGGAGAACCAGATTGCGTGCTGATAAAAGTATAATACGTCATTGTTTAGTACCTTAAGAGAACTTAATCTCTATTCAAGCACATTAAGACTCGCTGTAAGAGAATCAATACCCACTGGGTTAGTGACGTACACGGTATCAAGCATGCAAAAGCAAGCAAGTACAGTTCTCATGACAGCGTGCTAAAGCAGGCGTGACGAGATTCATGGCCATCGTCTAGAATGACACCTGGTCATTAACCTGACTGACACATTCACATGTAAGCACGCAAAGCACGCCCATGTAAAATTTAAAAAAGGTAAGCTTAGTTGGCCAAAGGAAATGCTGACCAGAACAGACGTGTCTTTATCTGAGACGATGAGAAGATGCAAGGTAATAGGGTATTTAGCGACAGGAGGCCCGAACGAGTTCCGGACTTTCGGAGTATAGAAGCAGAAGGCTCATTGAACTTACTACAAGGTAATGTCGAACTTGTCCAGCGACGTAAAATAAAAAGCATTGACCAAGGCAAACTTTTGAAATCTGTATGTGATGGTATCTGCATCCGGACACGGCCGACGACCTCGATACCCTCACTGATGCAGAGAACATGACACTTAGGAGTGCTCTTGACAAGGACGCCTCAACGTACGTGCTGTCCGTGTACGTGGAAATTCCTTTCAATTTACAAAAAGCTTCAAAAGATGTGCTGTGTTAAGCGAGGGCTTGAACGTCGTTTTAAGAAATCGCCTTTTTTTTACTCAAAAACTGATTTCTGCCAGTCGAACCCAAAACAGATTTATGAAACGGTAAACAATTTACTGGCCAATACTGAGGTCTGATTGCCCGTATGTTAACGGCTCAGGCGAAAAGCCATGTATGTTACCGGCTCAGCCCAAAAGTTTTCAGCTTTCTTTACTGAAAAAATTGGACACATTCGTGCGTCCATAAAACCCCCTCCGAGTAAAGCAATTGTGGGATCACAACCTGTGACCTTCCTTAGGTTTTCCCAAGTTCCTGCATGCGAAGTGGCTACCTTAGTAAGGTCTAGCAAAAAGAGCTCGTCGCATGAAGACCGTGTATCGTCATCTCGGTGGTCTTCACTGGCAGACCAGCTTAGCCCAGCCATAACATTTTTAATGCTTCTTTGGTAAAAGGGGTCGCGCCCAAGTCTTACAAATCGGCAATCGTAAATACTCATACTAAGCCCGGATTAGATAGACGCCCATGCAATTCATCACCTAGTTTCCATTCCTACCAGATTCTTGAAAGAATTATTGCTACGCAGCTGGTTGAACATATTGAAAATAATGTCAGAATGCCACTGCCCTGTCTCAGCTAGATTTATCTGAACGGATCCTTGAGACTTCAGGGTTGGACCAATCTCGTGGGTTGGAGGCGCTAGTGCGTCTGCCAGCGATCCGTACTAGCTCTCTCAATCGTTCAAGTAGGACATCGTGATCAATGGTGTCGAAGGTTGCTAGATTTATCAGCTGCCTTGGTAGAGTTAAGGATCGCTGGCAGACGAGGCACTAGCGGCTCTAACCCACGAGACCCTGCTTGGTCACAGGACATTAACATTAGCAGAATCACGTCTTCATTGTCCTCGTTGCTGCTATAAAAACCAATCGGCCTGACTGGTCATGCCGACAAATATTGCTTTGGATATTAGGCCGACGTCACCGTCGAGTCTATAAACAGCACTCACACTAGCAACTAGTTTCTAGACGAGACAAATAAGCAAATATTACAAGGTGCTTTGATTGATACTAGCTGGAAAAATCGTTGCTAAGTTACAGAGGTTACCTGTACATCTAAGCTCAATTCCGAACTGCATCCAGAAACAAGATATAGCAGAATGCACTTAAACTTTAGTAACAAAACAAATAAATATAAAACACTTAGCATCGTGAGAGCTAATTTATTAGGCTAGTGTTGCATCTCAGTTGTAGCCATAGCTCTCAATAACCTTCTGAGCTTCCTTTGCCTTTCCACTTGAGAGTACGCTTGTCTTGGCCTTTACCCGCAGTGCCTGAAAGTTCAAATAATATAATTAGCAATGGTAAGAAATCTCACCAAGTGGTCAGAAACTATACACAGCCCATTCTCAGTTTGTTGTTATATCATTAATGATCAACCAATGTGATTTCAGCATCACTGAACAGGCTATATATAGCATCATGCTGGAAGCAAATGCAAGCAGAATGTAAAGACTTCGAACACGATCAGAGGAAACCACTCACCAGCAGTCGCTTCTTCTTATCGTAGAAGTGCTTAGATTTTACTTTTCGCTTAGCCTCGAGTGTTGAAATCACACCTTGGTATTTCCAGCCGACTTCGTGTGACAGACGACCCAGGAAGCAGGACTAAAACATTTCGATTTTGTGCTACAACACTTTCTTGATAAGTGCAACTTGATCAGTGATGCCTCAACAAAATTACCGACTCACCCTTCTGCCAGGCTTAAGTCGCAGAACCTTCAATGCTGAAGGCACAACCACCCTCTTCAACTTGTCATATGGAGGCGGAATGCCCTCAAACACTTTTAGCCTGTCCAAAGCTTCGTGTCCACGGTGAAGTTTATGAGGCAACATTCCTATGAGAGTAAAGCACTTATATCAATTATACAACTCTACAAGACTTTCACACAGAACTAATTGCATATCCTGCTTCCTGGGCTACCAGGAGTACAATGCAATACCAAATAGCATATCCAATAAGTACTACTTGCCTCTTGTTACCCTCCAGAATATTTTCGCGGGTGACCGCAGGTGGAAAGGTCCTCTAGCAGGATTAGTATTAGTTCTCTTCTTCAAGAAATCCAGATACTTAACTAAAAAAGTAGGAATGCCAGGACTAGGTTGCATCACAACAAGCACAACGCCTTGTACGATCACTGTCAGGTGAATTCAAGCCTCAGGAAGTAGCTTTAATCACAGCTTATCATACAAAGCTGAAATATAACATCACCGGCTGAATAAATCTTATTACATCGACTGGAAGATTGTTAGCAGAGCCAATTGGAACGAAGTCATACAAAGCTCGCACTGCTATCCACGTAACGCAAGCATTTAACTAAGAGCAGAACCTGTGCTCAGAGACAACCCAGACTATCAATATGCAAAGCGCATCTTGCAGCATCAACTACCAGACGACAAGGTGTTGGGTTTGAATAGAACAATCACTTACGTTTGTTTCGAAAGAAGGATCCCGATATGACAACGCCTTCTGCTCTCACTACGACCACTCTTTGACCTGGAAGCAAACACGAGGCAACACGTTTCACGACAGCAAAACGACGGCAAATGTCAAAATTGATAAATAACTCACGGACTGCTCAGTATGGCTTGTTATCATAGATTTCAACCAATGTGATTTCAGCATCATGGCCCGCAAGTCATTCAATCTAAGAAAATCTGCACATCCAATTAACGATGTTTCTAATGATCAATAGTACTAAACGCAACAAAGCTACAGACTTTAACAGCTATCCCCACGAGGCCGATTAATCACCCCCGCGATACAACGCTGGGGGTTGCTATCGTACACATTGTAACTTGATAAGTAAAAACAAGCATTATTACTATTATCACGAAGCATTTTCTATAAGCAAAACAATCGCGACATCTCGGTCAGGGTATTCCAGCCCTGGCCAAATTACCTTGTAAGGTTGACTTGGCTACTACCGAGGCAAGCCGCCCTAGTAGGTGGCCCCTGGCGTCAATAACGATGGGCTAAAAAGTAGAAACAGACGGAAGATCGCGATATCAATCGGTAAGAAAGGAAAGAATGTAGAGCTAAGACTAACGATGCTCAATAAATAGCTCAGCGGATCCCGGCCCACGCCATCATGGCGCGGTCACAAAATGCCGCAAAGCAGTCTAGCACGTGGGCCTCAGTTGAACAGTTGATATCATGTAACTCAACCAATGTAGGTAAAGCATCACTGGCACCACGAGAGACCACATTAGGAAGGCGAAGCATTGCACTACCGACAACGGCCGGAAGGCGGCGGTGGTACCGATGGGCACCGCCAACGGCTATCGTAAAACTCACCAAAAACCTTCAATTCGCAAAACTTAAAACTCAAAAACTCTAGATAGCAACGCTTTAAGCCTATTAAGTGCTACGAGAATTGTTCTGAGTACCAAGGTACGTCAGGATTGCCAACACGAGACAAAGACACGGACAAGCTCACCTTCGAGGAGAACCCCATGGCGGCCGACAGAAAAAGGAAGTACGTGGGTCGGCAAGCGGAATACGTGCTGACCGGAACCGGTTCCAGTATGGTCGTCCGGATGCATCCTGCAGCCTCATCTCATACGGCTTGACGGACGCGACGCTAAAGTGGGTGGCCGCTGCATTTGCGTTATGACGCGATCAAAGCAGCTCGCTCCTAGCGGCTTACCGGGAATGCTCAGTACGCTCTTGCGGTAGGCCAGACAGGTCGGTGCGCTAAGGACCGCTTCATACGCTACAAGCCGCGAAGGGAAGCGGATTTGAAAGGACAGAAAAGGCCGACTCGAAGATTGCCCTATATATATATATATATATATATATATACTGTGTGTACGCATTTAAGAGCGTTTGGCGTTCGAAAATTAATAGAAGTCTGTTGGCCACCGAATGCTACCGAAGGCCGCATAGGCTGTGAGTGCGCTATACGAAACTCTCCTGCGTAACACTCAGTCTTTATGGCTTTGTGGAGTTACAGACGGAGATGAATTGCATTACATTACATTGCAAGACATTTGGCGGCTGCCCGCTAGAGTTTGCCAGCCGCCGTTCTGGCTTCCCGCTGTCTTTTCCTTAGTTGTCGTGCGCGTGGGAGCGACGACGCAGGGCACGACGCAGCGTTTCCTTCGTGCTTAGGCGACGGGACTCCTAACCAATTCGCAGGCATCTGCAATATGTAGGGCCGCCGCGGCAGTCTTGTGCAGTTTGTTGTAGCCTGTTGCGTCAGCATGTCAGCTCTCGTTAGTTAGGCTTCCTTCATCTCGGCGGCATCTTGAATTAGCCGTTAGAGCTGACGCGAAGGCGTTTCTCTAACTGCCAGCCTGGAGACGACAACTTTTTCATCGCCTGAAGCGTATCCATTAGTCACGATCTCAGGTTTTCTCGCGTAGTCGAAGACTCGTTGAAGAATTGCGGTAGTTAACCCCTTGGAATGTTTCCTCTCAGGCTTCTTTTAACGAGTCCTTTCGTTTCGTTGACGCTACCGAGCAATTGGCTAAGTCTGACCAAGCTCGGGTAATTTTCGTATAGCTTCCCACAGGATTCTATCAAAGTCTAGCATGCAACTCCATTCGCCCAGAATAATAATAGTAATAATAATAATGTAGTTCGTGTAGCGCCTCAAGAGAACTAGTTCTCTATCCAGGCGGTTGACGACTCGCCGCTAGATAAGAAATAACCTAGGGTTATTAGCAAGCAAGATATCTTGCATAGACCAATTCGCAAAAGCACACAAGAAGACGTACTAGGCAACTAGTTACTGTAGTCGGACCCCTGGTTAATAACTTAAGAATCGTGAATGAGTTAAGCAAGCCAAGTCTCGACTAGCATGCTTCCTTACATTCTGTCCGTTTACAGAGCAATTGAGATTTCTTTCAATTTACCAAAAACTTCAAGTGCCGTACCATGTAAAGCGAGCAGGCTTGCACGCCATTGTAAGAAGAAGTCTAAATCTCACGCCAGTTTCCCACGAGTCTACCACCGGAAGCTTAGAAAAGCCAGGGCTTCTTTTTCACTCGAAAGTTTACGTCGCATCAGTCAGACCCAAAGCAAATTAATTGGAGTGAATCGTTCGCTTGTCAACTCGGAGAGGTCTCACTCCCGGGATAATGGTTCACGGCTCAATGAGTTTTTCGCCATCTTCGTAGAAAAAATGTGCTCCACAAAATTTGTGCAAAGCCACAAAGCCACGTCCGACTAAGGCAAATGTTGATTCTCAACCTGTGACCTTCCTATACATTTTCTGAGGTATCTGCATACTAAGTGGCTACCATAATTAAGTCTGGTAAAAAGAGCTCGTCTCCTCCAGTGCCATCCTCTCTCCGGTTTTCGCTGACAAGACAAACGTAGTCCAGCTACAACTCAGAAATTTTCTCTCGATAACGAGGTTGTTCCAGAGTCATTTAAATCGGCCATTGTTCGACCAATACTAAAAAGCCTGGATTCGATTCAGAGGTCCTAGCAAACTATTGGTCAGTTTTCCTTCTCCTTCAGTCGAAGATCTTTGAAAAGATTTTCACTAAGCAGCTTGCAGGAAACACGCTGAAAAGAATGATCTAAGCAATTTCTATTCCGAATCAAGCGACAGCACTCCATTGAAGCTGCTCTCCTCCGTGCTGCCCACCGGCAAAGATGACGGCGTCGGCTCATCTGCCCTGGCCTATCAGCTGATGGCCTATCAGCTGATGGCCTATCAGCTGCGTTCGACACTGTCGATCCCGATATCTATACTTGAGCGACTGAGAACAGCGAGTCTGTCTGGCAGACGAGGCGCCGCTGGCGTGGTTCGAATCGTAATTGTCCGACCTCGTCCCAATCCATAACGTGTGGTGGTCAAGTCTAATCTACCAGGCCTGTCACCTGTGGAGTTCAACGAGTGTCCGTCTTCGGGCCTTTGCTGTGTACTATTTATTTCCTAGCCTCCGGGGAAGGTGATACGGGCCAATGGGATCGGCTATTACTTCTAAGCTGATGATACTCAGCTGCACTTGTCATTCAAACCATCGGAATCAGTTACAGCAATTGACAAACTGAATGCTGTCATTGCAGACATTCTATTTTAGATGTTAACTAGTTTTCCAAAACTAAAAATAACACTTGATACAGCGCCCTCAGAGAACCCAATCTCTTTCAAGGCGCTTTACATTTGCTGCAAAGGAAGCTTGTTTGAATGGTTAGTAGTAGCATTGTCAAATAAACAACACGAATAATATGGTTAGGGGTGACATGCTCAGGGTCAGCATGCAAATGTGGTTAGTGGCCGCATGCTCAGTGTCAGCACGCATAAGCACATCAAGGACGAATCACATGGACCCACTAAATGCAGTCCTAAATAGGTGTGTTTTTAAGTTCCTTTTAAATGTGGTCAGGTCAGGGGATGTTCTGACGCAGGTCGGGAGGGAGTTCCAGGCTTTGGGAGCATACGAACTAAATGCATGACCTTCAAATAATTTGAGTTTTGTACAAGGTATAGGTAAATAGTTGGATTCCGAAAAGTGGTTGGTACGATGCTTAACCTGCTGGGGCAATAGATCTGATAGGTAGGCTGGAGCTAAAGAATGAAGGAGCCTGAAAGTGAGTGACAAAGCCTTGAAGTAGATGCGTTGCTTGACTGGCAGCCAGTGCAGGTCGGCGAGAAGTGGTGTGATGTGGCAACAGCGACGCTCAAGGCAGACAAGCTTAGCTGCAGAGCTTTGCACCAGCTGTAAGCGCCTGATTGCACGGGCCAGTAGACCAGAAAGCAGTGAGTTACTGAAGTCACGACGGGATGCTGGAATGCATGAACCAACGCAACTAGACGTTAACAAAACCAAACTCTCCTACTCATAGGACACCCCAAGCTTGCAGCTGGACTAAGAGACGTTTCACTTCTAATTGGGGATGCTGCTGTATGCGACCGCCACCACGTGCTCGGAACTTAGGCGTCCTCTTTGGTATTTGCTTAAATTGTGAAAGTTCCATTAGGAAGACTGCCTCCAAGTTAGCCATCACATCCGATCCGTGGCTAAGATTAGGGACTCTCTAGCATGATGGCTTCCTAGAAATTGAACTAGCTCCCTGGTTCTGTGTAGGCGGGATTGAATCAATTCTGTTTTGGCTGGCTACCGAAAAATGCCAAGAAGCTTCTGCAGCGGCTGATGAATATGGCTGCAAGGATCGTTAAAACCTTCAAGGTTCAGCCAGGGGTCTCCTTAGCTGAAAGAGCCGCGATGGCTCCCGGTTGGTCAACAAAATAGAGAGCAAAATTCAGTTTTGGAGCCAGGGAGTATTTGCCCGCCACTTACAGTGGGACAGCGAGCTGGGCCGCCCCATACTCCAACGCCCAAAACCGTTACCAGCAAAGAAATTATGCCTTGATGACAGCTGAATGAGCAACTGCCGAGTTCATGTAGAGTAAACACTATAGTTTAGCATTATGATTTATTATTAATTGCTGTTTTAGTCTGGTATACTTGAAAATCTTGCTGGTCTGGCCCTCTACATAAAAATTGTGAAGGTCCTACTGAAAGTCCCTAGATGAAAATCCTGGCTCCGCCACTGGCAAAATTATTACACTGACCCGTAAGGCCCGCCATGACTCGGCTCCTTCATACCTAGCTGGTGTGCTGCACCTATGTCAGCTTTTTTTGTGCCCTTAACTTTTCTCAGGACAACTGATTAGCTATTCTATCGCTTCGCTTAAAGACCGTTAGCGACCGAAGCTTTTGCTCTGCAGGTCCTAGACTGTGGCTCAATTTCACGATTCCTACACAACGACATCTAATCTCCTGCCGAATGTGGCATATTATTTCCAACCGTCCTGAGCTGATACATCCATGCTACTCACTTCCCCGACTACTGCCCGGCTGACTCAGCTCTGCTTTTCACATTCTCTTTGTTACGTGAGATGAAGCCTTTTGGCTAGCGCATGCTTGCCGAAAGTATCTTAGGCTTTTAGTGTGCTGCAGAACAATTTTCTTCCCAAAACCCACTTAGTCTTTGTGGCTTTGTTTAGTTACATACGGAGATTAATAAAATATGATGTCTCGCTGGCAATTCCCAAGGTAACTTGCTGCTGTTACATTGGTTAAAGGGCGGTAGGAACAACCCCGGAATGACGAGTTATTTTGAGGTATTCGAATATACGGTGAACCAAGTTGATCCAGTCGCACAGTGAGGCCGCCAGGGAGAGTTGTCGCTCTGATTCGCCCAATTGAGCGACTCTTTCGGGTCCTCGGAGGGGGTAACTCCGCATTGAGTGGACGGAGAAAAGCGCATCACCTTCAGTATAAGTAATGACATTCTTAGTGAGGTCTCGCTTAGTGAGAGACCCACGAGCGCGATTTGCCAAACCATTGGACTGACATAGGCAGCCAAGTTTTTGTCTGTTCACCCATTCGTCCATGCCAGGGGCATACCGAAGGGGGGCAGGGAGGCAAAAGTCCCCGGGCGGCGCTGATCAGGGGCGCTGGATCATGGGGGAGGGGAGGGTGCCAGAATGGGCGCCAAGTACTGAGGAGGTGCCATCTGGATAGTTCGTCCCTGGGCGCACAATATCTTAGGAACGCCACTGCTTCATGCACTGGACACCCGAACGGCACGGGCAGCAACGAAAGCGCCAAGCCATTGGCCGCCTCGAGCCTTTGCTAGCAGAAACTGTCCAGAGGAGAAGTGCACCGCAGCACGATCATTCTCGATCGTGCTGGTTACGGCTACTCTTTAGGCTGCGACTGTCGTCACTTGCTTTGGGAGAGGTGCTGGTCAAAATAGCAATTTTATTAACTGCTACTCAGAATCCGGACTCCTTACTTCAACGGATCTGGATTTTCTATTTCAAGCTTATTCCTGGCGGCCATCGGCCCTGCTCGTACTCGTCAAGGCAGGCTCCTGCTGGAGGTGGGAGTCTGAGACACGGTCGAACAGCAATGAGCCGCTGCTAGCGATAATATTCATCGCGGATGCAACGCATCACTGACACACCCCCGTCGAGAGACGTGTTAAGACGAGTTTTTCGGGCGTGCTGATGTGAAATTTTTTACAAGTTATCTAAGCCACGGAGAAGACGAACAGCGAAAGGGCTGTTAATTTTAGCGAAATTACATAATTCAAACCAACTCAATTTCGACGTTTGTATAGAAAACACCTAGAAACTGCGGACCGACCTCACCGGGCAAGAGAGACTTTGCCATCGACGCTAGCTTACTGCTCATGTACGTCCACTTAGAGGCGCTGCGCAAGGATACATCATGACGAGCCAAAAATACGAAACGCAAGCTCTTGACATATGCATTCGGATTACTATTCGTATTCGGAGCCTACTACACCCTATCGATATGCAGAAACTCTTTTTTTTCCACCCACGAGAGACCGTAGACATTGGTGCGGGCCAAGAACGCAGCACGGTCGGTGGAAAGTGTCCCGAAAAAGCTCGAGAAAAGCGTCGAGACAATTTACGACAGACATGAGCTATGTACAGCAGACAGACACTACTCGTGAACCAAGGCGCGGGCATTTGCGTTCCCCTCAGGGCCATTTTCAGGTCTTTTGCATACACATTGAAAACGCTCACCCACAGAGAGGCGGCCGCCTAGCAGCGGTCTCCCGCTTGCAGGTCAGTCCCCGATCGCCGTGCGGAGGCGGCGGCTGCGTTTGCTGCATTGAATCAAGTCCGTTTGCTAAATCGAATAAGCAGCCGTCCGCTAACGTCGAACCCCGGCCTCGCTCGTCTGTCATTCTCCGCGAGCTCAAGCCTCCCACGGATCGTCGGGACTCGCTGGCCTCGTCCGCCGCTTGAATGCTAAAAGATGAGACCGAGAGTCGGCGCCGGCGCCTCGGCTTCTAGCGACCCGAGGCTAGCTCGCTACCGGGGGGGGGGGGGGAGGAGGGTGAGTGGGCGAGCCTTCGTAAAGCGACTGACCGGCCTTCGTTTGCTATAGTAAGAAGCCGAGCAGCCGCCACCTCGGTCCTACTTCCAGTGAGTACTCGGTATCCCTCGCGATTGCCCTAAATCGCGGCCGTTAACGTCCGACCGGGCGAGCGTCGCCGGCCATTTGGATTTCGGTCCAAGCCTCGCCGACGCATCGGACATCGGCGCACGTGTGCACTAGCGTGTCGAACTCGACTCGATACCGAGAACTGTGGAGCCGAAGTTTCTGAGGTACGGAATTGCCGTCGACGCGGTCAATTTTCGAAATACGTCATCCGCGGGGGCCCGGCGCATTGCTGCTGGCTGACGATAAACCTCCGCTGCAACCGCGCGAAAGCTATCTGAAACGCAGGTACGGAGCGTCGAGTGTTGCCGCTTGGTGAGCAGGCAAAGGTGGGGCTGCCGCCAATCGCACAGGGCCGCCCTGGCTAGTACACCAGGTTAGCTCCGGCGGTTTATTACTCTCTTAGTAATCGTCATTGAACCAATTCCTGAAAAAAGCAAAAGCGCACCGAGTGTAGCAGCCCCAGGAGTGTCCGCTCTCGCTCCTCCAGCATTTCCGGTGGCATGGCGAATGCGGTTTCTCGGCGGTGGGGACGGTCGCCGGAGCAGGTGCCGTCGACGATTCCAGTGACTCGTACGCGGTCGAAACGGCTTAAAAAGAAACCAAGCGTCCCTTTGATTTCCGACGCCACCAGCGACAGTCAGCCGGCATTGGCAGTTGGCCGCCGCTGCCACGGCTGCCGGTGGCGTTAGCTGCTGCTGCCTTACGTAACTAGTTTCAAGGGCTCGGTGGCTGACGCGTCCGAGTTCGTCGTTGTGGGACGGATGTAAGGGCACGTCGCCGCCCTTCCCCTCCCTCGCCCCCCCCCCCCCGCTGCCCCTACCATCCCCGGAGGAGCTCACGTCACAGCCATCGCACGAGTGGGTGGCCGCCACAACGCCCTCCATGGCGGTAGGTGCGCTCACCTATCGGCAGCCCCGAGACCTGAGACGATTCGAAATCTGCGGCGGCGGTCTACAACAGCGACGTCGGCGTCGAGGTATGAGAAAGAACCTCGCGAACCTGAAGCCGTCGACCGGGTGGTCACCGATCGCAGGGTCAGGGTCAGGGTTGCAAGCTTCCCGGGGCGCTCTCGCCCGCCGCTCACCGAGTTCTGAGCGCAGCTCCTTCCAGTCAGCAGAACGAGCGTGAAGACGGTCACCGCCGTCGTCGTCAGCATCTTCGAGTGGCGCTCAAGAGGGACTGCAAAGGCGAGCTGGCTGCCGGTCTCGTGGACCTCGCTCTAGCGACTGACTGGCTGGCGCGAGCTCGCTCGCGAATTCTCGGCGACAGCTGGCTCTAGGGTGCGCCCCGTCGCCCCGAGGCCGCTGCCGCCGCCGCGCTCGTCCCGCCTTTACGTGGAAGCATCCTGCGGGTTCGCCCATGCAGATGACTCGTGGTATTGGTGTGTCAAGTTTCGACGAAGGCCGCCGCCGGGGCTCGCTACAACTAGGCGCCGACCGGTAGCTCTCCCGATGCGGATGGACCCGTTTTTCCAGACAGCGTCGGAGCGACCAAGCACACCCGAGGGAGCGCTCCAGGCACAAACCTGCATGTCCGAGATGCCCTTAAAGGTGTATCTAGAACGCGCCCTCACTCAAAAGGCGTGTACGGTATCGCCAACTGCCTTAGCCACCCTCCCCGCACGCGCCTCGGCCCTTAACTGTATGCACTCGATCTTCATAGCGGGACCGAGCCATGAATGCACATCAAAGGGCAAGGTCGTAAGGGGACATCGACTGGAGGTCGCTCCAATTGACTGCCGTAATTCAGCTACTCATCCACAAGCGGACATTAAAGGGCCAAGCAATTGCCAATGCTTGAACATCAAGCCGCACGAAGGTCAGCAGACGAATTTTCGCGTTTCGTTTTGCAGCCAGATGTAGGTAAGAAAGTTAGCCTCGGAAGCACGAGACGGGTGAACGAATGCGCCCGTCAACGAAGCAGCTCGATTCACCCGTCTCGCTTTCGCTTCGAGGTGGGAAGTGCTATTCGTGAAGTCGCTCAGCCGATTTCGGCAAGTCGTGTCGGGCTGACTTTCACGCATCGAAGTCCAGCTCGCTCATCGCCAATGGGCTGGCACCGCGAGAGCGAGTGGACCGAGCCGACCCGAAAACAGTCTTCCGGTCGCGAGCCGTCTGGGCCGACGGGAGGCTAGCAGCCGAGGCACGGCAGCCCGTCCACGTGAGCCTCGCAGCCTTCGGTGACGCGAAGTGCACGCCGGCCGCCGCCGCTCGCTCGCCGGCGAAGGCAGCGGAGCAGTCACGTGCCGGCGGCCTTGCTTACCCGTGGCCGCCGCTTCTGGGCATAAGGCATCGAAATCGCGGATGGCCGTCGTTTGTCTGAGCCTTGACGATGACAAGAACGACCCGATAGCTATGGGCGAGTCTAGCGAGTGTCCCTCTCAAGTTAGAAGACGTCATCCGCAGGATTGGTTTATATAGCATCCCTCCGGTGACGTTTACCCGTAATCTAGACATCCTGTTCCAAAATGACTCGTCGTCGGCTAAGCAGATTGCCTCCACCTGTCAAGTCAGCTCTTATTTTCAGCTGAAGAATAGTGCCAAATAAGGACCTGCCAGAGAAAAGAATATGGCAGCCAAACCATCTCACACACCTTTGTGACGCTGGGACTAGATTACTGCAACTTCCTCTATTCAGGACTCTAGGACCGGACTTTATTCGTCCTTAATCGATTGCAGCTGGTGCAAGTCTCGACAGCTCGCCTCGTCTGTATCTCGTCCATCGCGAAACTTCAGTCTGATCTTGAATGGCCCCATATCAAGCATCTACTCAACTTCAACCAAGATCCTCTCTCTGGCCTGCACGTCGCTTCATTCGCTTTCACCAGCTTACCTATCCTCCCACGTCCTTGTTCCACGAGTTCAACGAGCTCTGACACCGTGTGCTCTCCGACTTCCTGTCGCTCGGACTTGATCGATACGTTATGGCGATCGGGCCTTTAGTGTTCGTTGCACCGAAAGTCTGGAGCTCGCTTCCGCTTTCGGTCGGTACCTGCAGTAGCCTCCGTTCATTTAAGTCCCAGCTAATGACGTATCAGCTCCGTACAGCTTCCCCTGCGCCCCATCGCACTTGCCTTACCAGTGTTCAACTGTACTTGAGCATGCTTAGCTGCACACGATTCAGCGATGCATGTGATAAGCCAGATGTCTTGCTAACCGTCTGACGGCCCTGACCGCCTTCGCGTCTCGCTGCTGGCCTAAGGTTGACACTCGCGAGCGCTTTTTCACGACTGGTGAGGCATCCCTACTAATTAATGCGAGAAAGTCCGTCCGTCCCCCCGTCACACGGCAAGATAGTGACCGATACTTCCGGGAGTGTAATAGACGTGTAATCAGTTCTACTATGAGTCATCGGAGCGAGTCCACAGGCGGTGAGCTCTTGTGACACCCTGAACGAATTAACCAGTGGCTATTACTTCTTTTTCATAGCGAGCTGTGAAGCGCCTGAATGAGAGAGATTTGGTTCTCGTATGGTTGCTGTGCAAGCGACTAACACTATCATCTGTATTATTATTACCGCTAGCAGAACGAGGTGCAGCGGGAGGGAGGCTGCGGCCTGCTTAGCACGGCCGAGTGCCGGCGGCGCCGAAGCGGATCCGGTGCACCCGCAGCGGCGGAGGCCTTCAACGGAGCGATGGGCGTTTCCGTTAAAAGAGTAACGCAGAGGCTTTATAAGAACCAGGCCTCGTTCTCAAGCTCGGATGAATCTCGCCGACGCGATTGCCAGTCAACAATTTTGAGGGACATCTACTCCAGACGCCACGTTGGCTGCTCAATGGTCAACCCAGTAGGTTCACTCGATCGACCGAAGCAAAGAGAGAGAGAGAGAGAGAGAGAGAGAGAGAGAGAGAGAGAGAGAGAGAGAGAGAGAGAGAGAGAGAGAGAGAGAGAGAGAGAGAGAGAGAGAGAGAGAGAGAGAGAGAGAGGGAGGGATTCGAGCGAAGGCCTCCGTATCCGTGGCTGGCCACATTAAACTAACCAGGCTTTCGGGCGAGGTCTGTGCAGCCATGTCAGGCTTTTCCGAATAAGCAGCCCAATGATGGCGACCGGCTGGCCGGCCGGCTACTTTTAGGCCCTGTTCGAGCGTTAGCAAAAATTAGCTCCCACCCATTTTAAACTCCATCGCAATTGCAAGTCCGACGGGCCTGTAATCAAAGAACATCGATCAGCGCGGAAGCAGATCGGGAAGTGCAGCTCAGCGAGCCTCGTTTTTCGGTGAGAGCGAATTCATCGACCATGAATCGCTCTAATCACTATTGCATAAGCTGCCTTTATAAATTGACGCCCTCGAAGTTGCAGACGCCGCAGTGATGACCGGCCGCCCCGTCTCGAAAGCGCTTGGGCTTTTGCAGCCAGTCGCGTAGGATCAAGGGGGAGCGTGCTCTGGCCCAGCTCGCGGATAACAAAGAAAGTGACAAATGGCAAGACGGTACAACGTTGCGGCATTTCTCGAGAGACTCACCAGATTGCCTGTTGTAGCTGAACGATGCATTCGTACCGTAAGTTGTTATGAGTACACCCGGTCCTTCTTAGGTCCAGCTCGATTTCTGCTCGTAGTGCAAAGTTATTTATTCCTGGCGGGATGCCTGGAAATAAGGAAATAAAGCCGCGGCCAGGATTTTGATATGAGGAGTCTAGATGTTCACATTGAGACATTGCATAAGGTTAACGTGTTCGAAATCGGCTCGGTGAAGATCTTTATTCTATTTAAATTCTTGCTATTTTCACTCGTGTTATTTTTACAGTTAAACTTACCTGTTAGTGCACCTCTTAATGATTTTGAAAATGATTAGTTCTTCGCCGAAGGTGAGCCACTCATCAAGGCTCGTTGGACTTGTCAAAATGGTACTGCCTAGTTATCATCGCAAAAAAGTGTTCCTCGTTAAAAGTGCACTCGGGCAGCTCTCAGGTTAGCCGTGATGTTAGCTCTTGCCTAGTGGGTTCGACTAGGGCACCCAGTACAGACCCGAGTCCTGATCCACCTAGCTCAGGTTAGAATGGAGCTCTGTGCAGGCGATGCGGTTAGGAGATGGACAGAGAAATGTGCTTGCCTTACTGGGTTCGACTAGGGCACCTAGTACAGGCCCGGCTCCTGGTCCACCCTGGTTAAGTTAGAATGGAGCCTGGTGCAGACGATGCGGTCAAGATATGGACCGACTAGTGTGCTTAAGTAGAAATAGCAGCTACGCGCGAGGTCAGGAGTTTAGATGAGAGAGAATATAACGGGACCACTGACAGGGCTCGGGGCTGCAGCTTCCGTAATTGATGCGAGGCTACGCTTACAGAGCACACGAGTCAAACCAATGGCGACGAACAGCTAGCTAAGTGCAACTTTGACCTGTGCAGTTGTGTTCTGCCTGCTACTCAGCTACTCGTATCTTGGAGTGCTGTAGCAGTCCGCCTTCGGGCTTGGCAACATCGCTAGCTACGCGTGCATAGGGTAGTTTATTATACTCGGGCTTCGGGAGTTCGAGCGTAACCACTACTAACAGGCCCACAATAAACTGTCGCTTTCGGTGCCCAGTTGTGGCCGCTTGTGTTTTAACCGCGCTGCAGCACAGCATCGCACAGTCCACCGTCAGAGAACCGGGGGACGAGAAATCCCCGCGCGGCTACAAAAGTAGCGGTAGCTCCGCCCCACCAAAACACGAACGTACGTGCTGCTCCAGAAGTTTTTTTTAGCCCACCCCCTACCGTCTAAGAAGAGTGGTTCCCTCCTCGGAAAAACATTGAATATGTGACTTTGATAAGCCTTTTGAAACGCTATTTACTATAAACTATGTACTGAAATATTTTATTCAATCAATTCTTGAGCGTAGTTGCTCCCTCCGTGGAGTCACGGTGGCTCTCCGTGAGGGTTTGCCAGACTCTCGGGGAGTGAGGGGCCAAGGCTCCATAGACATGCAGCTCATTTAGATTCTATGCAGTCCCAGGCTAGAGAAAACTAGGAACGACCGAGCTAAATATTAAAATCATCGGCGATTTTCTACGGTTATCACGCGCAGACCGTCGCTGCTGAGCAGCCTAAAAATACTAGCTGATACAGCAGCCTCTTTTGTTTAGCGACAGTAGAGCCTCTAGGACTATCACCACCGCAAGCGGGGTTGATAGCGACATAATACAAAAAAGCTAATTAAATCTGTAGCTAGAGACCGACTAACTAGAGCTCGGAACGGGTTCCGCACGAAACGTTTTTTTTCCAAATCCGCCTGGGGTGTCGGACGACGAAGCTTTGAGTCAAATGTACACCACCCGGCAGGTTTAATTAGCCTCTGTCTTCTTCTTCTTCTTAAAGTTCTTTAATTTCGCTATCTCAAGAAGTGGCTGCATTTCCGGAAGCAGTCCGGTTTCGACGACGTGCGTCGCCGAGCGGCTCCCTCGCGACTTCGGCTGATGGCGGAGCTAGTCGCTGTGGTGCTCTAGTTGTTAGGTATTGTGGAGCTGGGTTCGAGAATGGCCGTTAGCTTATGAAAGCCTGTTAAAATTTAACCTTGTGGTAAGCATGTTGAAGTCGAAGTGGCCTTGGTGAGGGCATAATGCAATGCTCTATTATGAAGGCGGTATACCGACACACCGGCGAGAGCTCAAGTGCAAGCGTCATTTCGGGATACTCCCATCTTCCGGCCGCTGCCTGACCGAGGTCGGCTCTTCCGGTCGAACTCTCGTACCGGCACTGTGTGCTCTTCGTGGTCTCGCGGCCGAGGTGCCGCCGTTATTCTGTAGTTTTGGCAACCTTAAAGTAAGCGGCTATGCGCTATACGGTTTGCGTTTTCGGGCCTCGGCGAGAGCTTATGGCTTGAGGTCGGTTTGGGGTATAGAGCGTTGGTAGCGTAGCAGCGTAGCTGTCAACTTCGTAATGGCGCCGCGCTTCGTTTCAAGACCTCAACCGCCTTTGCGTCCTGTCACCGTGGCACCGCGGTAAGCTGTCGTTCGCAAGCAATCGCTGTCAAAGAAAAGAGTGTGGCGCGTCAGTGTTGCATGCTAGCCAGCTTAGCTTGTGATGCGGGCTCTAGCCGCTAGCGGACGGTTCGGAGCGTAGCCTGCGTGCATGTTGGCTACAGCGCGGAGATCACCCGATGACGCCGCCAGTCCCTCGCTTTCCTACTGGCCTGCGCCTGCCGTCGTGCTGAAGAAACCCATTTCGCGGCGGCGTGTAAAGCTCCCGTCTCGTTTTGTCGCCGCAGCCGTCGTTTGTATATCGCGTTGCCATGTCGCTAGCGCGTTAGTGAGCTCGAGGTGCAGTGCGCTTGCTTGCTTGTTCGCGAGGTTTTCAGGCCTGGACCCATGGACGGCTTCGCGCCTGGGAATGTGTCGAGCTGGCCTAAGGTTTTCGTCCAGAGGGACTACTCCGAAGGCACAGCGGTGAAGTTCGAGACAACGATGCCTCCCGAGCTGGCCGAGCGGGTAATGCACAGAGCTTGTTGTGCCCTCCATGACCCATCGTATCCCGCCGATCGCAAGCGATTGCTACTCAGTGGGCGGGGTGGGGTTTCGTAGAAGCAGGCTGAGTTGTGGTTATGGAGCCCAGCTGGCAGTCGGCTTAGCGATCCCCACATCAACCCCGTGACTCAGAGAGAGGAGAGAGAGAGAGAGAGAGAGAGAGAGAGAGAGAGAGAGAGAGAGAGAGAGAGAGAGAGAGAGAGCACTGCCGCGAGCGGAGACCGTGCTCTTTTGTTGGCAGGATTCGCGAGGCACCGCGAGCTTTTTAGGCTTTTTTGAATGCCCACAAAATAGACTTAGCTTACATCAAGTCGGGTTTACTGTAGCTGCTGCGATCATCAGCAGTGACGTTTGACGTATGCGCGAGTTTTTTGTTTGCCTTGATCGACTCAAGCTGCTTTCTGCTCAGCTCTTAACGACCCAGCTGTACTGAGTCTCGCGTGCATGCCGAGCGAATGGTCACAGTGGTGTAGGAGAGGTTTGCCGTATTGCCATTCACAGGTATATTTTAGTGTTTAAATGGCAGTCATTTTTATTCATGCAAAGTGAACCTTTTCTTTGCGCTTGACTTTTTCTTTGCGCTTTGTTTTAACTATGAACAATTCATCATTACTCGTGAGTCAATGGTCAAGCCATTTTGCCGAGGTCCGGTTTTCCACCAGCATCCACTTTATTGGTTGTCTCTCACCGATTGATGTGTGCTCTATATATTGCTTGAGTTTCCCATGAACGGGAATGGAGTGTGGGCTCCTCAGTGCTCAGCTCGACTTCTGGGAAGGGTCCGTGGGAAGGGCAGGGGGGGATTCCATATTTGCCGGACCAAATCCCGAAAGAGTGCCTGTAGGCATGACTTGCTTGTCGATTCAACCGACTGATCACATGTCATATACGACTGTGGACGGAATGCTTCGATAGAATGCCGCCAGGTTGGAAATACACCCGTGCTCCGATCGCCGATCGTGTGTGGTGGAGAGGATACTAAACCTCCGACCGAAAATGCAACACCACCCTGCTTTGCCTTGCCATTGGTACCGACACAATTGCTAGGCCGCCATCCGGAAAGACCGCGTCTTGACACCGAACATGCATGGCACAGCGCTCGATCTCAGTTTCCACCCACGTGCACGTGCGCAAGCGGGCACGGCCAGCACCAAGCATCAAGAGAGAGCTTTGCTTCTGAAGCTTTGGGCACACGGTGTTGCTACAGCGAGTCCATGGCACCAGGGTGGCATGAACTCGAGTCACGGGCAAGCAGCAGGTTTCCTTGAACCCGTCTCTTCTGTCTGATCCCAGTCCCAGTCTGTGCCCCCTTCCCGTGCTCGAGAGTAGTGCCGGCCACCCGAGCGTCTGGTGTACGCAGACCGCCACCGCCAGCCAGCCAGCCCACTCATCTGCTGGCACGTGACCGCTAGCCGCTCGCGGTCGTCTTTGCACTTGCACAGTTGGCTTCTGTGCACACGTCGCGCAAGCATACCGGTCGACTGATTCCGACGATCTGTCAGTCAGTCAGGCACTTTCTGTCTCGACAGGTAGACAGGCAGCACTTCGAAGATACCGTCAACCGGCTGAACCGGTTCTACGCAGAGGCGGAGAGCCTGAGCCGCTGGACCTACTTCGAGGGCTGCCTTGCCTGCCTGACGGCCTACCTGCTCTATCTGTGCGTTGACACTCACTACGAGAAGGTGTGCGCTTGGCTTACGCTGCTGCGCAGTGCGAGTTTTAGCAGCAGCAGCATCACTCGCAGTCCGAGAGCGAGCAGAGGTGGCTGCGAGTGCTGCAGCAGCAGGCTGGCGGCCGGAGGAGGAGGAAGGAAGGCACTGCCTGCAAAGCTTCCCTCGTCCATCCGTTTGCTCAGCCTCAAATACAGTGAGCCAAGCGGGCATCTGGCCTTCCACTGCAGCTGTGAGCCACTTTCACTAACGGGGGGGGGGGGGGGGGGGGGGGGGGGGGGGGAGGGGCAGTGGTGGTGAGAGGTCACAGCCAGACAGCCTCCTTAATGAGTTTTCATTCGTTCTCAATCGCGACAGCTCTCTCTCCACACACGCACACGCACACACATGCGCGCACACACACGTGCGCGAAATTGAGCTCAATTACGACAGCTCTCTCGATGGTTTATGTCGCGAAAATCTGCCGACATCGGCAGGCGACGCCTACGACTGTCGCCGGACAGGGCCGCGTGCGTGGCTGTGCTGTTGGCCTTGCCTTGCGTGCAGCGCACGTTTGCCTCGCTAGCTAGTTTGCCTCTCCTGCCTTGCCGCCGCAACTACGCGTCGCCATTGTTTGAAGGCCCTCGGGCGGCTTGCTCGGCATGTTTTATGAGTCCGGCTTTGAGTTGGCTGGACGCGAGGCACTTCGCATTTGGCTGGACACGAGGCACTTCGCATTTGCTGCCCGCCGGTCAGCGCCAGCACCGTTCCGTGGCCGCGTGTTGCAGTGCATGAAGAGAGCGGCCGTGTTTCTGGACGAGGAGAATCACACCTACTACAACGGCCTCGGCGTTCACCTCTGCGACCCTGCCCAGCGCGGCCTGCGCGTTCTCGAGATCTGCGTCGCCCAGCCGCCGGCCAGCGTCTAGCCGTCGGCCGGAGTGGGAGCAGCAGAAGCTGCAGGACTGACCTTCCACCGGGGCTCGGTCTGCACCCACCCACCCACCCAACCACCCACCCAACCACCCACTTCCTGGTCGCGTTTGCTGGCCTCGGCTTAGCGGTCACCGTGCGCAAAGTGCGCACACCTCGTTCTGCTGCCGCCGCTGCACCTCGTGTCAGCACGACAACGAATCGTGTAGACTAGCCCGAGGTCGTCATGGCCTTCAACTTTGCCAGTGCCGTGACAGGCGGTGGATGATCGCCTTGCGACCGTAGGCTCACACTCTTCGCTCGGTGACTCGGTCCGTCGATTGCGGCATAGCCAGCAGCAATCGGCCACGCCTCGAGGATCCGGGGAGTGGCGCCAGACAGGCAATCTGCTTGCAGTCGGCTGTGCGTCGGGTCAGCTGGCTGCTGCCTTCTCTCGCGTCTCGCTCTCTCTGAGCGAGGCTCTACTCGGTTGGTGGCCAAACTTACCCATACCTGCAATATTGCTTGCCGTGTGATATGTGCTGGCCCGCCGCCTTGGAATCAGATTGCCTGACTGAGAAGCCTGCTGCCAGTGCCATGCCGGTGGCTCGTCGCAACACCCGCAACCGTCATACAGATGTATGTCTTGTTAAAAAAATAATTCACGAGATGAAGCTTTGCCGAGTTTGCACAGCAGCAGCCCTTGCATGTGCTGAGCTGCTCAAACGCCAGCCTGCTGCCGTTCAACACTGCGCGTCTCAAAATGTCGTGCATGGCAACAAGGAGCCGCAGTCGTGCTTCCGCTTAAAGATCGTTGACGACAGAAGCTTTAGGTCTGCAGGTTCTAGACTGTGGAACTCGCTTCCACAATTCTTACGCAACGACACAATTCTTACGCAACGACAACTACTCTCATGCTGCCGACTATGGCTCATTCTTTTCAGCGGTCCTGAGCTGCTACTTCCACGCTACTCACTACCTCAACTGCTCTCCTGACTCTGCTATGTTTCCCACTTTCTCTTTGTTGTGTGAGACGAAGTCTGTTGGCTACCGAGTGCGTACCGAAAGCCGCTCAGGCTGTGAGTGCTCTATGCAAAAGTCTCCTGCATTATATTCTTTCTGGTGCTACAGAGATACATTACATGCTGGTTTGGGCACACAGGCATCGGCGGCTACCGTTGGTTGGATGGCAAGAGCAGAGGCTGGCTAGCAATGGCTATGCAGTTCCTTCGTGAGAGACTGTGTTCACAAACCGCCGAGCGAGTTTATTGGACTAGAGTAATCCGGCACGGCATGCGTCTCGCAGCACTCTCGAAAACAAAAATTCAAATCCGAAATTTCCACAGTAGATAAATATTGGAAGGCAGACGTGCTTTGTGGACCTCCGGCACTCTGTGGAGTTGGGTGGCCACCGTCTGCACCGTTGCACCTCCGGCTGGCCGTCGTCACTGCTTCTGCTTAGTCTACAAAGGCAGCAGCAGGCCATGGCTAGCGGATGCATCGAGCCGAGTGGCCCCCCCCCCGGCGCACCCGGCCTGTGCCTGCCGCAAAGCACTGCATTAACCAACGGTCTCGACACGCGAGTGCAGCAGGGCGGCGCCGCCCTGCTCACCTTCGTGCTGTGCCAGCAGGCCCGAGGCGGCCACGGCGAGCCGCCGTCCTGCAGGGCTACTTTTGACCGCCGTCGTCTTCGCAGCGCTCGTCGGCTTCGAGCTACGCACGATAAAAGCAAACTGGGAATTGGAAAGCGAAGCGAAGCGAAGGGATCAGTGGCCTTCTCGGCTGAGTGCTGCAGCTGAGGCGCTCACGGCGGAGCTGCAGTACACAGTCGAAGGGGCCGGTATGAAGGCGCCTGCCTGGTCCCCTCACGGCACACGGCTAGGCATTATCTGTGTGTGTGTGTGCGTGCGTGTGTGTGTGTGTGTGTGTGTGTGCGCGTGCGCGTTTTTGAGAGAAAGCTCTCCTTCTGCACGCACTGTACTGTACTACAAACGTGTGCTCCAGCGCCCACAAAAATTGTTAATTCGACAATAACTGGAAAAGCAACTCGAGCCCATGTCAAAGACAACAAGCGTGCCGTAAGTCGGAATTGCTCTAGACTTTGGTGCTAATTCCTATTGCGTTGTGCAGCAGTGGTGAGTACTAGCGACCTTGCATAGCTTAGCAGGGCTATTTCTACAGGTCGGCATTCATTCCACTTCCGGTGAGATCAAATGAGAAGTCCTGCTGCCGTCGGATGCAAAGAACTGTAGCCTCGGTGTAAAGCCACGAGCGATGCAGCAGCAGTTGGAGCCAGCCGTACGCAGAGCCAATGCAGCACTCGTAGCACATGAAACCAGGAGAGAGAGAGAGAGACAAACAAAGAGGGGGGAGGAGGAGGAGCAGGAGAAAGAAGTCATAGGGTAGGCGTGGAATCGGCTTAGTTAAGGTAGGTTGGGGATTGAGCACTTTGTCAATTCGAAGCAGGTGATCTGGCAGGTTGCAGCTACTTAGTTCATCCTCCTCCGGCGGCGGAGATCATGGCAGTCCAACTTCCAAGGACGACATTCACAACCGGTTCTCCCAGGAGATTCAGGGCATCCCTTTGGGGCATTAAGCACCACAGAAATGAGGCTGTGTTGAGCATCTACTGTGCACTGTCACTAAGCGACGGCTAGCGGAACTCGAGCAGAACGGTTCATGCGGCCTAGCCGATCGATCTCGGCTTGCAGCGGCAGCCGTGCTGCTGGTCATTGGCCACGCGCGGTTGGGAGACGAGGTGGGACAACGAGCATGCTTACTACAAGGGCTCGGGAATGCCACCGCCAGGAAGGCCAGCGAGAGGGCAAAGCCCCCCCCCCCAGCAAGCTAGTAGAACTAGCTCTGTAGGGTATCTATCTACGGCCTCCCCTCCCCTGTGCAGAAAGATCCTTGCAATTACTGTAAGGGTCTGCTTGCAATTACCACAAGGCTCTGCTTGAGTATATGTGTCGGAGGATCAGACAGTCCAGAGGTCAATGGTCCAATGTGTTTGAGTACCACGTGAGCATGCTACGCACCGGCACCCCAGGGGGCCAGCAGTGTTGACATGGCATACCCAGAACATTGGCTAGAAAAAAAGCAGATAGCTACTGGGATAGCCACCATTTCACCAAGCTACTTACCTTCACCTACCGCTGACCCTCCGGGTTGACCGAATGAGTGAGAAGAAGGCCAGCTAAAGGTCAGAGTGGCCCGTTTGCCCACATAATTTAAAAGACTAGACTTATTTGCTCCCCAGCCTAGGGATGACAAGCAAAGCTGCATGAAACAATACTTTTTACTTTTTAGTGAGCCGGCTGCACGGGGTGGGGGCGTTTAATCCCAAGCCTCTTTATTGGTCGTGCACAGGCCAGCTCTGCAATGGCGATGCACTGGGCAGAGGGCTGAGCTCGCAGACAACTGGGCACTCAAGCACTTCTTGCTTACGGCGATTGCATGAGTTAGTTTATATATCACAAGCAGCCTCACCACAATGGACTTGGTACTTCTTCGATGGTGGTTATTGCATCGTGTTTTCATGTGGCCATATTTCCAGTTCGATTAACAAGTGAAAACTTACTCACACTGTAACTTTGCAAACTTGACGAGTTTGCCGGAATAAGACAGCCGACGGCATGCTACTGTAGCAACGAAATGCTATCTAGTCTGTCAGGAGCTCAACGAGCCTCTGAAGAACGTGCCTTTTGTAACTCCCGAGCTAAGAAAATACCTCTGTTCACTGGCGACCGTCTAAAGTTGATCAAACATATTCTGGCATTCGTCGTGGCCAATCAAAGTAGTTATGATTCTTACGAGCTGCTTAGAAGCAATCACTCAGACAATGGTCCGACTTCTGTTGCTTACCTACAGGAAACGACTAGCCTGTGAAAGTGAGGAGCTCGCGGAGAAGTCAGTCAGAAGCCCAGTTGGGATGAACATCACTCCTGCGATATCGGTCTTGAGCAGGCTTCTACACCTAATAGTCACAACGGTGTGTCAAACCGCCCAGGGTCACTGCCACGGCACCTGCAACTCGCCATCAGATGTGACCATGACTCGGACCAAAGCATGCCACCAGGAACATCCCAAAATGGAAGCAACCGTATGCCAAAGTGGAAATTTGCAAAAAATAAGTTATTGTCGGTGGCTCTGCAGGCAGAGAGGATATGGACTTCTATATGAGGACGAGGCAATAGTCATTCAAAGGGTCTGCACGTGGGTCCACCGATTTGCCGAAGTCCAACACGATTCGCCGGAAAGAAAAAGTTGAGCAAGGGTCCGATATCGATCACATATTGTGCAGCACTCACTGCATTTAAATAAATAAATTAATTAAATTATTTATTATTAATTAAATTATTAATTAATTAAATTATTAATTAAATGCATTTAAATAAATAAATCCTAGCTGATTAAACAGCCTCTTTTTGTATAGCGACAGAAGAGCCTTTACGGCTATCACCACCGCTTGCAGTGGCAATAAAGAATCGCCCATCACAGGAATCGAACCCACGACTTAGGGACCAAGGTCATGAAACCAACCGCCTTACCTAGTGTGCCATCACGGCTAGAATGCATCCTCCAAATGTCACGACATTTCTCAAGCCACAGATAGCTACGCTACTGTTCAGGCCCGATCAATGAACGGCACTGCAAGCAGGTTCTGGCCCACAGACCAAACCGGCAACTTTGCCGAGCTGCAGCTCGAGAAAGACCGAGAGAAAGGCCGAGGAATTTCGAAATACCCTCCGGAGACGGTTCCGCGTGACATGCTATCATTACGAGCATTGTGCAGCTTCCATCAGGTGGATCGCACTTCCAAGTGGGACCCCCACCCGCCCCGGTTGAGCTGGTGGTTTAGCATTCAGAAACGAAGCTGCAGAATTAACATCTCATCAAGTAGGCGCCGAATCGTTCCCGACCAAGGAGCTTGCTACGAAGCAGTCCTTACACCTCGCAACAACCGACCTATTGCGCGGACGTGTGTGTGTGTTGTGTGTGTGTGTGTGTGTATATATATATCTGAAGCTAGCTCTCGCTGCATTGCATCTTCGGGCGTTGCAAGACATCCAAGCATCCGCCTAGCTGCCCCCTGAGTAGAATGTTAATTAAGACAGACGGCGTCAACTGGTCACCCGTCTGATGGAGACGAAGCACAGCCAGTTGTTCGAGCATCCGAGCAGGAAGAAAAGTGCACGAGTCTGCACCTCGCACGCGCAACGTTTGCATAGACAGCGGCGGCTGCATGCGCCAACGGATCGCTTATGTATCGCTAGGGAAAAGCAGACAGCACGGTGACCGAGTGACGTACCTGCCACGTGGCGCCAACTTCTTGTGTGAATTTTTTCGCTCCATAACCTTGGTAGTTACACTGCTTATATATCCCTTCGCTTGTCCAAGTTCATTTCGTCTGTGACGCTTTGGATGAGTGCTACCCTATAAGCATCGACAGCAGACAACGCGACAACTCAGTGGCAGTGACAGCGCTGTGCATGCCTCAGACGCAAGCCTGAACGAACGTCCCGACTAGCAAGGCTGCCAGCTTATGACTCAGCTTTACTTGGAGTGCAAACAACGCTGAGCCCAATGCATCGAAGCATCAAACCCTCTCTGTAACCTACCAGCTCCTGCCCTACTAGCAGTTAGCAACTGTACCAAGTCAGCCATCTCCCGTCCCAGCCGCAGCTAGCACCAGTACTCATTAACCTACGGCCATATCAGCGGAACCGACTTACAGGACAAAGCATGGCTCCTCCTACGAGACCAGGGCCTTGTGCATGTACCAGCATCAAATGCATCATGGAAGGCATACGCCAAGCTTTCTCCTTAGCAGCGCAAATGCCAAGGATGTCACACCAGCACTGCAGGCACATGCGACACTGCCCACAGGCAACCTGCATGCTTTCAGTGCACAGCAGGACTTTGCTAGCCACACATTGGTATCCAAAATCGACGACATTGGGTGGCACGTGTCAAAGTGTGACACGGACGGTCACAAACCGCGCAGCAGCCGCATCCATGAGGGACCCGTCACCCGTTCCGCTATCGCCAATACGAGACAATGGCATGGCACTTTCCCAGGCGCCAGCCAGAGACGACACGGTCGCATCATAGGACAACCGCTTTTCGAGACATGCTCCGCAGCATCTGTCTGTCTCCCTCTGTCTGTCTGTCTGTCTGTCTCCCTCCTTATTGCCACGTGCTCCGGAACAGCATCCACGGCGGCTTCGACCACCAGTATGTACACTCGCCCGTCTGTGTTGCAGAGTATTAATACAGTCGACAATCATAATACAATAATAATACATATAATACAATAATACAATACAAGATAATACAATCGACATTACCACCACATATATGTAGGGGCTTCGCCACTCGCCATTCTTCTTCCTCGCCGCCCCCGCCGTTTCGAGCCTCCACACAACACGTGCCCACGTGTGTCGGTCGCTGTTGGCTATGCAAATGTCGCGAGAGCATCTGCGGACACTCACGATTTTCCCTCAAGACTATCTTGATGATAATAATAATAATAATAATAATAATGTACTTGATAAAGCGCCCTCAGAGAACTTAACCTCTTTCTAGGCGCTTTACATTTGCAGCAAAGGGAAATGCAATTAAATGGTAAGTAAAATCATGCTTAAAAAACAAACAAAATGAATAACATGGTTAGGGGTGACATGCGCAGGGTCAGCATGCATATGTGGTTAGTGGCAGCATGCACAGTGTCAGCACGCACAAGCACGTGAAGGACGAATCACAGGGACCCACTAAATGCTATCGAAATCGAGATTCTCCACGAATGCCAAATTGCTCAAATTATGGGGCTATACAACTGTGAGCCTCAGCCACCACATCCTCCGGAAGCACCGAATAACGACCCGAGAAGCTCTAGTTTGGTGACCAGCAGTAGGGTGACATGACACTTCCGGCTGAGCATGTTTTGCACTGGAAGATGTTACTTTCAGTGCTGATAACTCGCTGCTCGGCGGGCAGTGCTTGCGCTTCCAGAGAATCCGCGACCATCGATCCGGTACAAGCTAGGCGAGTGCTTAAACAGAGGTGAGCGGTCGTCGACAGCGAGTCCCTCTAAGTGCCCATTACCTCCCTCGTGGTAACCCGCAGTTGAGCAGCATGGCCGTCACAAGCGCTGCTCACATCCGGCATCTCACACCGTGGCTGCCATCGGACGCAGCAGCCCGGCATAGGGGCAAGCGCATGCACGCACGCACGCCTGCCCCACCCTATCGGGCGATCACATCTCCGCGCCCAGTCTGCAGATCACATCTCCGCGCCCAGTCTGCAGATCACATCTCTGCACCCAGTCCGTGCACGCTAATTGTCTTTCGCGATTCGTGGCCGCCCAGCAGGGGTCAGCATCAGAAGTGACGAGTCGATGACAGGCAGACGCACAAAGCAAACTCGACCTCGAGGGTGGCGGGTAGACGACCGCCCGACGGCCGCCGCACTAGCGGCGCGACCAGGCGCAGTGGCCATCGTGTCTGGCTCACGTCTCTCACCTGCAGCCTCAGCACCTGCTCCTCCGAGTCGTGAACAGCGGCAAGACGCTGCCGCACGGCTGCCGACTGCCCGAGCAGCTTCGTGCGCTCGGTTGCTAATGAAGCGTCGAAAAACAGGCCGTGCAGACGCTGGCGTGCAGCGGCTAGCTGTGGGGACGAGAGAAAAACGAGCGCAGCTGACAGTGAGTGAGAGCTGCACGCTGCTGCATCGCTCGCACGCCTCGTCGGTCAGAGGTCACGCTAGCTGTCGCCAGCTCGCGCAAAGTAAGCTGAATTCACAGTGCATCGACTTTCCTTCGAACTCGGCACTGATTTCCCTCTGGCTTGGGCTAGTACGTCACGTGCGATCGTGAGGGGTGAGAGCCAAATCCACTGAATGCCAACCCCGGTAAAAGTGCTGCCTCTACTTTAAGTCTCCTGTTTGTACCAGCCGACCACACAAGACCTCTAGTGTGTCAAATATGACCCCGATCAAAACAACAATGGCTGACGTTCGAGTTTTATCGGGGCGGTAAGGGCAAGTCCCTGTTTATGAAATGTAGCTACAGCTGTATCTTCTTCGATAGAGGAGACGTATGCCACTACAGCGGATTATAAATATGGCTGCAAGGCTGGTCTTCAAGTCCCAGCGGTTTGAGCACCCACCTTTGCTGAAAGAGCTAGGATGGTTGCCGGTTGAGCAAAGGATACAGAGCAAAGTTCTTACGCTGACCCACAAGGCCCACCACGGCTTGGCTCCTTCGTACCTAACTGAACTGCTGCATCAGTTTCAGCCTGTTCGCACCCTCAGGTCCTGTGTGGACAATAAATTAGCTGTCCCATTCCTCCGCTTAAAGACAGTTGGCGACAGAAGCTTTAGCTCTGTAGGTCCTAGACTGTGGAACTCGCTTCCACAATTCTTACGCAACGACATCTACTCTCCAACTGCCGACTATGGCACATCTTTTTCAGCGGTCCTGAACTGCTACTTCTATGCTACTCACTACCTCAACTGCTCTCCTGACTCTGCTATGCTTCCCACTTTCTCTTTGTTGCGTGAGACAAAGTCTGTTGGCTACCGAATGCATACCGAAAGCCGCTTAGGCTGTGAGTGCGCTATACAAAACTCTCCTGCGTAACACCCACATGGTCTTTATGACTTTGTGGAGTTACTGACGGAGATACATGACATACATGACACGGCGTGTGTCTGTATGTAAAATGCACAAACGCACCGTTAACGGCGCACATTACTACTGAACACGGAACACTCCCGAAAAAAAATCTTTGTTATATGTCAGCTCAGCTTTCCTTTTCTTTTCCACCATAGTCGCCAGCAATGATGACTGCAGCTGGAACTCAATTTGTGGGTTTTGGCCTGGCGGCTTTCCAGGGGAACCCCTCCCCGACTTATCAAGCCTCCGAATTGGAACAAGGGGTTGTGGAGGGCACTGAGCCGGCCATCGATTTTTCCTGCTTTGATGGCGTAAATACCTTTACTAGGAGGAAGGTCGGCATCGGAGAGGGAGAAAGTCGCGATAGTGTAAACGCAGCCTCCGGAGGGCACAAGCGCATGCGATACTGCTGGACGAAAGTATACAATCAAGCATCTGCATACCTCTGATGCAATGCGTTTCCGGAAGCTCACGTCGGCAGGATTAAGCGATGGCATTGACCCATTTCTTTCCTCTTCTAGAAGTTGGAGACAATCCTGATGATGTAAACGAGCGACCATTGGTCCCAAAAAAACCGGCAGCTGCGCTAGCGGAACGGTCACGGTATCAGCGAGAGAAGTCGCTGCCGCCGACACCTCTTCAACAGCAAGCAAGTCTGGCGCCAAGGGACCGAACGCGACGACGAAGCGCAATATACTTGAAAAATGAAGCCGTACACTGCGCTTATCACCTTAATAGTTTTGCAAAGAAGCATTGCCTTTCCTGTCTTCAACAGTTGCCTCGTCAGGTAGCCACGGATGTGGGCCGCCAAGCGCTCCTGACAGTTGCCCCTTCGTTGCTCAGTGGACGCCGGCCGGTGCTATAACAGCGTCGAAATCACTAGTGATGGCAAGAGCAAGCAGGCACGTGCCATGCAGCGGCGGCAGCAAGACTTGGCAGTGCACCAGCACGACAGATCCTGCCAACACTCACGCGATCCTGTGGCTTTTGATGTTTGCTCGAACTGCCTAGTCCTGCAGGATGTGTGCCTTTCACGTCTCCGAGTCCTGTGCAGCACGTCGGTGCGCCACGGCGTGCAGTCGTGGTGGTACAGTCAACTGATGCTGAAATCATTCGTCTGCCGTGCTTGGATTTCAGCAGGACCAAGGCCTGCTTCAGCATAGCATCAGATACCGGCTCTTCGTCTGCAGCGGCGACTGTGCAGACACTCTCAATAGCTGCGGCACGATTTTCGGCAGCTGCCGAGTGACTGCTGCCACTGCCAGCGACAGTAATCTGTAAACGGCTTAAGGACACTTCGGCGATCGAAATACTGCAGGGCAGCATGCACGGTGCTGTGTCCACGGGCGCCGGAAGTGACTGCACTCGTGTTTGGGCACTCGAGTGGCTGTCATCGTCCTGAAACGGTTCGTCGCCTACGAGGCGAGACCTGAGCAGGGCCGGCGATGGATGCTCAAGCGTGTAGGAATTTCGCCGGACAGCCGGAGAGGCCGACGTGATGGTGCCATCCGACAATGCAGCCTCGTATGGCTGCGACAGATGATGCTGCAGAGCGTTAGGCGAGGATGGCAGGGGCGGTGTAGTAGCCGAGTCCACTGCAGGTACCTCAGCCTGACTTCGGGCTGATGGGAGACTGCAAAAAGTCTCACTTAGGCTGCTTTCCGCATCGCTCTCATCAAAACTGTCACAATTGCCGGCGGAAATCGGCGACACCTTGCATGCTTCTGTTTGCCGTGACCAGTCACTCTGCGACAGGAAGCTACTGCAAGCATAGTAACACGGGCCGTGACTGTCAGGAGCACGAACGTCAGGGGTGGCTGTCACTATGCTCGGCCATGCGATCACGTGCGACTCGTGCTGGTCGACCTCGTACGGAGCACTGTCATCGCAGCCTTCACGATCTCCAGCAAAGTGAAACTGGTCCGAATGCCAACTGCAACCTGCCGTGATTTTAGGGTAGCAGCAGAAAGACTCCACGCATCGCATCCGTTCCACAGTCTCCGATTGGCTTAGGTCGTTACATGACTCATCTGACGAAGGTTCAGCTACCAAAATCGTTCGTCTGCTCAAGTTACTCTCTGCCGTAGCAGGGATGCTGTTTGCCGAGCTCTGAGGAACAGCGACACATTTTATAAACTGGCAAATCTCGCATTAACGAATAATCAGAGCAAGACTAAAATAGCTGATCAAAGCTGATATTAATGTAGCTGATCCTTCGCAGCATGTATGGTTTTACAACATCAATTCAACAACGGGACTTTACAGCATTACATCCAGCATTGCATTGCAGCCACACGCGCTCTTACCAGTGGGTCTCGGCGATTTTCTGGAGTCGTCGGCCAGCCATGATGTTCCTCCTTGCTATTACGGTCCCGGAACAGCCTTTGCAAGCCTAGCAGTTGTTCGCTCGATTCATGAGACGACGACGACGAGCGCTCACGCCGACGGAGCTTCAGGCGGGCGGCTGCAATGCTAGCCTGCCTCCGATAAGTTGCCATTTCTTGCCGTCTCTCGGTGCTCATCTGCAATATATCTCAGACGAGGAGATCAATTGGAACTAGTAAACCCATTTCAGAAATCTCCCAAACGCAGCTCCACATGCAAGCACGCAGAAAATGGGTGTCATAGGCACCTACCACGGGCGGTAGAATAGGTTTTCCACCAAATGTGACAGCACCCCTACGGACGGCGAACGTTAGAACGTGTTCATTCCACCGTCCTGCAGCTTCTTCGATCTTGCGAGTGATTTCTCTGCCTAGCGCATCGATCCCGTCCAATCCGACCTCCATCGCACGCGGTTGGCAACGGCAAAGCGTCACACATCTATACCGCCCAACGATTTTAAGCAAGCCGCAGTAAACACCTCGGTCCCTGCCTATTGGTCTAAATGAGCGTGCCCACGCGTCACGTGAGATCTGGCTAGCACGATGGGACGAGGCGTGGCCCAACGCGCTATAGGCCGGAAATAGGAACCCTCGGCGCCCGCCCGCCCGTTCGACGCGTCCGCTCACGCGTCCGTCCGTCATTCCGTGGGACAGTAGGAAATAAGGCTCTGAAAGAGCGTCGAGCAATATGAGGTCGGAAAACTATCAGGAAAATATAAAAAAGTATGCTAGCTCCAGTCTTCCTAAGACTACCTACCGTACGTTTATCCCCCCCCCGGTCAGCTAATGCCCGCGCTCAACTCGAAGCACGACCAGCTAGCCTAGCTCAAAGTTAGGAGCTAGCACAAGTGCTAATAACAAGAAAAATAACAGTGATAAATTTATATGTTTACCCAAGAGGATTAAGTCTCCGTTCGGGTACTTTAAATACTTGATGGAAAGGTATTTGATTAAAAGCCTGGAACTCCCTCCCGACCTGCGTCAGAACATCCCCTGACCTGACCACATTTAAAAGGAATCTAAAAACACACCTATTTAGGACAGCATTTAGTGGGTCCCTGTGATTCGTCCTTGATGTGCTTATGCGTGCTGACACTGTGCATGCTGCCACTAACCACTTTTGTATGCTGACCCTGTGCATGTCACCCCTAACCATATTATTCATTCCGTTTGTTTTTCAAGCATGATTTTACTTACCATTCAATTGCATTTCACTTTACAGCAAATGTAAAGCGCCCAGAGAGAGATTAAGTTCTCTGAGGGCGCTTTATCAAGTGAATTATTATTATTATTATTATTATTAAACTGCCTAGCGTGGCTCCTCCACCGCGCGGACGATGTTAGTTAGACATTGTCAGCTCATGCGAAAGCCAGAATAATAAAATATAAAACAGAACAGAGCGGGCTTATACTGAAAGTCAAGGCCCGTGATTTAGGACCGCGTGGGTGAATGTACTCATGCCGTCGGCATTTCGCTTGCGGCGATAGATCGCTTTCGAGGCTGTTTCAAACGCAAATAATAATTATTAAATCTATTAATTTGCGAGGCTGTTTCGAGCGCTTAATTATGAACAGCTCGAAGTAAGGTCTGACTGAGTTTCCTAATGGCTAGGAAGTAATCGCAACTCGGTGGCTCAAGTATGTATTCTGTTCGCCTAAGCCATCGGTCTGGTTTGGCCCTAGGGCAAGATGTTCGCCTCTGACGAACAAGGTCGTGGGCTCAAGCCCTGGGATATACGCATAGCGCCTAAATAGAGATTAAGTCCTCTTCGGAAGTTGTGCAAATGAAATGTTTGCTTGTTTGTGTTTTTTTTATCGGTGTAGCTAGTGGTGCTTCATCTTCTGCAATCATTGGGAGGGGAGACCGAGCGGCCTAAAGAAGAGGTCAGTTCGAATCCGCTACCTTCCAGAACGTACTGGAAGGTAATGCTGGCAGACCGTCGCTCGAAGCGATTCAAGGCAGCTTTCGCGGCGCGCACGCCGGCAGCAGGTGCTAGGTCACGTGTCTGCCAAGCAGCCCCGACGAGTGACCGACCGCCTGTGCACCCGGTGATTCCCAGCGATCGAGAAACTTTCTCGCCCTGCCCGCCTCCCCGAGATTCCCGTGGGATTCGGCTTTCCTGCCACCGTGCTACTTTGCTCTGGAATTCGTCACCGTCCTTCGTCGTCGCGTTCGCTGCCGACTTACGCACGCAGCCAACTTTTAAACTCGCTCGCTGTCTCAGGTGAGCTCGCGGACCTTAGGACCGCACTTAGGACTGACCTTGCACTGCACTAACGATAGGCAAAATAGGCCGCACGCAGAAAAGCCGTCGCATAAAATAATTAATCAGTGAAGCGAATTGTATAGAGCCCTAAGAGAACTTGATCTCTATTCAAGCGCTTCACATGCGCCACGGGGCTCGAGTCCACGACCTCGGACAGACCTTGGTCGGGGCGAGAGCACCTTGGCCACTGGGTCAAACCAGCGCAGCAATATATGCGCGTTTATGCCTTGTCTGCATGAGCAGCGCTTCTTCGCCTTTACGAGCATGCCGCTGAGCAATCGGACGGATTTTATAATCCGGGCGCTAAAATGACGCTCTGCACACGCGACGCTCGCGCTTGCAAACTGCTGCAAGGTACCCAGCAGCGGCCACCTCCTTCCAGAAAAAAAAGTACTTGCTTTGGAAGTATGGCGATGCCGTGGCGATACGGACGGATTTTTAAATACTTGGCAGCTATGAGACCCGGCGATCTGGGGGTGGGGGTGTGACTGGAGGGTTGGATGCTCAGCAGAGGAATGTGGTGAATACTCGAGCAAGATTATGGCGTCGACACTATTAGGATGCACTTAGCTTGTAAGCCGTATGATAAAAAAGCCAGCTTCTGACATAGGCACTTTCTGTATGGAGTGGATACAGACGCAGCACGCATGGCGTAGCGGCTTGCCATCGCGCTGTGCGTTCAAAATTATGTCTGAAGCAGTAGTACCTGTGCACGGGGACTCTAGTACGTCGCTTGAAGAAATCGGGGTCCGATGGAGATCTAGTCAATTTCAAGGACTTACTTCGAGTTTACACCCGGAATCTTAAAAAAAAGCCAGGGCTCATTTTTTCACTCGAAAGCTGAATTCCTGCGAGTCGGCGGAACGTAAGCAGATTTATGAGACAGTAAACTATTTACTGGCCAATGCTAAGAGGTCCGAATCCCCAGATATTAACGGCTTAGCCGAAAAGCTCTCAGGCTTCTTTACTGAAAAAATTGTGCACATTCGCGCCTCCATAAAGCCCCCTCCGAGTAAAGCAATTGTGGAATCACAACCTGTGACCTTTCTTAAAAGTTTTTCCAAGGTTTCTGCATGCGAAGTGGCTACCTTAGTAAGGTCTAGCAAAAAGAGCTCGTCGCATGAAGACCCTGTATTGTCATCTCGGTGGTCTTCACTGGCAGACCAGCTTAGCCCTGCCATAACCGAGATTTTTAATGCTTCTTTGATAAAAGGAGTCGTACCCAAGTCCTTCAAATCGGCAATCGTTAGACTCATACTCAAAAAGCCTTGATTAGATACAGAGGTCCTTGCAATCTTTCACCCAGTTTCCTTTCTTCCTTTCTTGTCAGATTCTTGAAAAAATTACTGCCAAGCAGCTGGTTGAAATATTGAAAAGAATGAAATGTCAGAAACATTTCAATCGTGGTTCAATAGACAGCACTCCACTGAAACTGTTCTCCTCCGAGTTAACAATAACATTCTACGTGGCAACGATGACGGGAATGTCACTGCCTTAGCTCTGCTAGATCTGTCTGCTGCCTTCGACACCATTGATGGGTGCACTGGCACTGCTCTGCAGTGGTTCAGGTCCTATCTCAGTGGGAGACTCCAGAGTATTGACGTGAATTGACAAAGATCATCTGAAGTACCTCTGAAATATGGAGTACCTCAGGGCTCCGTGCTAGGTCCGGTTCTTTTCATGGTTTATACTCTGCCTCTTGCTGATGTGATTGCCAAGCACAATCTAGGCTTTCACTTCTATGCGGATGACACTCAGTTGTACCTTTGCTTTGATCCCTCCCAGCCTTCAAGCACCTCAAATTCTCTAAACTCACTTGCTGCATGAATTGATGACATCCGCACATGGATGGCAGCAAATTTTCTAAAACTAAACGATGACAAAACTAACTTACTAGTTATGGGCAAACCCAGTGTGATCCAGAGATTGGAAAGGCTGACTCTCAAAATTGGCTCTGCCAGCATATCTCCTGTTGAATCAACTCGAAATCTAGGTGTCATATTCCAAAGCGACCTCTCGTTAGACGACCATATCAGCTCCACAGTCAAATCTGCCTATTTTCAGCTTCATAAAATTGCTAAAATTCGGGCTTGTTTAGATAAGGATACCACGTCCAAAATGGTCCATGCATTTGTGACATCCCGTCTCGACTTCTGCAACTCACTGCTTACTGGCCTACCAGCATGTGCGATCAGGCGATTGCAGCTGGTGCAAAACTCGGCAGCTAGGCTTGTCTGTCGTGAGCGTCGCAGTTGCCACATTACTCCACTTCTCGCCGACCTGCACTGGCTACCAGTCAAGCAAAGGACCGACTTCAAGGTTTTGTCGCTCACTTTTAGGTCCCTTCATTCTATGGCTCCAGCCTATCTCTCCGACATACTCCCCCATCAGGCCAAGCATCGTACCACCCGCTTTTCGGAATCCAACAGTCTAGAAATACCTCGTACAAACCTTAAATCCTTTGGAGACCGTGCATTTAGTTCGTATGGTCCCAAAGCCTGGAACTCCCTCCCGACCTGCGTCAGAACATCCCCTGACCTGACCACAGTTAAAAGGAACTTAAAAACACACCTATTTAGGACAGCATTTAGTGGGTCCCTGTGATTCGTCCTTGATGTGCTTATGCGTGCTGACACTGTTCATGCTGCCACTAACCACATTTGCATGCTGACCCTGTGCATGCCACCCCTAACCATAATATTTATTTTGTTTGTTTTTCAATCATGATTTTACTTACCATTCAATTGCATTTCCCTTTGCAGCATATGTAAAGCGCCTAGAAAGAGATTAAGTTCTCTGAGGGCGCTTTATCAAGTACATTATTATTATTATATTATTATTGATCACGATGCTCTGCTTGAACGATTGAGAATAACGATCGGTTTCGCAGACGAGGCACTGGAGTGGTTTAAATCGTACTTGTCTGATCGTGTTCAATCCGTGTCGTGTGGTAGTCAGGTCTCACACGCGAGACGGGTCACCTGTGGAGTCCTTCAAGGGTCCGTACTCGGTCCCTTGCTGTTCACCATCTATACTCAACCTCTGGGTAAAGTGATTAAGGCCCATGGAATAGGATATCACTTTTATGCTGACGATACTCAGCTGTATTTGTCATTCAAACCGTCACAATCTGCTGCAGCAACTGAGAAACTGAATGCTTGCCTTGCCGACATTCAATCCCGGATGTCGGAAAACTTCTTGAAACTAAATGACGATACAACCGCATTGCTGCTTATAGGACACCCTAAACATGTGGCTGGAATAAAAGGCTTTGCTCTTCTAATAAACGATGCTGTTGTGCGACCATCACAGCATGCCCGAAATCCAAGTATCGTTTTCGACAGCCGCCTAAATTTTAAAAGCTACATTCAGAAGACTGCTTCTATAGCTAGCCATCACGTCCGATCTCTATCTTAGATTGGGAGCTGTCTTCCACAGAGGCTTGCAAAGCATTTAACTAGCTCCTTAGTTATGTCTCGGCTTGATTATTGTAATCCCCTTTTGGCTGGGCTACCAAAAGAAAGCAACTAGGCCACTGCAGCTGGCTATGAATATGGCTGCAAGGCTAGTCTTCAAGTCCCAGAGGTTTGAGCACGTGTCTCATTTGCTAAAAGAATTAGGATGGATGCTGGTTGATCGACGGATACTCAGCAAAGTTCTTATGCTGACCCACAAGGACCGCCACAGCTTGGCTCCTTCGTACCTAGCTGAACTGCTACACCAGTTTCAGCCTCCTCGTGCCCCCAGGTCCCGTACGGATAATAAATTAGCTGTTCTATTCCTCGGGCTTAAAGTCCATTGGCGACAGAAGCTTTTACTCTGCAGCTTCTAGACTGTAGGACTCTTTCACGATTGTTATGCAACGACAACTACTCTCCTGCTGCCGACTATGGCCCGTCCTTTTCAGTGGTCCTGAGCTGAGTTACAGACGGAGATACATTACATTACATTAGTACGTTCAGGTCGCTTACACGACATTCAAAGCAATCAAAGAGGGCCGTTGTGCGTCAGCGTTCCGCCGAAAGCCGCTCAATATGCCGGCGGGTAGGAGATAGAGAAAGTGGGTGCGGCTACAAAATGAGTCTTATTCTTGAAATAGGCACGCGGCAAGGCTCGTTTTGAGTAGCTGAAGTAACCCGGATGCAGACCGGCATAAGAGTTCGGTGCCCCGGTCTCTCACCGACTCATTAGCGATCGAGCGCCTGTGCCACGGCAGCAGCCGCCGCATTTATTCAACCTGATCTGTTGGTCCGTGCGAGCGCGAGCGTCGTCGTCGGAGGGAATTCGAGCCGTCGCTAGACGCCAGCCCGTCGGCGCGTCTCCGGCGAATCGGAGCGGTGGGGCGAGGGCGACGGCGCGAGTGTACGCGCACGCTGTCGCCTGCGCAGCCTCGCTCCAGGGCTCACTTCTCCGGTCCGAGCTCGCCCGCAGTCAGCCGCGCTGCTCAGCGGTAGCCGCGTCGTCGGATAGCCGCGACCGCCGCCTACGTTCCGAGATCAACGGTCGGCGCCCGAACGTCGCGGTCGCGATCGTCCGCTGCGCCCGAGCGAGACCGTCGGCGCTGCCCGCGTGCGCCAGCGACGGAGCAAGTCCTCGCGTGCGTGCGTCAATGCAGGCGGCCCGTAAACGTCGGCGTCGACGCACGTGTGCTGCTCCGGAACCCAAGTCACGAGGCAGGCGCGAAACGACTCGTCGAGCTCAACTTAACCTCAACTAGGCAGGCATGAAGCGGCGCGTCGAAGTTGACCGCAGTCGTCTGCTCGGCTGTCTGCTGCGCTCAGCGACCAGACGCCCCCATCCGGCCGCCGCCGCCGTCGCTGCGCAGCGACGGCGTCGCTCGGCGGCGGCGGCGGCGACGAACGGACGCTACTCGGTGACGAGGAGGGAGAAGAGTTTGATCTTCATGGGCTTCTTGGGGCTGCTGATAGCGCGCTCGAGCACGAACAGCTCGCTGTGCCTGTTGATGGCGACGGAGAAGGGCTCGCCGAGACCGTGCTCGGCGCTCAGCAGCGTGCGCTTGAACGCGCCCTCGCTCGACAGCACCGTGATGCGGCAGTTGCCGTTCTCCGCAACGTACACGTTGCCCAGCTCGTCCATGCAGACGCCCTCGGGCCGGTACAGCTCCCCGACGGGGCCCGAGCCGCGGCCGCCGTAGCGCCACAGGTGCCGGCCGGCGACGTCGAAGGCGAGCACGCGGTGCCGGTTCACGTCGCTCACGACGATCGTCGCGTCGCGCGCCGCCACGAAGCACGGGTAGCCGAAGTAGTCCTTGCCGCTGGCGTCCTTGTCGATGGCGACGAGCAGCTGGCCGCCGCCGTCGTGCACCGTCACGCGCCGCGCGTCGCAGTCGGCCAGCACTATCTTGTCGCCGCCGGCCACCGCCACGCCCCACGGGCCCTTCGACTTGGGCACGTGGCACTCGGCGGCGACGATACCGTTGGGCGTGTACACGGTCAGAGACTTCTTCGTGTCGTTGGTCGTGACTATGAAGCCGCTGCCGAGCAGGGCGGCGTGCAGGAAGCGCGTCTTGACGCAGAACGAGCGCACCTCGTCGCCGCCCGTGTCGAACACCTCGCGACCGGCCACCGTGCGCAGCGTGGTCAGCGAGCGCACCTGGCTGCCGTCCTCGTCCGACACGACGATGCCCGGCGTCGCCGCCGCGGCGACGGCCGCCAGCGACGCACCGCCGCCGCCGGCGCCGCCCGGCGATGACGTCGGCGGCGGCAGCGTGCGCGGCGCCATGTTGTAGACGCGTATGCCTTTGGTGGCCAGCAGCACGCTGGCTCGCTCGCTCGTGGCCACGATGCCGTTGACGTGGTGCGGCACTTCGATCTCGCAGACAAACCGCGGCGTCCTGCCCGACGGCGCGTCGACGGACATGACGGAGACGAGCGACGGTGCCGTCGCTCGCCGTCCGCCGCCACCGCCGCCGTAGGCGTCTTCGTCGGCGCGACGCCGATGTCGCTCGTCGTCGGCGATCGCCGCGGCCGGCGAGCCGTCGGACGTCTTGACGTACGTGCCTCCGAACAGCGTGCGCAGCGTCTCGAGCACGTCCTTGCGCGGGTCGAACACCAGCTGCACGTCCGGGCAGACGACCGGCGTCGAGTTGAGCGCGATGACGCGCTTCAGGTGCTCAGCGAGCGCGCCGCACTGGCAGACGACGTCGGCGGCGCGGCCGACCTCGAGCAGGCGCTGGCAGTAGGCGACCGCGCCGCCGCCGCCACAGTTGGCTGCGGCGGCGGCGCTGCTCGCCACCGCGGCGGCGCACTCCTGGCGCACCAGCTCGAGCTCGGCGAGCACGTGGTCGCGTACGAGGCTCAGAGCGTCGGCGAACTTGGCGTGACGCTCCTCGATCTCGACCTGCACGCGGTCGACCGTCTGCAGGAAGTGACGCTGGCTCTCGGCCGCGTCAGCGGCGGACGACGACGACGACGAGGGAGCAGTCGCGGTGGCTGACGACGAGGGAGGCGACTGCGGCGGCGGCGACGACGACGACGACGCGCGCCGCCTCTGCGACTCCAGAGCGCGGCACACGAGTCCGTCCAGCCGGCGGCGCGCGTCGCCCGCGGCGTCGGCGAAGCTGCGGACGTCGTGGTGCTCGCACGCGCGAGCGCACTCCTGGCACTTGGCGCGGTCGCACTGTCGGCAGTGGTACTCGAGCGGCCAGCCGTGCGCTTCGCACGTCGCCGGCCTCTGCTCGGCGAGGAACGCGGCGAGCTCTCGCGACGGAGCCGTCCTGTGCGCTCGCGTCTGCGCGCTCGCGCCGTGCGCGCCCGCGCAGTCGACGCACACGTCCGCGCGGCAGTCGGCGCACGCCTGCACGGCCAGGTTTCGCGCCTTGCAGACGCCGCACGGCCGGCAGAGCGCGGGCGTCGCCCTCGCCCGGACGAGCGCCGCGACGAACTCGTTTCGCGGCGGCGGCGGCGCGTCGCCATCGAAGTCGCCGAGCCACTGGCGGCACTGCGGGCAGGGAAAGCGCTCGCGCTCGGCGTTCTCCTCCGCGTACGCGTCCAGGCAGGCGCCGCAGAACGTGTGCGAGCACGCCAGATACCTCGGGTCGCTCTGCTCCTCGAGGCACAGCGCGCACTGCAGAAGCCGACAGCTCGTCGCCGCCGCCGCCGGCAGCACCGCCGGCGGCGCCGCAGCTTTCGCGACCGGCGGAGTCGCCGCAGCGGCCGCCATTTGCACAATCGACGCGACGCATGCCAGTCGCCGCCGCCGCGGCTTCGAGTGTCTGCCGCTGCGAGCTACGCGACGGCGGAGGCGATCGGACTTGCGCCGCGGCGGAGCGCGGCGAGCGAGCTGCTGATCGTCCTTTGGATTTGCGACCGCGCCCGACGCTGGCAGCGATGCGGCGACAAATGACGACGCCAGCTGTCGGCGTCCTCCCTCCGCCCCCCCATCGCCGGGGGCCTCGCGCCCTGACCCGGTGGTGGGCAACAGCCGAGCGGGTCAGGGTCAGGGCGCGAGGCCCCTCCCACCCGGACCCGTGCCGGCTGAGGGTTAATCCCGGTTAATCCTGGCGCCGCCGGCGGCGTCGTCGCAGCTCCGCGGGTCCCCGGCGTCCCACGCTGCAGCCACTCGTGGCTGCGCATCGATGGGCTGAAACGGCGGCCGCTGACGGCCCTGCAGCATCCCCGTGCGTTTAGCAGCGAATCGCCATGCGTGAGATAGATAGCGTCGCCTTTCCGCTACGACGACGCCGTGGCCGGACGCGAGTCCAGCGACTCGGCGCCCCAGCGGAAACGCTGGGCGGCATACGGAAGCGCGCGCTCGCTGTGAGGAATTTACGCGTCCATTTGCTTCTCGGGGGTGCGCACGTCAGCTTCCGCATCGGCCGTCCCGCGCCGTGCTACTTGGCGCGCGCCATCCGACTCAGATGTTAAAGTGCACCTTCGCTATTAAAAACCGTGAGCTTATCCGGTACCCAGTCGCGCCAACAAACTTGACGCACCTTTCGCGGCGGGAAGTTACAAATAACCCGTATTGCAACCCTTTCAAGCAGCGGCGCAGAAATTCCCGCATCCTAAACGGCGGCATTTCTCAGTACTTGATAACGTGGTTTTGACTCCTAAACCAGAAAAACCGCATTTTTCTCGAGATTCCTCCTCGGGACATCGATGCATATTGTGGACTTACCCACACGCCGCACTTTGTGGATTATAGCTGCGGCCGTTCACCTCTGGGGTTCCCGCCCTTTACTCGAAGCCGGACTATTGGCCGGGCCGATTATCGACGGCGCACACACCGGTGCCGCGCGCCAAATCCGTGTACAATCCGCCTGCATCTCCTTCGCTCGCTTATGCAGCGCGCTTGCGGCGAGAAGGCGCACCCACAAATGAGCGCCGGTGCAGCCTCGCGAAGCGTTCACGCCCGGGCGAGCGAGTCCTCGGCGGTGAGCTTCCTCTCTCCGCTTGCGCAGCATCCGCGAACTCGGGCGGTCGCTTGCGTGGCGAGCGCCGCCGCTGTCGCGGGCGCCGCACGCTCGCCGCCGCTGTCGCGGCGCCGCTCGGGATAGCGTGCGGGCAGCTAGTTTCGGCGTCTCAAGTCTTCCCTTCATGTTATGTATTGTTTTTAACTGCGGCCGTGATTTTAACTGCGGCCGCGTGCGACTTCATCAATGTTGAAGAGCGGAATGAGCGCCGCCTAGCGCCAGCGTTAGCCGGCGGCAGTTGGAAGTAGCGTCCACTTCCTCGGCGACGGTGGCGGCGGGCGTGGCGCGTTCGAGCGAGGAGTTATCGCCACGCGATCGCACAGCCGCTAGCGCGGAGCGCCGTACGAGCGCTCGGCCAGCACCGAGTCGTAGCTCGGCGGCTGGACCGCCGCCGGCGGCGGCAGCGGCGACGCATCGTGCTCCGTCGGCGGAGCCGACGGCGCAGCGGGCTGCCACACGTTCGGTCCTGGCATGGCGTCGGCCGCCTTGAGCTGCGTCTGCGTCTGCAACGAGCCGACCGCGGCCGCCCGAAATGGCGGCTCTCCCGAATGCGAATCGCGAATGCGCGCGCGGGCCATATCGAGCTGCCGCGCTCACGCGTCCGAAGGCGAACTGCAGCGCGAGCGACGATCGGGCGACGCTTGAGCGCATGAAACTACGGACGACTCGCGGTCAACTCAACGGAACCGGAGCTCGCTGCATTTCGCGGGCCGCCATGCGCACGCGCGTTGCTCTTTTGGCCTGCGCGCTCCGCGATTAGACAGCTCAGCTCATCGACTTCCGTTTAGCGTAGCAGGGTGAACTTTCTGCTATGGGCACTGTCGCCGATAGCAGAAAGAGTTGAACGCGCTGCCGGCGGCTGTAAACAACTGCATACTGTAAATTCTAACCACAGAACCCTAAACCGCTATCCCTAAAAAAGCATACACTCAAAACTACTAAACCTAAAAATAAAACCCAATTTCGACATATAAAAATTTTTTAATAAATAAATATACATATAAAAACGCGTTTTCGAGATCATTTCATTTTGTGATAAATTCATCGAAAAACCTTCTCCCTATATACATATACATATAGGGAAAAGGTTTCGCGATGAATTTTTTTGACGAATTTATATATATATATATATATATATATACATATATAGGGAAATATCACCATATACAGACATGCACGGAAAGGTATTATTGATCGGTCGTGCGCAGACCGGACCCCCTTCTACCTTCGTCCGTGAAGCAAGGCTACAACGTCTACTCGCCTCGCCCTTCAAAAATAACTGCTTTTATGCTACGCATCGCCGATTGCCACAGCAGCTGATGCGTCGCCGAGCGCATCTGGCAGCTATTCGAGCGCTTTGCAGTTGGCGAATTCGGAAATATATTGATGCCGCGGCGGCGGCGGCGGTAAGAATTGCGATACAACCCGGTCGATATGCTGCTAAATCGTTTACCCTCCCGCGCTAGAGAGCGGCCGCAGGCGACTCCAAGTATGGTATGGACTTTTGCCCGACTCCGTCGTGATACTTTCGTATATTGTTATCTTCGCTGCGACTGTTCATGAGCTGTCCTCGGATATGCTCAAAACAGGACCTGCTTAGCATAAGGTGCGATGTCGTCACTAGTCAATACCTACCTGCGGGCCTTCTTCGGAAGGCCAGTGAGAACCTCCCTGCATCGCAGTGTTCGCCCTACCAACCGCTCGGCTATCAAAACTAGGACCCGTAAGTTGAAAATGCTGATTGGCACTAGTTGTGGTGGTAGCTCACTCGCCGTGCTTCAGCATGTTGTGAAAAGTCGACCGTCGGCAGTTACTAACGTTCTGTTTAAATTCGTAGGCCCGGTGTCAATCGGCGGTGCAAAGTTATTTGAAAGCCTCTTAAAATTCGGCCTCTTAAAATTTCGGCTCACTAAAAACCAAGGGATTACTTATCCGCGACCGGGCTTTTCTGGAGAAGCTGGATGCAGACCAAGACGAGGTCCTTCTCTGGTCGCTGTGTATTCGAGACCGTCATCTCCTTCTTTCAGTCCACCCTGTCTGACAAGGTGGGTGGCTGCTATTATTGTTCGTGAATTGTTTGGCTATAAGACCTACGGTTATTCGCAAGGGCCTTCGTTGGAATCGGTTGCAATCAGGCTCTCATCAAAGACCGTGTCTCTCACTGCTGTGATCTACCGACCTCCTTCTGGCTTTCTAGCCTTGTTTATGGAGCTTTCGGAGTTTCTCACTAAAATATTGTGTGTGACGCTCCATTACTGATTGCAGGAAACTTCCAACATTCGTGTTGACAACCCTAGCAAAAGCCAGGTCCGCTAATTTCATGACTTGTCTGGAGAACTTAGGTTTGGTCCAACACGTTAATCATACCAATCGCGTCGGCGGCCATATCCTAGATCGCAATATCATGTAAGGATGTTTGCCGCACTGACCTTGTTGTTTTCGCCTGGTGAGATTCTCGGATCGTTGCTCAGTCTCATTACTGTCCCTGTTCCGTTGTACGTGTAATGTAATGTATCTCCGTCTGTAACTCCACAAAGCCATAAAGACTATGTGTGTGTTACGCAGGGAAGTTTTGTGTAGCGCACTCACAGCCTAAACGGCTTTCGGTACGCATTCGGTAGCCAGCAGACTTCGTCTCACGCAACAAAGAGAAAGTGGTACGTGCATGGTATTTGTCCAGCGACTCAACTTAAAAAGCATCGAGCCGTATGCATTTCTGAAATCTGTAAGTGAGGCAGGTCTCATGTCTACATAAAGCCCCCTCCGATTAAAGCGAAATTCTTGAATCGGAACCCGTGATCTTCCTTAATAGATCGTTCGAGGTTTCTGAATGCAGTGTGGCTATCTCAGTTGTCTAGTAAAAAGATCCTGTCTCCTGAATAACCTATAAAATCCCCTGTAGACTCTACTACAGAAAACTTAACCCACCCATAACTGGGCTTTTCTGGAAAACGGGGCTGTACCCAAGTCCTCGAAATCGGCCATCGTTAGACCTATAGTTAAAAAGCCTGAATTAGATTCAGAGATCCTACCGAACTATTGCCAAATTTCCCTTATTTTTGTCAGATTATTGAAAAGATTGTCGCTACGCTAAGCAGAGTGTAGCACATATTGAAAATGGTCAGAAAATTTTTAGTCGGGATTCAAGCGACACCACTCTATCAAAACTGCTCTCCTCATTGTAACTAATGACATCCTATGCAGCAACGAAGACGGAACTGTCACTGCCCTAGCGCTGCTAGATTTATCATCTGCCTTCGAAACCATTGATCGCGATAACCTACTTGAACGATTGAGAACAACGATCGGTCTGGCAAACGAGGCACCTGCGTGGTTTAAATCGTACTTGTCCGATCGTGTTCAATCCCTGTCGTGAGTGGGGGGGGGGGGGTCAGGTCTCATCCACCAGACCAGTCACCCGTGGAGTCCGCGGGGTCAAGGGTTCATCCTTATTCCTTTGCTGTTCTCCATTTATACTGAACCTCTGAGGTGATTCGGGCCATCGAATCGGCTATCGCTTTTATGCTGACGATACTCAAGCTTTATTTGTCATTTAAACCGTAGGAGTCTGCTTCGGTGACCTGATAAACTGAATGCTTGCCTTACAGACATTCGATCCTACATGCCGGCCAATATCCTTGAACTAAACGACAATAAAACGGAACTGCCACTCGTATTCGTGGGGTTGGACTAAAAGACTGCTCTTCTAATAGGTGATTTTCTTGTGCGACTGTCACAGCGTGCTCGGAATTTCGGTGTCTTTTGACACTGCTTAAATTTGGAAAGCTTCGTTTATGAAGAAAGCCTCCGCTGCTAACCATTTCGTGCGATCCCTATACAAGATGCCATCCCTAAGATCAGGGACTGTCTTCCAGTGACTTGCAAAAAATTTAACTAACTCCCTCGCCCTATCTCGGCTAGACCATTACAATTTCATTTTTGCTCGGCTACTGCAAAATTCCATTTGGCAAGTGCAGCTGGTGATAAATATGACTGCAATGCTATTTAGCAAGTACCAGAGCTTCGGCCACGTGTCTCCTTTGCTGAAAGAGCTTGGATGGCTGCCGGTTGATCGACGGATACAGAGAATAGTTCTTACGCTGACCCACAAGACCCGCCACGGCTTGGCTCCTTCATACCTAGCTGAACTGCTGCACCAGCTTCAGCCTCATCGTGCCCTCATGTCCGGTGCGGACAATAAATGAGCTGTTCCGTTCCTTCGCGTAATGACCGTTGGCGACAGAAGCTTTTGCTGTGCAAGTCCGCGACCGGAACTCGATTCTACAATTCCACAACTCTTGCGCAACGACACGACTCTCTTGCTGCCGACTGTCGCAAAGCCTTTCCAGTCGTCCTGGGCTCCTCCTTCCACGCTACCTTCCACTACCTGACTCAAGCTTCTCACCTGACTCAGCAGTGCACCTCCCCACCTCTTCGTCGCTTGTGATGAAGCCTGTTGGCCACCGAATGCACACCGAAAGCCGCTCAGGTTTTGAGTGCCCTACAGAAGACTCTGCTGAGTAGCATGTAGCCACACAGTCTGTGTGGCTCTGTGGAGTTGCAGATGGAGACACAAGAGAAGCGTTACATTACGTTGGGAGCCAGAGCACTACTGGTGGCACTCGCTGCGTAGTTCCAGCGGGCGACCGAGGCGGCAAGTACCTGTAGTACCGGTGCGTGGCTGGTGGCCTGCTGACTGCTGCTGAAGGCGGGATAGTAAGCGCTGCCGTAGTAGCCGCCAGGTAAGCCGACCGTGGTATCTGTCGGCGGGTACCCTGGAGCGAAGTTCGTCCCATCCGGGTAAGCGGCACGGAAGTGGGGTCGCATCGCCAGTTGCTCCTCGCGTTGACGCCTCCGCCTCCGACGGGCGCAGATGATGGCGAAGACGACGACGCACGCGGCGATTACGACCCAGATTGTCCAGAACCCTACGTAAAGAAAAGTGCGAACGCTAGCTGCACGCCGTACGGGTTTGGCGATGTTCGTTCAAGCAGAGGCCTCCGGGCTCCCACAACAACGGGTTTCATCGCACGGTAGGCCGCATCAAAATCTCGAGAGGATTCCCGCTGTGAATCCGGAGTGAAAGCGGCGCGTGCCCGCTATAAGTCAAGGGCGTTCTTACAGCTGTTTTCCATACCCGGGAAGTTAATCGCGCTTTAGCTACGCGAGAGCAGCGACGCCATTGTTAACTTTTTCTTCATGTGCAACAATGGCGAGGGCGAAGCAATGAATAATCGCTCAAGTTTCTGCGCCAGAGCCAAGAAACCGCATATAATAATAATAGTAATAATAATAACCCACGTGATAAAGCACCCTCAGAGAACTCAAATCTCTTTCTGGGCGCTTTACATAAAGCGGCACGATCGAATGGTTAGTGGTAGCACGCTCAATAAACAACAAGAATAACATGGCTAGGGATGACATGCACAGTGTCAGCATGCAAGTGTGCAGCATGGAGTAGTGTCAGCAAGTATAAGCACAAAGGACGAATCGAAGGGACCCACTAAATGCTGCCATAAGTAGGTGCGCTTTTAATTTCTTTTTAAACGTGGACAAGTCAAGGGACGTCGCGACGCAGGTCGGGAGTGAGTTCTATGGTTTGGGAGGAGCATACGAACTAAAGGCATGGTCTCCGAAGAATTTGAGGTTTCTACAGAGGTATAGGTACGATGCTTTGCCTGGTGGGGAGTAGATCTGAGGTACGCTAGAGCAAAACAATTAAGGGACCTAAAATAAAGTGACAAAACCTTGAAATTGATGTTGCTTGACTGGTAGACAGTGCAGATCGGCCATAAGTGATATGATGTGTCAACTGCAATGCTCACGACAGACAAGCCTAGCTGCCGAGTTATGCACTAGCTGTAAGCGCCTGATTACCGAAGTCAAGACGGGATGTCACAAATGCATGGATCAACTTAGATGTGGTATCCTTGTCTAAACAATCCCACATTTTAGCAATGTTGTGTACCTGAAAGTAGGCAGACTTTACTGTGGAGCTGATGTGGTCGTCTAACGAAAGGTCACTTCGGAATATGAGCTAGAAAAGCGATCAGCTAAATCATCACAGTGATCATCCGTCAATAAATTCAGCTGCTCCTATATATATATATATATATATATATATATATATATATATATATATATATATATATATATATATATATATGTATATATATGTATATATATATATATATTTGTCAATCTGTATTCGCTGGCCCGCGATACGGTCGATATACACCCTATTTTACTTTACCCCCTTTAAAAAAAAAATTGGGATCAGATAATGGAGGCTTGTACATGGGAGGTTATGTTTTTGCTTTTATATTTCGCTAAAAAACGTATCTGCTCTGAATGTCATCCAGCAAAGATTAAATGGTAGCAAAATGTGTTCGATAGGCTTGTTAATAAATACAAATTCGATATCCCACGGACTCGGTAAGCCCTCACAATGGAGGACGAACGTGACGGTGTCATTGAGATCGATGACTGTGAATATGAGGGCCTGGATGACGGATGCGACGGATCCGGCCAAAACAATGACGGTAGACAAGAGGAGCTGTAAACTTTACAAGAACTGCAAAGTGGTGCTACCACTTTATGAAATGTTAGGGCTTGGCCATGAGAATACGGACTAAATTGGCACAAAAATGCCACAATAGTATGAAGAAAAGCCATTGAACTTCCAAAAGTTCACAATTCAGCAAAGAACAACTTTGAGATGTCCCAGATCTACAATATGGATGAGGTACCTGGAACATCTGATGCTCCCATCAATAGAACTGTTAATGTTAAGGAGCCAAGACTGTATCAATCAATCCTACAGGAAACAAAAATCAAATATCCCGTAGTGTTGGCATGTGCAGCAGATGGCGAAAAACAAACCGCTGGCTATTTTACGACCTAAAATACTTCAAAAAGAACAACTACAAAAGAATGGAACAGACTCCAAAAGAATGGATCCTTCAAGTTCACGAAAAGGCTTGGATAGACAGCTAGGGAATGAAAGTATGATTTTCAAAGGCATTTGGCTGCCGATTGGGAGGTCTTCTGATAAAACCTGCTTTGCTCGTGTTTGACTCGTTCAGGGGGACATTTGAAGGATCAAGTAAAGAAAGTGGCAGCTGGCATGAATACTGAGCTGGCAGTTATAGCGGGTGGTCTGACTTAACTAGTTGCAGCCTCTGGATGTAAGCATCAATAAATAATTCCAAGTGACCTTACGAGAAAACTGGACCAAATGGATGATGGGCCAGTCAGGTGACAACTTGACACCAGCAGGTAGGATCAGAAAGCCTTCCTTTGGTCAGGTCTGCGTGCGGATGATGAAGGCCCGGAACAGCGTAAAGCCAGAGATTTTAGTCGAGCTTAGAAAAAGTGTGGCGTTTCAAATGCAATAGACGGAACGGAACGGAAAATGACGCAGTCTGTGAAGACAGTGACAACGACAATGATGATAGCGATTTTGAGAATGGGCGGTGAGTGCTCCCGATTTGCCAAATCGCCTTTAGCGACGCGGAGACATTGATGGCCGTCGATTTTAATGGCAGCGACCGGCGAGAGAGATAGAGAGAGAGAGACGAGAGAGAGAGAGAGAGAGAGAGAGAGAGAGAGAGAGAGAGAGAGAGAGAGAGAGGAGAGAGAGACAGAGAGAGACAGAGAGAGGAGAGAGAGACAGAGAGAGGCAGAGAGAGACAGAGAGAGGCAGACACAGAGAGAGACAGAGAGAGAGACAGAGAGAGAGAGAGAGAGACAGAGAGAGAGAGAGTGAGAGAGACAGAGAGAGAGAGAGAGAGAGAGAGAGAGAGAGAGAGAGAGAGAGAGAGAGAGAGAGAGAGAGAGAGAGAGAGAGAGAGAGAGAGAGGAGAGAGGAGAGAGAGAGAGAAATGCGAATTGAGGGCTATTCTCGAGGCCGCTGGACGGCCAAACTAGCAGGGATGGAGGCCGCAGCCGGAAGCTGGAACCGACGAGCCGTCGGCGCCTGCTGCGGGCGGCACGTGAAGGTGACGCGGTGAGCGGTGAATCGAGGGAGGATCCAGCTTACACCAGAGCTTGTAAAAGTCCATGCAGCAGCTACTGTAGTCGCAGCAGTAGACTGGGCCTACAAGAAAAGAGCGCCTTGATATTAGTGAGAAAGCGCGTCGAACATGCGTACGGACGGATGCCCGCTAGTCAAAAGAGTTATCGCCTCAAGGCGCTCAGCCAGTAGCGAAACTCGACCGACGGGCAGCAGCAGCAGCAGCACCAGCAGCAGCAGCAGCAGCAGCAGCAGCAGCAGCAGCAGCAGCAGCAGCAGCAGCAGCAGCACCAGCACCAGCACGGCGGCGCTGAATGAGTTGCAGTCCGGCTTTTCGTCGTCCTACGCGAAATCGCTCGGCCGAACATGCTCGCTACCCCAACTTGTGTCTTTCTTATGGGAGACCAATTGCCATGTAAGCAGCAGCCACCTACCGAAGCAAACGACGTCCTCGGCGCAGTAGTCTTGAGAATGCAAGCGATAGTCGGCACTATATCGGCTCGCTGCAAACGGCCTGCCGCGGCTAAGCGACTTCCTCCCTCGTGCCTCTCGTGCGTCACCCGCGGCTTTCGTCCCTCCCTCTAGGCGATTACCTTGCACCGGTCAACTACGAAAGTCGCGATCAGCGGCAGCACTCTGCGTTTCATTACGCCTTTGGCAGGTGAAGCGATGCGTCCGTATCGCTGCCGCAGCGGCGCCGCGACGGAACGGATGCGGCCGGCGGGAATGGGCGGTGCGGCGGAGGTAGGGGTGGCACTGCGGTTTTGAACGACCGCATAAACAAGACTAGTTGTGGCAAACCTGGCGTCGACCGCAGCCAAGCCAGGCGGTAAGCGTGTGCGACGTGAGGTGGAGCGGCGCCCCTGCTTCTGACGCAACGATGGCCGCTAAGTTCTACACTGCGCTATTCAGGACACCCTGCGGCGGGACATTCCCCGAACTCCCCCCCCGGACATTCCCCCGGGATAAGACATTTCTGTGAGGGCATAGTACTAGATAGAGTTTTAGGGTTTTAAGAGTTTTAGGGTTTAGGGTTGAGCGTTGAGCGTTGAGGGTTGATGGTTTAGCGTTTAGTGTTTAGGGTTTATCGTGTAGCGCTTAGGGTCTAGGATTTAGGGTTGAGGGTTAGGGTTTAGCGTTTGGAGTTCAGCGTTTAGCGTTTAGGATTTAGGGTTGAGGGATGAACGTTGAGGGTTGAGAGTTGAGGGTTTAGCGTTTAGCGTTTCGGGTTTAAGGTTGAGCGTTGACGGTTGATGGTTTAGCGTTTAGCGTTTAGGGTTTAGCGTTTAGCGCTTAGGGTTTAGGGTTAATGCATTAGCGTTTAGCGTTTAGGGTTTAGGGTTTATATACCTAAATATACTAATATGCGTTGTGCGGAGTACCGCGATTGTTTGCACCTTTAGACTGCTGGTTTTTTCTGATTGATCTGATTGGCTTATCAGTAGTTCATTGAGAGAACATGAAAGTACAGTTTTTGTGATAGACTACTCAAATGGACTGTGTAGTGCAAGGCGGGGTACGGACATTCCCCCCCCCCGGACTTGCCCCGGACATTTCCCCCCAATAGCGCGACGCTACTGGCTGCCAAAAAAGCAGCTGGCTGTAACGGCAAAATCGACTGACGCCTCAGGAAAAGTCAAACTTCCTTCGCCGCTTTGGAAATCGGCCGTGTTTCTGGAGCATGGACTGCCGCCGTTCAGCCGGCTGTCGGCGAAACGTACCCGACCGCTACTGAATCGCTGTCCGCCAAGAAGCCTCAACGCATGCACAATCGAGAGGCTTGCAGACGCCACTGCCCAGTACCTTTTGAGAATTTCGTTTGATTTTAGTCTCTCAGCATAAGTTAACGCAGAAACAGGTCGCGCCGCCGGGTTCTGTCGTTGTTGCTCACAGGCACTACCAGCCGGACGGCACCAGACCAGCAGGACGGGCCTGCTTTGCAGCCACGAGACTCTGCGGCTGAAAGCAGTCCACGGGAAACGGCTACCAAGTGAATTGAAATATTATCGGGACGGGTCTGCAAGTTTGGCCCGAGTTCCTGCAACTCTTCCTCTTCCGCCGATGCAATCGCCAAGCGAGCACTCTAGTAGCTTTTCTCTCCCATGCAGATGATGACCCGCAGATGACGCAAGCAAACTATCAAACTCTCAAAATCTCTTTTGGTGACAATGCACATGCTGACGTTTGCACTTGGATGGCAGCCTACTTGATAGTCATTGGAAAACCTTGCGTCACTCAGAAATCGGTAAGCTAAACGCTCAAAAGCGGTTCGGCCAGCAAGCTTATCTCTTGTAGCGGCAGCACGAAGTCTTGGCGTCCTGTTCCAAAGAGACCTATCAATAGACGACCGCATCAGCTCCACAGCTAAGTCTGCATACTTTCAGCTACGTAACATTGCAAAAAGTTGAGCCTGCTTAGACAGGGCATCCAAGTTAGTCTATGCATTTATGACACCCCGTCTCGACTTCTGCCCCTTACTGATTGAAGGTCTTCCGGCCTGTGCAATCAGGCGATTACAGTCGGTGCTAAACTCCGAAGCTGGGCAAGTATGTCGTGCGCGTCGCAGTTGCCACATCGCACCACTTCTTGCCGACCTGCACTGGCTCCCCATTTGGCAGTGCATCGACGTCAACGTTTTGTCAATCCCTTTCAGGTCCCTTCAATCTCTGACTCCAGCCTACTTATCAGAACCACTCTCCGATAAGGTGAGGCATTGGAGCAACCACTCTTATGATTCCAGTAATCTACCGGTGCGACGACAAGAATGCTGGCTGACTTAGCAGCCTCTCTCTCTCTCTCTCTCTCTCTTTTGTATAGAAGTAGAAGAAGAGCCTTCACGGCTCGATCGCCAGCGCTCGCAGCGGCAATACATGATCGCTCACCACAGGATTCGAACCCACGACCTCGGGACCGAGGTCGTGAAAAGCAACCACTTTACCCAGTGTGCCATCACGGCTCACCAATCAACCTCAAATCCTATAGAGACTGTAACTTAAGGTTGGTATGCTCCCAAAGCCTGAAACTCACTCCCGACTGACGTCACGACAACCCTTGACTCGACGACATTAAAAAAAAAGCTAAAATGGCATCTGTTCCTCACAGTATTTGCTGGGACCTTGTAACATACTCTCTGTGTGCTAATGCGTACTAACACAGTGCATGTTATCACTAAGCACATCGTCATGCCTCCTTTACAGTATTCGTAAAGTGCCTAGAAAAAGGTTAAGCAATTGCATTTCCCTTTGCAGCAAATGTAAAGCGCCTGGAAAGAGATTGAGTTCTCTGAGGACGCTTTATCAAGTGCATTATTATTATTATTATTAAGCTCTCTTAGGGCACTGTACAATTTATTATTATTATTCATACTATTATTATTATTATTATTTGACCGTGACATCTCTACCTTAAAGAAACTCAGTGGTTTGGCTGACAATAATTCTGACCTCAAGAACTTAAAAACACCTATTTAGGACTGCATTTAGTGGGTCCCTGTGATTCGTCCATGATGTGCTTATGCGTGCTGACACTGTGCATGCAGCCACTAACCACATTTGCATGCTGACTCTGTGCATGTCACCCCTAACCAGGTTATTCATTTTGTTTGTTTATCAAGCATGATATTACTCACCATTCAATTGCATTTCCCTTTGCAGCAAATGTAAAGTGCCTAGAGAGAGATTGAGTTCTCTGAGGGCGCTTTATCAAGTGCATTATTATTATTATTACCTCTTCATTGTTGTACAATGTTCACCTTTCTATAAGTTACATTTACTCATGCAAACATAGTGTCCTTGGTTTTTAGTTCGTATGTATTCATGCCAGTTTCAGCAATTCCATCGTATTTACGGCAAATGTTCTGCAACGATAGTAACACTCGAGAATATCCATGATGGATCGCAAGTGGCAAGAATATCGGGTTACGCAACCCCCTCGATAAAAAGGGAGGTGCCCGTCGCTTTGATGAGTGAAAAGCTAGCACCAATTTACTTTATTTGACGGGTGTAGGCCACTGTTGGGGCCGAAAACGTCTCGGTGCACGCTTAGCAAGAGGACACGTGAGAACGAGATCGATCGTGCTCGAATCGATCGTGCTCGAATCGATCGTGCTCGAATCGATCGTGCGAAACCTTTTTTGGCTTCCATTCGTAAGGCCTTCGGCCGCTGTGCATCTTCAAAAGAAAAAACTATTTTGATTGCCGCTCAACGCCACGCGTTGGCCGTGGCCACGATTGTCTTTAACCAGTTTTATCCCAAGTGCCTGAGAGAATGAGCCAGGATGGCCCGCTTCCTGGCTCATACCGAGCACCCAGCGAGCGTGGCACAACCCATAGCGCTACCGGCTTACTCTGAAGCAATCGGCGAATGTCGCACGACCCATAGTAATAAGAATAATAATAATAATAAATTTGTATAGCATCCTCGAAGAACAAAATCCATTTCTAGGCACTTCACACATAACCCATGGCACCACTTTACACCACTTTTACTTTTACTTTACACCACTTTTACGCCACTTTACACCACTACCACTTTACCCACTTTTCATATAACCCATATAATACATTTACATATAACCCATACCACAGTAATTTGAGGCAATTAGAGAATGTGACACGTCTCTAAGGGCTATTCGAATCTTCTGAACCAGTAAGAGGTAGTAGGGTCTTCTGACATGTCCTACTATTACTCCATATAGAGAGCATACGCCCGGCCGTCTTAGGAGTTGGAACAAGCCTTCATTGCTAAGGCAATCACAAATGGGAGCAAGTAAGATCTCAAACGGCGAACTCAATCTCACAATAGGATGAAAACACCGAATCGAATAGAAGATTGAGCTGTCTCCAAGGCAACACTTATACTGAAGGTAAAAGACAAATAAAGAAGTTGCTGACGCATAGATATATTGCATCTTTATTGCTGCAGCCAACAGAGGTCGGCTAAAACTGAATACACCCACCTCGATATCCGCCACGAGATTCAACCACAACGTCAATTGCTATGGCAACTGTTCATTACATAAAGGCTGAGCTATTATACAATAAAAAAGTGCACTCCTCTTATCACGACAGGCGACGACTGTTTTCTGACCGTCGGATTGGCAACACGATTTTTGCGATTCGTCCAGCCAGAGAGAAAGAGAGAGCGAGAGAGAGAGAGAGAGAGAGAGAGAGAGAGAGAGAGAGAGAGAGAGAGAGAGAGAGAGAGAGAGAGAGAGAGAGAGCTAGGCTAGGTGATTGATGCATACGATGGAGAAGGGGCACCGAAATGGCTATGCACACGAAAAGCAATATAAAGAATTGCAGTGCATAGTTTTCTCAATTACTCTCGATTAAATCGTAGAGCTCGAGGATGGCGGACAATCGGAAATCCGCGGTATCGTACAGCAGAAATTTCCGTTAAATGTAGCAAGCGCAGCTGGACAGGCAGTACAGTAAAAACAAAAGCGACGACCAGCGACCGGAGAGCCGAGTCGCTTGCCGATCGAGCTACTACCGCTGCCTATAGCGCAGCTGCAGCTCTAGTTGGCTTGCAGCGCTGTAGGCAGTCGTCGAACGGCTGGCAGAGTCGTTCAGTTACACCTGTCGCCTGCACGCAGCCAGGTCAGTGCCCTACAGCGGCGGCAGAAGCGAGCCCAGGCTGACGGGGCAGGTAGTGGAGGCCACAGATTAATGACGAAAAGAAATCCAGGCCAGACAGACGCGCTGGCTGCCTGCTCGACCGACGGGGTCCGCTCGCGGCTCCTGGCTCGCGGCCTGGCTCGCGGCCGATCTGCTGTCACGCTTGCTTGCCGCGCTTCTCTCCTTTCAGCACAGACAAGATTTTCCCCGTGACTTTCTTCAGTCGTTTCGACGGCTTGCGACTGCCGCAGCGGACAGCTTGCGGCTGTTGCCACTCGGGCTCGTCGGACAGCAATGTCAGTAGACCGGCATCCTCTTCCGTCTGCCTGCAAAGCACAGCGGTGCCGAAACCGCCGCCGCCGCCGCGAGAAGCGGCGGGGCAGAGGGGATTTCTGAGCGGCCCTTTTCCAGACTTCAACTGCTCCCACGCACCAGTGCATGCGCTGACGTTGCCCCGAGATTCGAGGCCCCACTGCACACGTGTACGGCCAGCAAAAGCCAGTGCCGACAAGGAGTCACTCGCGAGAGAGAGAGAGAGAGAGAGAGAGAGAGAGGGAGAAAGAGAGAGTGAGAGACAGAAGGGGAGAGAGAGGGAGAAAGAGAGAGTGAGAGACAGAGAGAAAGAGAGAGTGAGAGACAAGAGGGGGAGAGAGAGGGGGAGAGAGACAGTTCATCCGAGTCCTCCTCACTACGTGCGTGCGTGTGGCGGTCTTACCGTAGTCGCTCGTCATCGAGTGACCAGAGAAGTCGGTGTCGTTCCTCTACGATCTGTATTTTTTGCTCTATGAGCTGCCCCACGAGAATCCTCTCTTCCTCTGTCTTAATGCTTTCTAAAGCGCACAGTAGCGTTTACGTGAACGCGAGCACAAGGTAGTGGTGCTGTCAGCCAACGACAGTTCAAGAAGATACCAGGAACTCTATTGACAAGTGAAGAATAACGGTGCGACAAATGCGGTCGGGAAGCATGTCCGGATCAGAAACACTGGCTAGCGAATGGGACGTCTCCAAGCCTCACCGGTCTCACGTGCACTCGAGTTTGTACTGAGAGACCTGCGGTTGTGGCGGTTGACCGTAGCAAATGCGGCACGAGCAGCAGCCCCACGTGTACGGAGTTGTGCATGTATGTGTGTAGAGTTTTTATGATAAGTATGGAGTTTTGGTGGTCTGTCGAGCAGTGTCGAAAAAGGACTGCTAACAACACCACTCGATTAGCAAAGGATTGCCTATTGTGCATTACAGTTAGTACGGCAGTTTCGGGAAGACTAATTGTAAGCTTATAACAGCCAACGTCCAGTCCAATAAAAAGGAAAAAGTAAAGGTCTGCTGATTCAACACCCTCGAACAAATAACGACTTAACGAACCCAGTTCGTTGTGGTCTAAAACGAATTCATTGCGACCACGGAAGGAAAAAACAAGGGAACAGGTGCAGACCGAATACCGTTCAGAGGAAGCAATCCGAGTAATGTGTAGCGTACTTATAAAAGCGTGTCTTGGTCGAAGACTTTCGCTGCTTCAGCAGGATCGCATTTTCGATGAATTTCATAGCCTCCGTCCACTTGCTCGATCCAAAAATCCATTTCCAGAACTATTTCGCCCTCATTAAGCGACCGATAAAAGGTCACTCACGCACCCCATTCGGCTGAGCGAGGTGAGGGTTGCTACGCATCGTCGTCGTTTCTCCGTCGACCCAAGAGAAGTCGGCACACACCCTTATCTACTACTCAACTGACCCAAGAAGGGTCGCCAACGATGAATGCAGATATCTCGGTGTCTGAAATAGTCGCAATCGACATGGCCTACGCCAGACTCAGCTCAATGGCACCGAACGAGACCAAACGGATTCACATGCATGTGATGCATAGAGGGAACTTTACACGGATGATACTTGACTGAGCTGATCCCCAAGTAACTATAAAATAATCTTAGCTGATTTAACAGCCTCACTAGTACAGCGGCAGAAGAGCCTTAGCGGCTATCACCACCGCTTGCAGTTTGAAATAAAGGATCGCCCTCTGCAGGATTCGAAGCCGCAACCTCGGTCGTGAACAGCAAGCACCTTAAATGCTGGGTTATTGCATCCCTCTAAAGACCTGGCTGCATACAAGATAGTTTCTGATCGCACGATACACATTTTAGCTAGTGCTCCACGAAACTTGCAAAGGGGAAGTGCTGCTAAACATATAAGAGCCATAGGGGCTTCAGTCAAAACTGGTTTGGTCCAGCGGTTAAGGTGCTCGCCCCGGAGACCAAGGTCTGGCTGAGGTCGTGGGCTCGAGCCCCGAGGCATATGTGAAGCGCCTGGATAGAGATTAAGTTCTCTTGGGACGCTATATAAATGAACTATATTTATATTTAATCACGAGTGAAGAAAAGAATCTCGTGTCCATCATACCAACTCAGGCTCGGCCAAAGCTAGAGCAATAGGTGACCAATCAGTTGTTCGATTAGGTTCGCGAATCGCCAGCCCAAACTCATAGGTTTGGCTAACAAGTTTATCCGACCCAGAACCAAAATATATCTTTATCAGTACTAGCCGGGTCTATGAATAGTAAAATACATCCAGGAGCATTAAGTCCACCAGATGAGTTTCGTTCCAGCTGCATAAGTGGATTTCTATAGATGGTATCTGTGGATCATTCATCCTGCGAGCGTATTTTGCTATGTCTACGGTCAGTTTATGGCGATAAGGGCAAGAAGTGCTCTGTGGAAGAAAATGCTGAGATGGGTGAGGTATAAAAGGCATATTTCGGAATGTCTGTTGGGGATCAGGACAATGGATGGGCACCTCATTTCCCGTGCGAGAGCTGTCAGAAATATCTGGCAGATGATACGGAAAATTTTCGCTCGCTATTGTTTGTTTTTAAATTGTTAGTCACGAGTAACACAAATTAATCACGAGTGAAATAATTTGAATTATTCATTAACACACTGCCACTTTTTCCTTTTGTAGGGTGTTGTGAGGGAAAAAGAGCTATAAACTTTGCAATCTCAAGAACTCGGCAGAAACCCGTTGAGCACTAAATGAAGTTGCTACTTCTGTATAGTGGAATCTGCCGCACATCAGATCGACTCTGTGCCGCACATCAGATCGATGCACATCGGATCCACTCTGAGCTTTTGAGCTCCCAGTACTTCCCAGTACTTCCTTGGACAAGTGAGCAGCCGTCTTCAGGAGAGAGCGGTAAGCAAGGCGGAAAGACGTCGTCGATCTACATGACAATATCTGAGGTATAGCTGAAGAGAAAAACCCATTCGACCCCAACCAAAAAGATCTCTGTAGCTTGAAAGGAGATCTTGGTCTCTTCAAATCCAATGCCGAGCTTTTTTTGAAGCCTAGGCTGAATCAGCGGAACGTTTTGGATGAAAGCTTGCAAGTCGCTCATCAGAGGAAACTTCGGACAATAGGAATCGCGTGTAATTGTAATGAGTCACGCCTCTTCACTTATAGCTCATCTAGAAGCCTCGTAGCCGAGCTGCTCCATAATGGAAACAAGTGCCCGTCTCTTCGTCCGGTTGACTCGGTATACCTCAAAGAGGATTACAGCAGCATCAAGACGTTGCTGGATGCCTTGAGCTATGATTAGTTCGGCTGCGAGGTCATCGGAGACTTGAAAAAATGTTGGCATTCCTGATGGGTCTCCAAAGAGGTTTCATGAAATTTTCCTGCGAACTAATTCGTTGTCTATGCACTTACTGCTGCAAAGGAAGCATGCCAATCGGTTAGTGATACCATGCACAGCGTCACCACACATAAGCATAAAAAGGACAATTCACACGGACGCAGCAAATACTTTTAGAAGGATATTCGCTGTTAGCTTCTTTTTAAATGTCAAGTCAGAGGATGTCGTGACGTCAGCCGGCAGTGAGTTCCAGGCTTTTGGTGCATATGAAATGAAGGCACGGTTTTCAAAGGATTAGAGTTTTGTTTGAGACGCAGCTAAATACTTGGTCAGAAAAGCTGCTGGTATGATGGAAAACCTGACTAGACAGTATTTCGGATAGGAGGACTAGAGCAAGAGGACAAATGGACCTTGGAGTGAGGGATACAATCTTGGAGTCGATACGCTGCTTAATGGGGAGCCACTGCAGGTTTGTGAGAAGTGGTGTAATGTGGAAGCTGAGACTTTCAGGACAGACAAGCCTAGCTAAAGAGCTTTGCCCTAACTGTAAGCGTCTTATTGCAGGGCAGGAACCTGACCTGCAAGTGGTGAGTTACGGAAGTATACAAGCAATTAAGAAATAACACTTACTAGCAAGGTACGAAAATTGCATTTTACAGTGGCATAAAACAGAAGAGATAACTACGGGGGCATTTAGCATTTGTCAGTCTCAAGGTGAGACCAAAGTTCGAGCGAATCCGAGTATCCAAGCATGCACCGTCTCAAAAGACCAAGATCATCGGTCGAGATGAGAGTCTTACAAATGTTTGCCCCATAGATGTGATCGTTCTTCTGACAACAATGTTATGTCCTGCTAGCCCTTACTAGTTCGGACAGAGGCAATTAGTGCACCCCCAATGCCCATAACAAACAGCACCGACGCGAATGAATTGCCTGTAGATTAAACTTGTTTGTACAGCAGGCGACTTCAGGCAGACTCGCTACAAGCTTGTAACGGCTCCTAACGCCCAGTGAAACGACGATCAGCCTCGCCGATCAGCGAACCTTCGCTAAAAGAGAGCCTTGACCTCTCCGGGGTCAGGCTCTCTCCTTACTTATCGGTCAGGACGGAAGTCGTAGACGAATCGGGTTACATGGAGACAAATATGGCGCTGCTCATATGCCTGCTAATCGCGGCTATTTCAAAAGCAATTTCTGGTTCAAAGCTAGTGGCCAAACTCAAGCACCACAATCGTGCAGCATTGCAGCATACACCATAGCAACATCAATTAAGGCCGAATAAACTCAACCCATATTGCAGTAACTTCCGGCATACAGTTTGCAGCCCGGCCTCAAAATCCTGACACTGCAATTCGGTAGCACCTTGAAGAATAATGAATGTCCTGTGACAAAAATGCTCATGCTGCCTCGAGAGAAAGAAATTGCGACACCAATCCACAATCCAAGGAAATGTGCTAAGCACACACACACACACACACACACACACACACACACACACACACACACACACACACACACACACACACACACACAGACACATCCCCGCACACATGCATGCTCGCACGTAAGCAAGAAAGCAGGCAAGCGCTCACAAACACACGTGTGTGCCGCACACACGGACACCTCTGGACTCCCAGGGTCCCACCCAGATCGCGCGCTCGGCTAGGGCAGAGCGCAGGTCGGGCAGGTCGCGCTCTCGTAGGAGGAGGAGGCAGCAGCCGAGGCAGCACTCACCTGGCTTCTCGGCGAGCAGGCTGAGCCTGCGCTCCAGCGTCTGCTGCCTCTCCTCCAGCTCGAACTGCTTATACCTGCAGTGACGGCAGCGCGAGGACACTGAGCTCTGAATGAGTGAGTGCTCTGAATGAGTGAGTGCTCTGAATGAGCTCTGCATGCTCTGCAGTCAGCAGATCGCTCGCTCGGTAGCAGAGAGAGAGAGAGAAAGCTGTGGCGCGCAGGCAGTGGACAACGTCAGGCAACAGCCGAAGGCCCGCAGCACGTAGCACACATGTCTGGCAGGGAAACAAGACTAGTGCAGTGCTGAGGACGCAGAGGTGGACACAGAGGAGCAAGAGAGACGATGAGCCGAGGCGGTCGAATCAGCTGCTATCTGGACCCCCGCCTCCAGACACCATGTGATCAGCTGCCGTGCTGTGGCTACCGGCTATGTGGCGAGCGGCTCGAGCGACAGCTTGAGCCGCACGACGGCAGCCTCGGCGTCTAGCAGGAAGAAGCTGCCGATCTCAGTCCGTGGTGTAGCCGAGAATTCGCAAAGGGGCGACTTTTTACGAGAAGGGCTGAACATTGGCTTTGTCCAAGCCAGCCAGTCGTAGCGATAGTATGACCAGCTGCCCCGTGCGTGGTGCGTACTGCCCCGTGCTAAAGGGTGTTGAGATTCAGCAGCTGGCAGCTCTGATTGGACTGCCTCAGGGGTGCTAGTTATCCCAGCTGTAAGGTGCTCTGAGTTAGGAATTACCAAACTTAGAGAGAGAGAGTGACAGAGAGAGAGAGAGAGAGAGAGAGAGAGAGAGAGAGAGAGAGAGAGAGAGAGAGAGAGAGAGAGAGAGAGAGAGAGAGAGAGAGAGGCAGAGAGACAGAGACAGAGACAGAGACAGAGACAGAGACAGAGACAGAGAGAGAGACAGAGAGAGACAGAGACAGAGGCAGAGACAGAGGCAGAGACAGAGGCAGAGACAGAGGCAGAGACGGAGAGACGGGAGAGAGAGAGACACACACAGAGACAAAGCAAGAGAGACACAGAGAGATGCAGAGAGAGTGAAAGGCAGAGAGAGGCAGAGAGAGAGAGAGAGACAGAGAGAGAGACAGAGGTAGAGAGACAAAGGGAAAGACAAAGAGAGACAGAGACAGAAAGAGACAGGGAGAGAGAGACAGAGACAGAGAAAGACACGGGGAGAGAGAGAGAGAGAGAGAGAGAGAGAGAGAGGGAGACGGAGAGACGGGGAGAGAGAGAGACAAAGCGAGAGAGACACAGAGAGATGCAGAGAGAGTGAAAGACATAGAGAGAGAGAGAGAGAGAGAGAGAGAGAGAGAGAGAGAGAGAGAGAGAGAGAGAGAGAGAGAGAGAGAGAGAGAGAGAGGGAGAGACAGAGAAAGAGGGGAGAGAGAGGGAGAGAGGCAGGGACGGATAGAGACAGAGGCATTATCTTAGCAGTCAATTAGGAAAACTCGTGGGATTCTTATGCAAAATCCGGCGCTGATGGGTTACCGTCGCTTAGTGGTCGCATCCCAAAGGATAAGGATGGCCGGCATTCCTGGACAACACGCCTGCCCCGGAAGGACGCAAGAAACCGGTTAACCCGGGGCTAAGTTAAGTGTCACTGTATTCCACGCTCTCACGTTGTTCATTGGGCTGCACTAGGCCGGAGCCCTCGGCGAGTTGAGCCTCGCCTTGTGTGTGTGTGTCTCCTTGCCTTGCCGATATTCGATCCTGGATGTCGGAAAACTTCCTGAAATTAAATGATAAAACCGAACTGCTGCTCATACGACACCCTAAGCGTGTAGCTGGGCTAAAAGGCTTTGCTGTTCTAATAGGTGATGCTATTGTGCGACCTTCACCACGTGCTCGTAATCTAGGTGTCGTGTTCGACAGCTGCCTCAATTTCAAAAGCTTCATTCAGAAGACTGCCTCTACAGCTAGCCATCACATCCGATCCCTATCCAAGATTAGAAGCTGTCTCCCACAGTGGCTTGTAAAAAATTTAACTAGCTCTTTAGTTCTGTCTCGGCTTGATTATTGTAATTCCCTTTTGACTGGGCTACCAAAGAAAGCTATTATGCCACTACAGCGGACTATGAATATGGCTGCAAGGCTGGTCTTCAAGTCCCAGCGGTTTGAGCACGTGTCACCTTTGCTGAAAGAGCTAGGATGGTTGCCGGTTGAGCAAAGGATACAGAGCAAAGTTCTTATGCTGACCCACAAGGCCCGCCACGGCTTGGCTCTTTCATACCTAGCTGAACTGCTGCATCAGTTTCAGCCTGTTCGCGCCCTCAGGTCCTGTGTGGACAATAAATTAGCTGTCCCATTCCTCCGCTTAAAGACAGTTGGCGACAGGAGCTTTAGCTCTGCAGGTCCTAGACTGTGGAACTCGCTTCCACAATTCTTACGCAACGACATCTACTCTGCAACTGCCGACTATGGCACATCTTTTTCAGCGGTCCTGAACTGCTACTTCTATGCTACTCACTACCTCAACTGCTCTCCTAACTCTGCTATGCTTCCCACTTTCTCTTTGTTGCGTGAGACGAAGTCTGTTGAGCCTACCGAATGCGTACCGAAAGCCGCTTAGGCTGTGAGTGCGCTATACAAAACTCTCCTGCGTAACACCCACATGGTCTTTTTGACTTTGTGGAGTTACTGATGGAGATACATTACATTGTACCGAGTCACTCGCACCTTAAGCGACAGTGAACTCTGACGGTGCCACCGGTCGCCGCCATAGTTCACAGTTCTGCATCCTCTAATGTTATTTACATCGCTGTTATTCTGCGTCCCCAATCTTTTTTTAAATCGGCTGTGGTTCTCCAGTAGTACTATTTAGTTCCCCTGTTATTGGTGGCGCATGCGATTTTGGAAGGAGGTTAAGCAAGCGGTCGCTACTCTAACACAAGGCCGGCAAAGCCACGTGGACCGAGCAGGCGACGTAACGAGGGCAGGAGAGGTCGAGCGAGAACTAGATCATCCAGTCTCGGTTACAAGACTTCGAAAAAGTCAGTGGAGGCGTGTCGGGGGGCGGTACCCTTCGGGATAGATTCGAGGTGATTCTCTAGGGGGAGGGGGGCACTTTTTTAGACGAGGCAAAGGAAAGGTCACCATAGCAACATACCTTCAGCGTACACATTCAGTTTCGATTTCGAGAGGGGAAATCAAAGGGAAAATATCACAAGACCTACCCGGAAGGTGAATCCTTTTTAAGTAGGTCTCATGGCCAAGTTTCAGGCTCTCAAGCTGGTGTAAATGAGTCTTTTTAGTGCCCTTAAAGGGATTTCCGGTTGGCACACCTTTGTTACGAAGCTTTTAGCTCGTGTAAAACGTTTCAAAATTAAAAAGTATGGCTAAAAGTAGACAGTAGACATTATGAGTTAAAATAAAAAAACGTTCTTGAATGGGTTTAAGAGTCTCCCCGGGTGCATTTTAAAGTTAATGCCTTGAGCTTTAGCCGTGCCCCTCAAGGTCGAGTTTTGGCCCCTACACCGAAATCCTATACTGTTGCGGTTGTAAGCTCACGTATTACCGTATCTAATAACTTTTTGCCCTCTGCCAGAATCTAGTGGGAGGGGCTGAAAGCCACTAAGGCTCCTTTGCCAATATTTAACTTTGAACGCGTGACGTGCATTCAGCAGCAGAGGCGGTAGCCGCCGGCGGCGACTCACAGGTAGACCAGGTCCGATTCATGCCGCATGAGCAGTTTCTTCTTGTTCACAGTTTCCAGCAGCAGATTAACGCGTTCACTGCCTTCTTCACCTGTAGGAGAGCAAACAGTCTCTAGCCACTGACACTTGCGTGGGAATGAGTGAGTCATGGTCAGCTGACCGACGGTCTAGTCAAAAAGGTCATCTCGAAAAGGGCAAGAATGAAGCACGCAGCAGTCTCCGCTTGGAGATAATACAGAGCTTGTGGTGCATGACAAAACCATTTATCCTATTAGAACCCATCCCGAGGTTTTCGATACTGCACAAAATAAATCCAGTGAAAGAGGCAGTAGTAGCGAGTCGCCATTGGCTTTCGGGGAGGCCCCCCCCCCCCGTCGAGAGTGGACTCTTCGTGCAGCTCTCACCCGTTGCTGGTTGCTGCGTGCATCTCTCACCTGATGCGTGCATCTCTCTGGCGATTGTCTGACCGTGCTCGTTCAAGGCCTGCAGGTGCAGGTCTATTCCGGCGAGCTGCATTTCGATGCTTGCCATCGCAGACAGTGACGATTCTCCCTTTAATAATAATAATAACAACAATCATAACAATGGCAAGACATTTTTATAGCACCCACAGAGAACTAAGCCTCTTTCTAGGCACTCTACGTGTGCTGTAAGGAAAGCATATCAGTATCGGTAATGATGACATGCACAGCTTCAGCACGCTTAAGCACACTTTAGGACAATTCACAAGTGCCCAGAAAATCCTGTAAGGAACAGGCACGTATTAGCTTCTGAGAAATGTCAAGTCAGGGGATGTCGTGACGTCGGTCGGGATTGAGTTCTAGCCACCCCGAGCATGCGAGCTGAAGGCACGGTCCCCAAAGGATTTGAGATTGGTTCGAGGCACACAGCTAAACGACTCGCGTCAGAAGACCGGATGGCACGATGCCTTGGCCGGATCGGGGATTAGCTCTGATCGGTAGGCTCGAGCAATTGGATGAAGGGGCCTAATAGTGACCGACCAATCCTTGAAGGCAAACCTTTCGCTGCTGCTTGATCGGGGAGCCAATATAATGTATACAATTTATAGAGTGCAGGTCAGTGAGAAGTGGTGTGATGCAGAAGTCGCCCTCGGGCACGACAAGCTGCAGGCAGAGTTTTGCACCAGCTTTAATGATCGGTGGTAATATAAGAGCTCGCTCAGCTAACTGACAGGGAACTGACTTGCCGCCCCCTTTTCAGGGTGGGTGAGGGAGACGCACTGGAGCAGGTTTTGTGACTACAATGCTGAACAAAAGAAAAATTACGAACTTGACCACATTCGAGTTTACACCGACAAGACGTTTTTAGGTTGAGCTGGCCTGGCTGTCGTTCACCAGCCTCACTGGTCGACTTACTTTAATAGCTACTAGCTGCTTAGCAAGATGTGGATATATTCAAACGAATGCTAACTTATGCAAAGCGATGCTCAGAAAGCCAGTTTGTAATGCTGCCGATGAAAACTCAAGAGGACAAATAAACCTTGACCGAGTTCAGCTTATTTTCCGTCGAGGTTCAGTTGAGAGGCCGATGGCTGTCCACTGGGCTTGCCCCTAGCAGACAGCCTTTTATTCTAGTATATTCTAGCAGACAGCCTTTATTCTAGTATATTCTAGCAGACAATATTCATTCTATGCCATTTCTACTCCCCCACTCCCCAGCGAAAGTTTGAACGGGTGAGATAGCAAGCCATACAAATATCTATGTTGGAAACTACCTGCAGAAATGGTGGTGGAGTTTCGTCCGAACTATTGGCAGTCAAATAGAAGTCGAGTCTAAAATAAGCACTCTGCCATTGATATTCAGGTGTACAGTGCTGAATCTGGCAATGCCTGGCCATAGCCGAGCTATATTTTACATGTTAGACACCGAGTCCATCAAAAAAGGAGAGACTTCGATAACACTAAAAGGAAATTCACTGATCGGGACAGCTGCATCTCAGCGGTAAGCGCCTTAATCTGAAGTCGGATACTGGCATGCCACTGTGCAACCTGGAAATCGTCTCCAGCAGGCTCTTGAGCTACGCTGCGTTCGGCGAGGCGTGCAGGCAATCGTAAATGCCTTGCTGCAGACATAGGAAGACCGACAAGTGCGTGCGCATTTGGTTCTTAGCACTGCGGTATGGTGTGCTTGCACTTCACGACCCAGGTCGTACGGTTGACTCCTGCCAGCAGCTGGTAATCCTTTATTATGCACTGCTACCGAGGCTCTTTTGCTGCTATGTACACGAGGCCGCTTATTCAGCTGACCTTTACCTAAGCTGCGAGTTACAAAAGTCGCGATGCATTGCTTGGGCGGCGGCGCCTTTATCTAGCCCTGACAAGCATCGAAACATCCGGCACCGCTCGTTACGACGTCGAGTCGCAGTGGCCGAGCGTAGTTGAGTGACTGCTAGTTTGCTGCCGGTGGATGGAGATTCGATCGAGCTCACAACGTTGCTGCGGAGGGCAGACATGCGTATTTTGCAGCACAATGCAGCACACCGAGGCGTTTGGACGATGCAAAAAAAAAAGATATGCTAGGACCGTGCGAAAAATCGCAGCCGGCAGTCGAGAGATCCGAGGCAGGAGATCCAAAGCGAATCCGCTGCTGCTAGCAGAGCAAGTGGCAGCGCTCAGCTGTCGAGCAGGCGGCCAAAGTATTGACAGAAACAGCACGGCTATGCCGGAGCATAAAGCCGAGCTGCTCCACACTAAGTGACCGCGCGACGGCCATTAAAACTGCCCGTGCACCCTGCAGGGCCAGCGCTGTGCCGACACTTATTCGCACTCACCGAACACTTCGCCTCATCGTCGTCGTCGTCGAGCTCGGTTATTTCCCCAATGCACCGTGCTGCACCACCATCGCTGCTGCTGCCAGGTTCTACAAAATAACGCAGGACAAGTCGTGCAACCCGAATATAGGCAGCCGCACTCGGTTGTAATGTAATGTATCTCCGTCTGTAACTCCACAAAGTCATAAAGACCGTGTGGGTGTTACACAGGAGAGTTTTGTATAGCGCACCCACAGCCTAAGCGGCTTTCGGTACGCATTCGGTAGCCAACAGACTTCGTCTCACGCAACAAAGAGAAAGTGGGAAGCATAGCAGAGTCAGGAGAGCAGTTGAGGTAGTGAGTATCGTGGAAGTAGCAGCTCAGGACCGCTGAAAAGGATGTGCCATAGTCGGCAGCAGGAGAGTAGCTGTCGTTGCGTAAGAATTGTGGAAGCAAGTTCCACAGTCCAGGACCTACAGAGCTAAAGCTTCTGTCGCCAACGGTCTTTAAGGGAGGAATGGGACAGCTAATTTATTGTCCACACAGGACCTGAGGGCACGAACAGGCTGAAACTGATGCAGCAGTTCAGCTAGGTACGAAGGAGCCAAGCCGTGGCGGGCCTTGTGGGTCAGCGTAAGAACTTTGCTCTGTATGATGCACAGCTCGTTGCAGCGAGGTCACGATTCGCCTGGCTCCGGCGAGCAGCAGCGCCGTCTAGCGACTCACTCATTTAGTCATTCTTTTTGTCAGCAGCCGCCGATCGGTGCAATGCAAGTTCTGTCCTGGGTGCTATGTAACGTCACTCAGATAGCACACACGCGCACGCACACACACACACACACACACACACACCACACACACACACACACCCCGAAAATTTAGAAAAAACCATACGGTATTCAGTTTGACTTATGTCTGTCCGCTAAAGAAAGTGGTCTTGTCTTAGTTCAAGTAATTTTCTTAGCTAATTGCCACAAAGGGCTAATGGCTTAAACCCGAAAGAGCTACTCTGGTCGTTTTTATGGCTCCTCGAATGCGCTACCCACCAGGTCTTTCAAGCTGTATGTCGTTGCTCCAGTTATTAAGCTCAACCAGCCGTGCACGAAAACTCTAGGGCTCACGCGATTCTCCATGCTCGCCTACATTTTGATGAACGACCAGTAGGCGAAAGCTAGTCGAAGTCGAACGCATACAAACGAATGCTCGAAAATTACTCAGCGTCGTCCGGGCGCTACTGCCAATCCCAATCGGAAGCTTAGATCAGAGGCTTAGCCCCTCCCCGACCTTGAGTTACTTAGCCTAAAACGACGTCAGCAGATGTGTGATTCCGCGTGGCTTAATCGCTTGTCCGAAGTAGCTGAACGAGCAGACAGCAGGGCCATTCGACCGGGTGGAAGCAATTGTCTTGACATAGCAGAGCGGCTGGGCACCGCAGGCCTTGCCAGACGCATCTTCCTCATTTTAGTTGGGCAATAGAATAAGGTAATTATGTCGAGTGTCGACCGGCAGAGCTCGCAGGATTAGGAATCTTTTTAATGAAAACAGTCGGTTGCTGGCTGGAAGCCATGGTTTCGAGCATTTAAAGAGCACGAGCAGCAGCTGCAGTTAGCTTTGGACGACACTGCTCTTGCGCCGCCGAGATTAGGTGACCTGGAACGACGTGGCCGTAGGCGAAAACGTCGAGGCGACATATTGTGGTTTAGGTCTCTGCACAGGAGCCCACGGCGCTAGCTCATACGTACATGGAGGGTCCTAGAAAGACTTCGGCCGCCAGCTGAAGACTCACAGAGCCGAGCTACGAAAGCCGAGCAGCAATGCAGCTCGTTTGGCGAGGGGCACGCTGCGCTGCGCTGCTCGAACAGAACGACCCGAGTCGTAGGCACGGATCGAGCTGCAGTAACCGATCCTCTATCGATCCAGATGCAAGTGGGCTGCAAGCAGTCAAGGTTCTTCTGCCGAGTGAGACTGTCGCCTGAGCTGACCTGCAGCTTTTCCTGACCTTGTGACCAGCTAGGTCGCGGGCTCGAGCCCCACACGGCATGCATACGTGAAGCAGCCAGCGCCTGAATAGAGATTAAGTCCTCTTAGGGCGATACACAAATTGATTATATTCACATATAAGTCTGGCGGCTCTGAAGGTGCCGCCCCTGGGGTAAAAGGTCGGCCTCATCTTGGAAAGAAAGCCAGGAGCTTAACATTTCGAGAAGCTGCTCCAAGCTGCAAGGCTGAAGGCTTACCAGCCGAGGTAGCTGCTCTCAGCCTCTTCTGAAAAAGACGTTGCGGCACCCTCTCCCCCCACATTGTGAAAGCGTTTTTTCAAGCCCCGAGCCTTCGGCAGGACAACGCGAAAGCATCTTCAGAGGTTGCATGAAGAGGAACTCGTCACCCAATAGCCGAGCCGGGACCAGCACCTGCCCCATTTAGAGCTGTGCAAAGCGGATGACCTCATTGGAGCATCCTAAGCAATGCACGGCTCCATGAAGCAATAGTATCCAGCCTCTGAAAGCAGCCCCGAAATCTGGAACCGAGGAGCCTGCAGCAGCAGCCTGTTTCAGCCACATCTAACAAACCGGCTTCCCACACAGAAGAAACACGTTGATACGATAGCCGAAGGCGACGCCCCGGGAGCCGCACTCTGCATAGCCTCTCTCTCTTTCTCACACGTGCTGGGAAGCCGGCTCTTCCTGGAAGCTTGGCAGTGACCCGGAAGTGGCTTTCAGTTGGGGTGGTTAAAGGGGGCGTTCTCGGTGGTGCCAAATACTTCCTGATCGCTTTTCAGGTCGGGCTGAAGGTCCTCCTAGCCCCTGCCTACCGGACTGACTGCTGCCCAATTGACACCTCGTTCGAGAGCCATCAGTAGCTACACAATGCCTCTGGACGACCTCAGCCATGTTGGCAGCAGGAAAGGCAGAGTCGCTGGCTAGGAAGGGCCATTGCTTTATCCAGTCTGTCCCATTTTCCTGAGCCAAGGGTGCAGAGGGGTGCAAATCGGCCTGCCTATATGAAAAGAGTGACCCGATTTCGGGTTTTCTCGAGCGAGCGAGCAGTCGAATGAAAGAGAGCCGCATCAGCGTCGTCTGTGTGCAATACAAGTCTGAAACAGCAGCTACCTTCAAACGAAGCCAGATAACCGTGGCCTAATACGGCTTGCGAATTGTTACTCTACGACATCGCCAGCATTGCAAGCATGCTCGGGAGCGTGGAGGGGAGTGCATTCTCGATTGCAGCCGAACTAGATGGAAGCTAAACACTTGTTGCTCTCTCTGGCTGGGCTTCGGAGAGTTCTGTGAGCTAATGTTACGGTTAATGCAAATATTAAATATTATAATTAAAATCAAATTATATTCAAATATCAATATTTAGGCAAATATTAAAATCCTTGAAAAAACAGTCACACGTATTCACCCCTTTACTGAGGACCTGCAGTGCTGGCAAGTCAAACTTCGGTCACAGTGAAAGAATTCCTTTCTCTGAACTAAATACAAGGCTCACCGTAGCTCTGCTGGTTTCGAAAGGCACACTGCTATCAGTTTAAGCCTTCTCCTACCCTAAGGTGACCTTCAGATAAAAATTGGCTACCGAATGCATACCGAAAGCTGCGTAGGCTGTGAGTGCACTACTCAAAACTCTCCTGCCTAACACCCACATAGTCTTTGCGGGTTTGTTGAGTTACAGACAAGGACAAGGAAAATTGATTAGCTTGTGTACCCTTAATTTAATATGTCCCAAGACTGCGTACCGTCTAACGATGCTTCTACGCTCAGGTCTACAGGTCTTCAGCTCTACAGGTCCTAGTCGGTATGGAATTCACATCCGAAATTCTTTTTCTGTTCTTGCAACAACTGCACCTGCCCTGCTCCCCTTCCCTGCTGCTGGAAACTAGGCTGTTCTAGTTTAGTGAGGCAGCGAGTTCTTTTTTCCTGCTGTGTGAGATAGAGACTTGGCCAACGATTGCTCCACCGAAAGCCACTGGAGCTAACAGCGTGTTCGCGATAGAGCCAGACGTGCACAGCGACCCCTCGATCCTCGGGGCATCGTGAGGTTACGACCAAGATACACCAAGCGCTGCCTAATGTGAGCAGGTGAGTGCTTGAGCTGCGACTTCCTCCAGAATCTCTCTCTCTCTCTCCCTCTTTCTCTCTTTCGCTCTCTCTCTTGCGCTCTCTCTCTCTCTCTTTCGCTCTCTCTCTCTCTTTCGCTCTCTCTCTCTTTCGCTCTCTCTCTTGCGCTCTCTCTCTTGCGCTCTCTCTCTTGCGCTCTCTCTCTTGCGCTCTCTCTCTTTCGCTCTCTCTCTTTCGCTCTCTCTCTTTCGCTCTCTCTCTTTCGCTCTCTCTTTCGCTCTTTCTCTTTCGCTCTCTCTCTTTCGTTCTCTCTCTCTCTCTCTCTTGCGCTCTCTCACTTTCTGTCTCTTTCGCTCTCTCTCTTTCGAAGGAGATAACTGACGGTAAATTCACTGTGCTACCTTTTCAGTCGTCACCCTAATCGAGTCGCTGGATGCTGCCACTCACTGGCTGCGAGCACTCAGTCTCGTCCACCTGCCGCGAACTTACCTGGCGTGCTGCGTTCGCTTCCGGCGGTGGTGGCTTCCCGGCAGCCTAGCTGCTCCGATCCAAGCAGACGACGATCTGCATTAGTGCTGTCTCTCGCGTGTCCAGCCGGCCAGCTGCTGCTCACGCCCTTTCCAGTGCCACCCAGTGCTGTCCCCAGCTTTCTTCCTAGGTCTGCTTTTTCGTCGGCACACCGGGCGGCTGGCAGCTTGGCGGCGGCCGTCGGGCTGAGCGTGCCGTACTTGTCGAGCTTCAGTAGACTCTCGTCGATGGACTCGCATAGAGCGGCCGCTGCCGCCGCCTCGTCGCACTCCAGGCTGGAAGCCAGCGAGCTCCCAGACGAGCACAGGCTGGCCGGCCTCAGCCGGCGCCGCTGCTGCTGCTGCTGCTGCCGTGGCTGCTGATTTGGGGATGCTGACGCTGCTCTCTGATCTCGGGCGATGCATTCGTCCGAGTGGTCGCTGCCAGCTGTCTCAGCAGCCGCCTCTGCCGCCAGAGAACGCTCGGCAGATTGGGGCGAGGCTTCTCCGGCTGCCGCAACGCAACCTCCCGGCGCTCTGCTGGGCCGTTGGCAGTGGCGCAGCAAGCTGCTGCGGCTCGTGGCTGCACCGGTGGTGGTGGAGAAGTGGAGAAGTGGACTACTGGTGGACAAGTGGACCCCGGGCGACTGGCAGGTGGCCGTCGCGGCGGTGCCGCCGGCGTCCGAGGCAGCTCCAACGCTGCTGTCGGCACCAGCGCTGCTGCTTCGCGAGCTCGAACCATCGCTAATGCCGTTCGGCTGGACAGCCGGGCGCTGTTCGAGGATCGCGTCCGCAGGTCCTGCAGCCGTCGCCGCCGATACTGACGCCAATGGCGGCTTGCTGGCCGTGCTCCGGAGCGCTTCACAAGCGGGCTGGTGTGGTGCGCTGCCGGCAGCGCCGGCGCCTCCTCCGCCCAATATGAGCTTGGCTAGCCTGTTTAGCCTCTCGGTTCGATCTGCTTCTCTAGTGGACTGCATCGGCCGAGGGAAAGCCCTGCCCGGGGCCACGGCCGTGGAAAGGCGGTAGCTGCAAATGACTTGGCCCCCGAGGTGGCGGCGGCAGCGGCGGCAGTGGAGCAGCTGCTTCGACGAAGAACTCCGTTCGAGGAGGCTGCTACTGCAGCTGCTGGCCGATCGCTCCGCCGGCGCCGCCACGCGCTCGTGCAAGACGAGGCGTCGCCAGGCGCTGCTCAGCCAAGTGAAAGTGGGCAGCAAGCAGACCCTCCACAGGCAGCGACGTCAGACTTGTCACGTGGCCTGCAACGTTGCAAAAGGGCAGCAGTGGGTACTGCTTGCAGACTAAGTGCTGGCACGAGGCTGAGGACACGTGCTAGGACGGATGCTTGCCAACCATGAGCGCGAGTGGGTTTTTTCCCCTTTCCTTCAAGCAGCCTTTATGTGTGCATGTGTGCGCGTACGTGCGTGTGTGGATGCACACGTGTGAGTGTGTGTGAGTGTTTTAGTCCTGCAGGAAATCAGGTTCAGATATGCTAGCGTTGAGAAATGCCTGCTGCTGCGAATACTGCAAATGTGGCCTATGATGTCGAAACCTGAACCTAGATATACAGGTGGACCTCGGGTCAGCATAGAGCAAGAACAAATAGGGGTAATTGTAGGCTTAGCAGCGCTCGTGGCAGTGCATATTATTGACGATTCTAGCTAGCGTAGCACCAGCTAAGAAGAGGCGTTTATTAAGCAGAGCTTTGTGCCGAAGCTGCAGCCAATACTGCCAGGAGCTATGAGAGAGTACTAAGAGCTTAGCATTGCCGTCAAGCGATCCTAATTAGTGTATTTATGACCAGAAATACCTAACAACAGAATGTGCAGGCTGCTATTCTCTCACTCTCTCTCTCTCTCTCTCTCTCTCTCTCTCTCTCTCTCTCTCTCTCTCTCTATATATATATATATATATATATATATATATATATATATATATATATATATATATATATATATATATATATATATATATAATTCTACCTCCACACTTGGGCATTCAGTATAGACACCAAGGGCAAGTATAAAAGTGCTACTTGTTAAGTAGGACAGGTCTAACATACAAGCCACCTGCAAGGGCAGGTATTCGTTGATTAAGGGTCAAAGGGTGGGTGGTGGGGGGGGGTAGGTCAGCTAATTGGGCTGACAGGCAGCTGATGCCCGCGTTAATTGCCTGTGAACTCATCACCGACTTCTACCGGCAGAATACCACGAAAGAAGGTGGGCATTTGTTTCGTTTGAAAAGTTGCAAAACATAAGAGGCACGGCTACATGTGACAACTATGCGACGGCTAGTGCTGGACACTTTACATTCGGTCCCTCTGTGTGCACCGAGTCCGTGGAAAGCATAGCTTGCTGAACCACAAGTGAGCAGAAGTGCTTCGAGGCCCTGCTGCTGCTGCTGTGGACTCTCACTGCACGCATGCCAAGCTATACTGCATCGGCTGAACAGAGCATCCGCCGCCGTTGGGCGGAGGGTTGAGACGTGCATGTCGGGCACCCGAGATGCAGCCAACTGGAGGATAGCCTCTCATCCTCATCCTTGCACGGCCGGCTAACGGCTGACGTGGAACAAAAGTAGAGATTCGATAAGTGCCTATACAGACCGCCAGCCGAGCTAGTGCCGACTATCGGTCGCTGGCTTAAACCGGAAGAAGCTGCCACGGTCTTAGGCTAAGCGCATGGCGAATACACTCCCATGCTGCCTCAGCCTCAGCAAGCTTTTACAGAAGGGAGGTGCAGACATGAAGGGCTCTGTCTGGAGCCGAGGAAAGCGGCTCCTCTCAGTTCTCGCAGCTCCGGCTTCGCAGACATCGCAGCCATCGCAGCCATCGCATGGCGCCAGAAGGCTGCTAACGCAAACTGCTGCTTATTTTCAATCGCAGGCAGCGAGTCGTCAAGCTGGCCTAGAGAGTGCCAAAGTCTGCGCACGAGTGGATATGCAGTTCTCTAGTGAAAGGCTCTCTCCAGAAAAGTCTGATACTTAGGTGCCTTGACCAGACCAACAAACAGCTTTTAAGACATTAACGTAGGTACAGGTGTGTGTGTGTGTGTGGGTGTCTGGTTTTTCGGCGAGTGTGTGCTTGTGCTTTATCGGCGAGTGTGTGTGTATGGGTGCGCGTGTACGAGTGTGTTGCATGTTTGGCATGAGGTTGTCGAGTATCGAGCACACAAAAGCCATGCGCAGAAGGAAAAAATAGCGTTTCCTCAATGGATGGATAATCACACGCATAGACGGAAGGTGCATGTTGAAATTGCCCGACCGGTGCTAGCCATCACAGTGCAATCTGGGGCAGGCCAGATCTGGATGATAAGCAGCTGTTAAGAACAATCAGGAACCAGCATTAGGCTTACTGCTGCAACACAATAAGTCACAATACCCCGGGTTGGTTGCATAGCATTTGTCTCGGGGCTATTTAAGTAACTCAACCTGCTTGTTCTGCATGTGTGCAGGCTAATGCAGGATACAGCCGTGCAAGGGTACAGTCTAGGGGGAGGCTACATCTACTTGTAGAGCACATGCAGCAAGCAGAAACGATGGATGCATCACCAACTCTGCAGATGATTGGACAATAGGCGATCGATGCATACCTTAAATACCCATTGTTGAGAAAGCTCCTATATAAATCATGAGTGATATGAAGAAAAACAAGGGATGCGAGAGAGAGAGAGAGAGAGAGAGAGAGAGAGAGAGAGAGAGAGGCAGCATGCCATAGCAGCTAACTCATGCTAGATGGCTATCCCACTCTGGCCATCGCAGATCGGCTGAGTGTATTAGAGCCACTGTCGGCATCATGGGAAGCCAGGATTAAGCTAAAGAAATAACTAAACCTTGACTAAACCAGAAGCCGTCATTTGCTAGCCCATTTCCGATGAGAAAGTTGAAAAATTCACATCTTGTGGTTTAGTCAGAAAGAATAGCAAGTGAATCAAAATTAATTTGTATTTAATCGGAAGCCATTCAAAAGTAGAAGTTCTACTGTTGTACATTTTCGGCTATACTGCGAAACACTTTCTCGAAGAAGTCCCTCATTCACAGTTCCCAATCATGTTTTCATTATACTGTCTTTGGGAATGTCGTTTAAAGTCCAGTATATCGAGGTGACAGCGCTTGCCTTGCTACTCCCTGAGTAAGCTCCCTTGTTCTTGGTGACTTTTTCAAGATGAGCATCAAGGATATGGCCTTTTCGGGACATCCTGCGTCACATGTTGGCAGAGTTCTTAATGAAAGCCTCAAGCAGCAGCTCATAGTTTTCAGCCTTATGGTTGCCCAGAAAGCCGTGAACCGCAGCAATAAAAGAGTTCCAAGCTACTTTCTCTGACCATTTCAGTTTCTTGGCGAATTCGCCACACTCTATGACTTCTTTATCTGTGGTTCGACAAAGATGCCAGCTTTGACCTTTGCCTCACACAACTAAAAAAAAGACATCCTGGGGGTACCAAGAAACTGCCGACTCACAGTCTATAGCCGTGAGAAATTGCTTGACGAGGCCTAACTTGGTGTACAGTTGTGGTATCAGCACCTTCCGAGGGACCAGCGACCAGCGGCTTCCACTTGGTGCTGTTCGTCTCTGTGAAGAACTCGGTCTGCTGTGGCCAGTCCCTTTTGTGATGATTCATCTACGCTCCCGGCTATCCCATACCCGAATAATAGAAGGTAACTATCTGAAGCCACCTTGGAGGCCGATCAGTTTTGACACCATTAAGACATCTCTAATGACCTCCCAACCATAGCTGCCATGCTTCAATAATACTACTACTAATAATAATAATAATGTACTTGATAAAGCGCCCTCAGATAACTCAATCTCTCTCTAGGCGCTTTACATTTGCTGCAAGGCACTTAGCAACATCTCGACAGTGGTGCAGTCCACTTTGAGGTGCACTAGGTGAGCCTTGGGATAGAAAAATATGTTTCCACTATGAAACAGCACAGCTTTGATGATCCCAGATCAACGGCTTAAGAATCAGCACCATCCATTCGGGTTACAGGTAGTTCTTATATCCTCGAAAAGGCTGACCACATTGTCCCTGAAGCACAGCTCATCTTGCACACTGAAGAAGTTGGTAACAGTTGGCGAGGCTTCACTGATCTTTTCATGCCACACTTTGATCCAAGCAAGTTCCACTCCTTGAACCTAGATGTAAGAAGCTCAGCGTTGGGACTTAGTCTCTGATCAGATCGTTGGAGTCTTTCTGGTTAGGAAGAATGGCTTTCTCTCCAAAACTGCATCTGTGAAATTGTAATTTGAATCTGAAAAAATCTTCCTCGTTGTCTCACTTGTTACTTTCTCCTGAAGATGGCCGATCCCCCTCCGTGAAGGTTTAGGACAGGGAGTTCGTGGCAGTGTGTTTCTGGATAAAGGAATGTATGGAAACATGGTAGAGAGCGGACTCTTTCCAGTTCGACTTTTGAAGGAGTCCACCGCTCAGGAGTAGCAGTTGCTTGAGTGTGCAGTCGATTCCCACCAAATTCTTAAATCTGTATGCACTCTATTCTGTCCTGTACCTGCCTGTAAACGTGCCAAAGTTGAATAAATTTGCAAAGTGATATTTCACATGTTACCGAACATTGTGTACAATATTCCATCTATCGAGGAATGTTACGCCTTACATTTAAGAGTTCTCTTGCTGTAATCGCATACGAAGTCCAACTTGAACGATTGAGAGCAATGATCGGTCTCGCAGATGAGGCACTGGCATAGTTCAAATCGTAATTGTCCGGTAGTGTTCAATCCTTGTAGTGTGTGGGGTCAGTTCTCACCCACCAGACTAGTCACCTGTGAAGTCCCGCAAGGGTCTGTCCTCAGTCCTTTACTGTTCTCTATTTATACTGAGCCTCCAGGAAAAGTGATTCGGGCCCATGGAATCGGCCATCACTTTTATGCTGACGATACTCAGCTGTATTTGCCATTTAAACCCTCCGAATCTGCTTCAGCGACTAATAAACTGTATGCTTGCTTTGCAGACATTCAATCCTAGATGTCGGCCAATTTCCTTACACTGAACGACGACAAAACGAAACTGCTACTCACAGGACACCCAAAGAGTGTGGCTGGACTAGACGACTTTGCTCTTCTAATGGGTATTAGTATTCTAATGGGTAATAGTATTATTATTATTGCTATTATTGAATATCCCTCTTTTGCTCATGTTCGTTATGAACTGAGCTGTGAGCCTCTGGCTGACATTTCGATGCTTCACGCCTCGTTACATTAAAAATGCTATTGCGATAGTGGCAATTTAGGTTTGCAGGCCACTGCTGGGGGAGGGCAGTAGCAGCAACAGACTGGTCTAAGTAGCCGGTGCTAAGGCTATTAGGACTTTGCTATGACCTGATCTGCTGCAATTAGCTCTGCTTAAGCTCCCGGGAGCCAGCACCTCATTATGCAGGCACTTGTTCTTGCATCAACTGGTTATATACAAGAACACATACTCGAAATTAAACTAATGCACTCTATAGTGGCATACTTCTGAAGGTTTGTCTTCGTTGATGGGTCGGATTACCAGTCCGTGTATACACACACACACACACACACACACACACACACACACACACACACACAGACACACACACAGACACACACACACAGACACACACACAGACACACACACAGACACACACACAGACACACACACAGACACACACACAGACACACACACAGACACACACACACACACACACACACACACACACACACACACACACACACACACACACACACACAGACACACACAGACACACAGACACACAGACACACACACACACACACACACACACACACACACACACACACACACACATACACATACATATATATATATATATATATATATATATATATATATATATATATATATATATATATATATATTCTGTTGACATGCTCACTGTCAAGAGAACTACCAGCCGTGGGCAGCCAAGGGTCTGGACAGGTGAGGAGATGTCAGGACAATCTTGGTCCTCTCCCACCCACCAACGCAGCTCCGATTACATCTCAGCCGATCGTTACTTCCTCGACGGCCATCCAACCAGCATCAGCCTCTCGAAGCAGCCTCTGGCTGCAGGCTGCAGCGTCGGCCATTCGACGGAGCCTCGGCTTCTCTGCAGTATCGGCGTCATGGCTCGCCGATCCCCAGGCCCTCGGCGCCACTCAAGGCACGGCCGGACAATCGCCCATCAATCCGGCGACGTTGAGCTAGCCGCCTGTGGCTGACCGAGGTTCGGGGGGGGGGGGGATCGAGACTGCCAGCCACGCCGCCCGCGGGCGGTCAGCTCTTCTCAAGCCCCCCCTCCCACCGCAGGGTGCAACGCCACAGCGCAGCTGACAAGCGGCTGCCTCAAGCCGAGCAGAGCACGCTGGTGCAGCCGGCCGAGCATCGGCTGGAAGGCCACACGAGCGAGGTCACCGATCTAGAGCGGTCGCGAGAGCACCTTCGCGAATGCGACTTTACCTGAGAAACCCGTTCGGGGCGGCGACGGCCTCGGTAGGGAGAGAGAGGGTGGCCCGATCCAAGCAGGCCGGAGGGGAGCCTCGCGGAGCCAGCCAGACGAGCGCGAGAGAGCTAATGCAGCTCGCGTGTTGTCGTCGTCCAGCACGCTTACCGGGCAGAGCTGCGGAGGCGGGGCCTGATCTCAAAAAGGCACGAGATAATGACACGGGTGATGCATGCCAGGGCTCTGTAGGGTCCGTTGGTAGGTTTGGCCTCTAGCCTAGCGGCTCCAGCCTCGGCTCCAGCTGGCGGCGGGCGCTGGTCGTAAAATCGCGGGCCACACCCAATCGCTGCCAAAGAAAGACTGGCGGTTTGAGCGGCTCGTACCTGCTCGTGGCTCCCGCGTCGGGCTACTGCTTGAGCGAGCAGACCAGGAGCGAGATCACGTGAGCAGACCGGGAACGAGGTCGCTCCCTCTTACCTCACGCCGCCGGTCACGTCGCACGCCCTCGCGAAACCCCGGCCGTAATTTGATTGCAGCTAGCCCTCCGCCTGGGGGGTTCCCAATTCCAGACGTCTTGGGGCAATCCCTGCGGCGATACATTTCAGCCAGGCGCCACAGTGTCGTGGTGCTGTGAGCGGCAGCAAAGCGGGAGCAGCTGGACTTCTCGTGCCTCACGAGAAGTCCGCCTCGTGTCTCGGCTGGCTTTTCACTTAACTCGTGGCCCACGAGACTCAGGGCCCGGAGAGCGACGCTGTAATCAACTCAACATAAATGAGCGCCAACTATGAAAGTGACATGGAAACTATGAAAGCAGATGAGACAGCGAGAAAGAATGTATGCGGGCGGGAAATAACCATTTTGCGAAAAAAGCGATACAGACTGAGCTTCTCTAGAGAGAGAGAGAGAGAGAGAGAGAGAGAGAGAGAGAGAGAGAGAGAGAGAGAGAGAGAGAGAGAGAGAGAGAGAGAGAGAGAGAGAGAGAGAGAGACAGACAGAGACAGACAGAGAGAGAGAGAGAGAGAGAGAGAGAGAGAGAGAGAGAGAGAGAGAGAGAGAGAGAGAGAGAGAGAGAGAGAGAGAGAGAGAGAGAGAGAGAGAGAGAGAGAGAGAGAGAGAGAGAGAGAGAGAGAGAGAGAGAGAGAGAGAGAGAGAGAGAGAGAGAGAGAGAGAGAGAGAGAGAGAGAGAGAGAGAGAGAGAGAGACAGAGAGACAGAGAGAGAGACAGAGAGAGACAGAGACAGAGAGAGAGAGAGAGAGAGAGAGAGAGACAGAGAGAGAGAGAAGAGAGAGAGAGAGAAGAGAGAGAGAGAGAAGAGAGAGAGAGAGAGGAGGGAGAGGGGAGGGGGAGAGAGAAAGGGGAGAGGATGCACCTTCACGACTGGAGAAGGCTTCATTGCGAGCTGCTCGCTTGAAGCACACGCAGGGGGGGGGGCAATTCTACGAGCCCTTCGACAGTGCTGCCGAATTTTATGTGCTCGTCGTCGTCAGCCAAATTGGCTCGAAGAGCGAGATGGAAGATAGACGAGTACAATTACTGGAAGCTGTTACCTTTCGTCCAAGAGGAATGAGAGATTCGCAGAGCTGAGAAGACAAACAATGCCACGTTAATGATAATAGAGGAGTTTTCAGAGTTCCTCGCTAAAATATTTGTGTGTGACAGGCCGTTACTGATTGTAGGAGACTTCAATATTCACGTTGACAACCCTAGCAACAGCCAGGTCCGCTCATTTCTTGACTGTCTGGAGAATTTTGGTTTGGCCCAACACGTTAATCGTAGCACCCACGTCGGTGGCCACATTCTAGATCTCGTGATCACTAAGGATGTCCTCCCCACTGACTTTGTGGTGTGCCCACTGACCCTCTCAAATCATTGTTCGGTCTCGTTTACTGTTCCTGCTCCCTCGTACGTGCAGGGCAATGTCGAATTTGCCAAACGACGTAACTCGATACCCTCACTGATGCGATGAACATGACACTCAGGAGTGCTCTTGACAAGCATGCTCCCGTTCGCTCTATCCGTGTTCAAAATCGTCGAGATTGTTTTCAATTTACAAAAAACTCCTTAAGATGCGCCGTGTTAGGCGCAGGCTGGAACGTCGTTTCAAGAAATCGGGGTCTGAGGCAGACCTAGTCAATTTTAAAGACTTCCTTCGAGTTTACACCCGAAAGCTTAAAAAAGCCAGGGCTTCTTTTTTCATCAGAAAACTGAATTCCTGCCAGTCGGACACTAAACAGATTTATAAGACAGTAAACCATTTACTGGCCAATGCTGTCATGTCTGACTCCCCAGATATTAAGGGCTCAGCCGAAAAGTTTTCAGCCTTCTTTACTGAAAAAATTGTGCACATTCGTGCCTCCATTAAGCCCCCTCCGACCAAAGCAATCGCCGTTCCTCAACCTGTGACCTTCCTTAAAAGGTTCTCCGAGGTTTCTGCCTGTGATGTCGCTGCCTTAATAAGGTCTAGCAAAAAGAGCTCGTCTCCTGAAGACCCTATACCTTCATCTCTGTGGTCTTCACTTGCAGACCAACTTAGCCCTGCCATAACCAAGATTTTCAATGCTTCTTTGGGAAAAGGGGTCGTCCCCAAGTCCTTCAAATCGGCAATCGTTAGACCTATTCTTAAAAAGCCTGGATTAGACACAGAGGTCCTAGCAAACTATCGTCCAGTTTTCCTTCTTCCGTTCTTATCAAAGATTCTTGAAAAAATTGTTGCTAAGCAGCTAGTTGAACATATTGAAAATAATGGAATGTCAGAAACATTTCAATCAGGTTTCAAGAGGCAGCACTCTACTGAAACTGATCTCCTCCGTGTTAACAATGACATTCTATGTGGCAAAGACGACGGGAATGTCACTGCCCTAGCTCTGCTAGATCTGTCTTCGACACCATTGATCACGAAGTTCTGCTTGAACGATTGAGAACAACGATCGGTCTGGCAGACGAAGCACTGGCGTGGTTTAAATCCTACTTGTCTGATCGTGTTCAATCCATGTCGTGTGGGGGTCAGGTCTCAGACATGAGAAGGGTCACCTGTGGAGTCCCTCAAGGGTCTGTACTTGGTCCCTTGCTGTTCTCTATTTATACACAACCTCTGGGAAAAGTGATTAAGGCCCATGGAATAGGATATCACTTCTATGCTGACGATACTCAGTTGTATTTGTCATTTAAACCGCCGGAATCTGCTACAGCAACTGAAAAACTGAATGCTTGCCTTGCCGACATTCGATCCTGGATGTCGGAAAACTTCCTGAAATTAAATGACGATAAAACCGAGCTGCTTCTCATAGGACACCCTAAGCGTGTGGCTGGATTAAAAGGCTTTGCTGTTCTAATAGGTGATGCTATTGTGCGACCTTCACCACGTGCTCGTAATCTAGGTGTCGTTTTCGACAGCTGCCTCAATTTCAAAAGCTTCATTCAGAAGACTGCCTCTACAGCTAGCCATCACATCCGATCCCTATCCAAGATTAGAAGCTGCCTCCCACAGTGGCTTGTAAAAAATTTAACTAGCTCTTTAGTTCTGTCTCGGCTTGATTATTGTAATTCCCTTTTGGCTGGGCTACCAAAGAAAGCTATTATGCCACTACAGCGGACTATGAATATGGCTGCAAGGCTGGTCTTCAAGTCCCAGCGGTTTGAGCACGTGTCACCTTTGCTGAAAGAGCTAGGATGGTTGCCGGTTGAGCAAAGGATACAGAGCAAAGTTCTTATGCTGACCCACAAGGCCCGCCACGGCTTGGCTCCTTCATACCTAGCTGAACTGCTGCATCAGTTTCAGCCTGTTCGCGCCCTCAGGTCCTGTGTGGACAATAAATTAGCTGTCCCATTCCTCCGCTTAAAGACAGTTGGCGACAGAAGCTTTAGCTCTGCAGGTCCTAGACTGTGGAACTCGCTTCCACAATTCTTACGCAACGACATCTACTCTGCAACTGCCGACTATGGCACATCTTTTTCAGCGGTCCTGAACTGCTACTTCTATGCTACTCACTACCCCAACTGCTTTCCTAACTCTGCTATGCTTCCCACTTTCTCTTTGTTGCGTGAGACGAAGTCTGTTGAGCCTACCGAATGCGTACCGAAAGCCGCTTAGGCTGTGAGTGCGCTATACAAAACTCTCCTGCTTAACACCCACATGGTCTTTTTGACTTTGTGGAGTTACTGACGGAGATACATTACATTACATTACATTACATTACATAATCTTTCAATTTTCAGGTCTCGCGTTTGAAGTTCTCAAAAGGCTGGAGAACTAGAAGCTTATACATCAGGCCGGTTCACTCTCGCTCGCTCTCGTGGGCGCTGACGCAACGGCCGCTGTCAAGATCAAAGGTCAAAGTGGAGCAGTTAATAGATGGCCTTGGAAGGGCATCCGACGGTCAACTCTCTTAGCCACTCGACTGCCGATAAATCGCCAGAGGCTGTAGGCTGTGAGGCTGTAGGTTTATGAAAGGCATCAAATATGAGGAGAGAGCCGAACAAGAAGGAAAGTCGCACGCACGTACGCACCGGCTACACAACCGTCGTTTTCATCATCCGTTCGTAAGTGAAAAAAGGCGGCAACAATGGCAGCAATGCGAATGACGACGGCGATTGCGGCAGAGCCGCAGCCGGCGGCGCTTACATCTGCCATTTGAGGCTGAGAATGCTCCGCGGGAGGAGGAGGGGGTGCCGAAATAGGAAGATGGGCGTGGCTCCTTCGTCGGCCATTCAGCGTTCCGGCCCGGGGACCAATTGACACCTTTCCATTCTAGCACACAGCTACAGTGCCCAGAAAGAGATTTAGATCTCTTAGGGTGCAATGCAAATGCATTTTCATTCTTTTCATTATTATTGTTATCATTATTATCGCAAGAAATGTGCCCTCGATCCATCGATCCTCGAGCCCGATCCGAAGCTCTGGTTTCCGGCGAAGCCAAAACAGTTTTGGAGCCGTCTGGGGATATTTGTAATGAGAGCAGGAAGGGAAATGAGCGGCGATGCAGAGCGAAGTCGAAAGATTGAAATCTAACCGCTGTCTTCTAATGCATAACAATTCAATCAAACGAATCAAACTTTATGTTCGGCAGAGAAGAAGTTTAAGACGACCGCAAAATTCGCAGCTATTCAATGAAAGCTGGTAGTTGTCATTTACGCAACGTAAAGAATAAAGAAAGTACGCAATTTTCTTAAGAGTCTAGACTGAGACTTGTGCATGCTAATTCGGCCAGATTATGAGAGAGTGAATTTGTTAGCGGTTTCTAAATTATAAAGAGATTGGGAACCTGGTACGTCATACTCTTCAGCTTCGACGGTATGGAAAGCTCGTTTCTTATAATGCTTAATTAATTTTATTTTTGGCTTTGAAATAGTGAGGAGTTGCATGCTGGTAATATGGGCCTCTCTGCGGCTCAGGAATAGACCGTTCTGAGTTAAGGACGGTGACTTGTTATAAAGTTATCGGCGTACTTTATTGGTATAGCCCCCTGCTATCGTCGCCCATACCTACGTGCATTGGTACAACATCTACTCGTTAGCAGCGCTTAGCGAGGCACGAAGCTGAGCCGAAATCGGTCAGATGTTTGCAACGACCAGCACCGTTCCATTTGCGGCGGCACTTGTCGCAATGGCTTAGGTGCCGCAGCAGCGCGTCCGTAACAACGAGCAAGAGCGCAACGTCTTGAGGGTACACCAGATTTCCAAACGCGGGGGCTGCTAAATGGCGCCACGCAAGCGCAGGAGGCAGGTGCTCGGTACCCTGCGATTGCGCTTATGAACTGCGCCGACGATCAGCAGCCATATGAGCAAGCAGTGAGATATTTAATCCTGTAATGACCTTCAACTTGGCGGGTATATGAGGAGATACCCTGACCGGACCAGGCGCTCTCGTTTGGCGACCGTCAGCCCGTCTAAGTGCTTTTTCGCTAAATTCCAGATGCAATAAACTCGCAAACAGTCTCGCGCCGCACCAACTACAACTCCGCGCCCCTTTTCTGGAGCGGCGGCTGCGTTTCTTATCGATCGTGCTGCTCGCGGAATTTCGGACGCTCAGTGCACTGCTTGGCGCGCCTCGGGCATCGGGTCTGTGAACATTGCTCAAGCGGTGCCGCTAGCTGAACTAGTGAGATTGTGGCGGCGTGCCGATTTCGAGGTTCTAGCATTTACTTTTAAGTCCTTTCATTCTCTCGCTCCGTGATACTTATCTGAACCACAGAGGGAACCTGGTCTACGAACGTCTCGGGTGACGAACAATCCGGGTTGCGGACACGCGGGTACGCGAAAAGATGACTCGGGTTACGAACCCAGTTCCGCGTTTCGAACCGAACCCGATGAATGGGCTGGTAAAAACGTCGCAAATACTCGGGCATAATAAAGCTTTTTAATGGATCAGCTGTCATAGATTTCCAAAAAAGCATCGCAAAGCAAAAGAATTCGCAACAATTTATAGAGCTCTAAACTGAGCCTCGAATGTGCTCTACAAGACTCCATTACGCAGCAAGGGTCGGATGAGGGTAGAGTAAAAACCCCTCAACTGATAGAAAAACCCACGCTTCCTCATTCTTAGTGGAGACAACCTCGGAGACAGAATAATCACCCCCCCCAATTCCTTGGCTAGATTTTTTCTTGGGTACAACCACTGGCCAGAAAATTCAGCTAGGCTGGCCATCTCTTACGAGCGAGCGAAACTGCGTTCTTTTAAAAGGGCTCGCTTTCGCGTAAAATACGGGAGCGTAAAATTGCTGCCTCTTATTCTTTAGCCAAAAAAGTCAGTAAAAGAACTCTCCTGTCTTCTCGTGTTTCTTTTTTTAATTTTTAATTTAAAATTTTAGTTTAAATAATTAAATAATTAACAATTAATTTAATTTTTGTAATTTTCACCCGTAGCACCCTATAGGAAATCACGATTCCGATTATGAACGACCCGGACTATGAACCCTGTTCGGAAACGGATTAGATTGGCAACCCGGGATACAGCTATGCTCTTCACTTTATGGTAAACGTCCGAGCGACGCATGAAAAAGAGAGAGAGACACGAAAGAGAGTCGCGGCTGAGCACCCGCTAAGTATAGTGCGTACCGAGAAGTCGATCAGTTCCGCCGAGCCAGCGAGTCAGCTAATAAAAAGCCAGTACCGCGTACATATCAGAGCTGCCGAGTCCCAGCGATTTCCTAAGTTATAAAACGTCTTTCCTCTTCGCTCTCGCCGCGTATCGCACCTACGCGCGAACGGATTGCCCTGCACGCCCCAGCTCACCGAACTCCGCCGGCAAGTACAGCACGGACGTTGTATTAACTGATTTCGCACGCGCCCTCTACCTCCCCCCCCCCGCCGCTGATCCATGGACTCGGCGCGAAGAACTGTGCGTGCTCTTTCCCGTCCAGCGAGCCTCGTTCGCGCTGCAGCGCCTCGGATTTCCTCCTCTCTCCTTTGACGCTACTGTCTTTCGTGCGTTTCCGGTGCATCCGACCGTCATGTTGCCGTCTGCCGCGATCTATCTATCTATCTGGCAGACGACTCCGCCGTCGGGCGGCTTTTAACTGCACGGCTGGATATGATGCTGGATCCTCTGCGAACGGGGAAACTGCTCGTTCGTGCGCCAACACTGGACTCGGGAAAAATATGCTCAGCGCGTGCGCGACCGCCGTCTAGCGTAGCGTAACAAGCGACCGCCGCTGCGATAATCGTCCAAGAAACACTGGCGACGCCGCGACGTAGTCCGGCTTCGTTTAGTTGAGGCAACGGCAGGACTTAGATCGGAGGATCGCAGTCGGCGTCTTCCCAGCGCCTTCTCTTTTGACAACTCTGCCGAGCCTTCCGTGGTTTGACTGGGCCGTGATAGCCCACGAGGTAAGGTGCTCGCTCTTCACGACCGAGGTCATGGGTTCGAGTCCTGCAGGTGGGCAATCCTGTATTTCCAGCTGCAAGCGATGGCAATAGCCGATAAGGCTCTTCTTCCACTATACAAATGACGCTATTAAATCTGCTAAGATTTAGTTATCGCCGCGGCCAGCCCGATTCGCTGAATTGTGAGAACGCGGTCACCAGAGGCCAGAGCGCTCACGCCCACCGGATGCGAATGAGTGGAGAAAGAGCCGCTGCCTCAAGGGCCCTGAAATAATAATAATAATAATAATAATACACTTGATAAAGCGCCCTCAGAGAACTCAATCTCTTTCTAGGAGCTTTACATTTGCTGCAAAAGAAACTCGATCGAATGATGAGTGGTATCATGCTTGATAAACAACATAAATAACAAGGTTAGGGATGACATGCACAGGGTCAGCATGCAAATGTAGTTGGTGGCAGCCTGCACAGTGTCAGCACGCATAAGCACATAAAGAACGAACCGCAGTAACCCACTAAATGCTGCCCTAAATAGATGCGTTGCGTAAGTTCTTTTTAAATGTGGTCGAGTCAGGGGATGTTGTGACGCTCACCGCTCTCGCCCGCTCGATATTGACGAATATTGTGACTGCACGTCGGGTATGCACGTCGGGAGAACGCGAAGCGTCAGCGACTGTTGGCTCGCGCGGAAGTCGAGTGCAGCCGACAGATTCTCTGCGTCCAGAGTGTTAAGATGCTCGCACACGGCGGCGGGTAGATGCTCCCGTGTACCCTCCTCAATTCGAAAGCGGCTCCGCGGCTCGACGGCCGAGTTCAGCGGATGTCGGCGCGCGCTGCGACAGCGTGCGCTAATCGGCAACGCATTCTCGCATGTTCAAACTGAAAGTTCTCAAAGTCGTTCGACTAACCTCGCTACCGTGAAAAACCGCGGACAGTCTCAATGCACTGAGCGAGCGATTTGATACGTAGCAGGCGGTCGTTGCTTCGCGAAAGTGGTATCTGTAGGTGGTAACAACGATGCCTATCGTACGAACGGTCGCCATTTTTTGCACATTCGAATGCAACAGCGAACGGAATCGAAGAACTGGAATTAGCGAGTCCATTTTGTTGTTTCACACCATGTGAGCTCGACGGCTTAGACGCACTTGCGGTACTGCCACTGTCGGTATCATTACATCCGGGATGTAGCGGCTTCCACGTCCGGACAGAACTAGGCCGCAAACGCAGTGCTCGAACCGGCGCTAGTCCTAGCCGACACACGCGGCAAATACCGGCGAAGCCCTAAACTTCGTGTCACGGCTAACGACCAGTAGGTGCGGCACCAATGTACGCGCGACAGTAGGGGAACGTGGCCGCGACGAAGAACGCCCCCTACCGTACGATAACAGGTCCGCGTCCATAGAGCGAGCGTAGAGAAGTCTATACGACAGCGATGAGGAGGAGGGGGGGGGGGTTACAGGCGACCAGCATCAGCCGCGGGAGGCGGCAACTCTCATGACGCTTAGAGTGCTTCTCAACTGCACGACTCGAGGTCTAAACGAGGGTAACTATACTATAGGTATACCAACTGATATATAACTATAGGGTAACTGACTGAAAACTACACGATTTCGCTGTAATGCCGCCTAACCGTAGATTAACAAGTAACGGGTTCCGAGCCGTTATAATGTCAGTGCCGCGAATAATAAATATCTCTGCAGTAATAATCTGGCTGATGTAGAATGCCGTCGTTTCACTGCCCCCTCGTAAGCCGTAATTCCCCCTTAAGGCCGTCCTCGGCCGGAATAATAAAAGACCTAGCGGCGCCAAGCCCACCGTGGCGGCAGGTGCCGTCCTTAGGCTTCACCGCCCCGTTAGGCTCTAACATTTATTACCGTGCAGGATTTCAGGAGCCCTCTCCAAAGCTTTCGTTGGCGTTCTAGCTGTCTTGTCACCATTATCACCACCGACGCACGTCGTAGCAACGAGCCGGGCTTCGAAGCGTCTCCAGAAACCTTGGCTTTTCAAACGCACTCCTCAGCTCGTCAGCACTTCATTTGGCCTGAGACTGTGAGGGCTTTAGGCTTCGCCCCGCTCTCATAGCAGTCAGCTAAAGCGATCTCAAGCTACAACGAGGTTAATAAAAATAATGATTCACTTGATAAAGCGCCCTCGGAGAACTTAATCTCTCTCTAAGCGCTTTACATTTACTGCAAAGGGAAATGCAATTGAATGGTGAATAAAATCACGCTTGATAAACAAACAAAATGAATAACATGGTTAGGGGCGACATGCACAGGGTCAGCATGCAAATGTGGTTGGTGGCAGCATGCACAGTGTCAGCACGCATAAGCACGTGAAGGACGAATCACAGGGACCCGCTAAATGCTGTCCTAAATAGGTGTGTTTTCAAGTTCTTTTTAAATGTGGTCAGCTCAGGGGATGTTCTGACGCAGGTCGGGAGTGAGTTCCAGGCTTTGGGAGCATATGAACTAAATGCAGGGTCTCCAAAGGATTTGAGGTTTGTAAGAGGTATTTGTAGACTGTTGGATTCCGAAAAGCGGGTGGTACGATGCTTGGCCAGATGGGGGAGCATGTCGGAGAGATAGGCTGGAGCTAAAGAATGAAGGAACCTGAAAGTGAGTGACAAAGCCTTGAAGTACTGACTGGTAGCCACTGCAGGTCGGCGAGAAGTGGTGTGCTGTGGCAGCTGCGACACTCACGACAGACAAGCCTAGCTGCAGAGTTTTGCACCAGCTGCAATCGCCTGATCGCACATGCCGGTAGGCCAGTAAGCAGTGAGTTGCAGAAGTCGAGACGGGACGTCACGAATGCACGGACCAACTTGGACGTGGTATCCTTATCTAAACAAGCCCGAATTTTAGCAATGTTATGAAGCTGAAAATAGGCAGATTTGACTGTGGAGCTGATGTGGTCGTCCAACGAGAGGTTAGCACACACAGCAACATAAGCAGCAGCAACGCAGCAACATAAGGCGGAGCGGACCTTCGTGCATCGTTGTAAGAACGACCGGGAGAATCAGGTTCGTGATCGGCATCGTCTCCGACGTGCAGTCTCGTCTGCTTTAAATTGGTCAGACTGACTGCGGGCTAGTGTGTGATCGGCAATATCCAGCAGAGCTCTTGCGAGCACGGAGGACTTTCGAAGCGCAACGGGCAATTGAGTTACTGCGAATCGGAAGAAGAAATTCAATCCGTTCCCTTTTTCAACACGTCGAGTCAGCAACCGTAGCCGTAACCGTAGTAGGTAAAGGCGGTTGACACGCGCGTGTACAGAAATCACGCACTGCAGTCGCCAAGCCTACGCAGTCAATAAGATATATATGTGCATGTATCATAAGATAACTTAAGATCATAAGTCAATAATCTCAGAAGAAGAAGCCGTACTCAGAATAAGCTGCCTCTATCCGTAGCACATAAAAGTCTAACCGACAGCGCCGGACAGTGACGGCTCCGTAGTCATCTTTGGCGTAACTGCAACTCTCGAACGGCGCATTTAGAGAGCGCCTCTCGACTGGCCGACTCCAGAGCGCCGAGCTTCAGGTCTAGAGCGCAGCCGACTGACTATTATACAACTTCGGCTTTTATGCGCTCAATTATAGATGGTCGCATAACGGATTTCGGGTCGTTAAAATTCGGAAGCGGCGAATTATATCAAGTGGGCCGTAGTCTGGCTGCTGTAGAACACCAACGCTGTAGAACAACCAACGTTTCAGTATTGGCAAAGCCTTTGCACTTTTACCAGACGAGTCGCGAATCGTGCGCTCGGTCTACGCCGCCGGAAGTCTCCGAGGCGGTGACGATTCTTTGGCACACAGAAAGAGAGTTAGCCGACGGCCGCCAGCCCGTCCCGTGCATTCGCTTATCCACAATGCTTGCTCAACGGCCGCATCTGGGCTCCTGCTGCCGACATGCTGGCACGCCCTTTCTAGCCGGGTCCTGAGCCGCTACTTCCGCACCGCTCACGCACCTCGACTGCTCTCCTCTCCTCACTCTGCTTCTCCGGTTCTCACTTTCTCTCTTTCGTTTTCGCAAGATGACGCCTGCTGTCGTTGCGCATGCGCAACGACAGCCGCTCGAGCTTTGAGCGCGCTGCCACCGAGAACTCTCCTGCGTAGGTAGCACCCGCTGCTTAGTCCCTGTGTCGGCTTTGCGAGAGTTACCTGGACGGAGATGCGAGCCTATTTGCTTGCAGCGATCGCGGCAATCTAAGCTTCTCAAGTCGTCGCGTACGATCGAGCCGCGCCGTACACAACATTCACATACGCATTCGGATTGATTGATGGCACGTTTTGCAAATGACCTTGGCGCTTTTGTGCCAACAGAACATTCTTGAGGTTCTTCTTGAGCACTCTCAAAGTGTCTGCGTGAAGTAATCGTAACAGAAAACTCGCCTCCCGACATAGAGCTCGCTGACCCACGTTCGTTGGCCGTTAATGTAATGTAATGTATCTCCGTCTGTAACTCCAAAAAGCCATTAAGACTATGCGGGTGTTACGCAAAATAGTTTTGTATAGCGCTCTCACAGCCTAAGCGGCTTTCGGTACGCATTCGGTAGCCAACAGACTTCATCTCACAATGCAGAATTCATCCAAAAATTGAAGTTCTTGCGAACGTCGTATACGGAAACAATACAGCGAAGACCTGTCTGTTTAAAGCTATTCTGATTGTTGTTTGACCGTAGCGCGTAAGAAATTGCGTACCTAAGGATATCTGGACGCTTATCTCTCCGGGCGGCTGGGTCTCCCACGCCGGCGTAGCTAAGGCCGCTGGCGGCGGCTAGTAACCTGCATGTTAGTTATGATCGTGCGCGCCTATTATCGAACCTGCATGTGAGTTATGATCGTGCGCACCTATTATCGCTTTGTAATCGTAGTTCAAATGCATTGCTCCACTTCTCGCCGACCTGCACTGGCTACCAGTCAAGCAACGGATTGACTTCAAGGTTTTGTCCCTCACTTTTAGGTCCCTTCATTCTATGGCTCCAGCCTATCTGTCAGATATACTACCCCATCAGGCTAAGCATCGTACCACCCACTTTTCGGAATCCAACAGTCTAGAAATACCTCATACAAACCTGAAATCCTTTGGAGACCGTGCATTTAGCTCGTATGCTCCCACAGCCTGGAACTCCCTCCCGACCTGCATCAGAACATCCCCTGACCTGACCACATTTAAAAGAAACTTAAAAACATACCTATTTAGGACAGCATTTAGTGGGTCCTTGTGATTCGTCCTCGATGTGCTTATGCGTGCTGACACTGTTCATGCTGCCACTAACCACATTTGCATGCTGACCCAGTGCATGTAACCCCTAACCATGTTATTCATTTTGTTTGTTTTTCAAGCATGATTTTACTTACTATTCTATTGCGTATCACTTTGCAGCAAATGTAAAGCGCCTAGAAAGAGATTGAGTTCTCTGAGGGCGCTTTATCAAGTGCATTATTATTATTATTATTATTATTATTGCTAGATGTTACTGCTATTGCTAAGATTCGTGAATTATGCATTAACAAAAGAAAAGCAGCCCGGAGCCGTCGTGGTGGCCGGGGCCGTCAGCCTAGACGCCACTCGTTTAGCAGAAACTGCGAGCTGAGTACCCGTTCGTTTGGTTATTCCTAAGATTGTCTCGAGCCACTCAGCTCGAACCGCTCCCCCGCCGCAAGCGTCGCTGTGAATCTCGCTAACTTAGCGGTCATCAGGTCTGTTGTAAGTCATGCGCCTCAATTTAACGCTTGTCTTTGGAGTCCTCGCTCAATGTGTCTCAATAAACCTCTAGTACTAAGCGACTTATTTCTGGAAATGGTCTATACCTGCTCGCCTTGATTGAAAATTGGCTAAAATCGGTAAACTGCCCAACAATTAAATTCGCTACACTGACTGGTTTCTCATTCTTGCACACCCCTAGGTCAATCAAAACTGGAGGCGGAGTTGCTATTATCGTGCGCTTGAAATTCAACTTCAAGCCATTTGCAGTACCCTCGAAGCAGTCTATCGATTTGATTGTCTTGATTTCACCCGAAAACAAGCTACCGATGGTGGCAGTAGTCTATCGCCCACCAGGTACAGAATCCTCCTCTATCTCAGATTTCTCGCATCTCATTTCATCTCATTTCGATTCTGTGTGCAAGAAATCGATCATTCTTCGTTATGGGTGTCTCCAACATTCACTTTGATAATCTGACACCTTCAGCACTAAATTTCGTGCAGTGACTGACTCATTGTCTCTTGTGGCTCATGTGCATGACCCTACTCACATTAAGGGTCACGTACTCGACCGAATTTTCTCATAGCACTGCACTTTGACATCACCAATTATTACCAAATCCTGCTTATCTGACCACACGTAGATCTCACTCAGTCTACCACGTGTGCCCTCCTCCTCCTCTAAAATCACCTGTAAATCGCGAAACCTCAAGACCCTTGAAATCGATGCTATCCGTGCGAGAATATCTGCCTCGCCTCTGCTGCTCAGTCCCCCTTCCAATCTGTCATCATTGGTTGATAACTACAACACGACACTAGCTGACATGTTCGACGAGTTTGCATGTGAGCCCTCGCACTAAGCCAGCTCAGCACTAAGCCCACCGTGCGCCCTCGCCCAGACGGCGTATGGTTTACCGAAGACATTAAACTAGCCAGGTCTACTAAGCGAAACCTTGAAAAGCATACAAAGAACAGAACTAGCTGTCCATTGACAGGCATATGAGGACTACTGTAGGTCGTACCAATCAATCCTAGCAAAGGTCAAGTCTAGCTTCTATAAAAACATCGTTGAATCACAGATGCACATTCCAAAAATGCTGATGTCGACGATCAACCATCTCCTCAACCGCTCCCAGGTTAGCTCCTTACCTGGTGATCCCTGTGATGATCTAGCCGATCGCTTCTCTCGATTCTTTGTGCAGAAGATAGACAAGATTAGGGAGTCCATCCCTGCGGTGGCAGTATCCCCCCAGAATGCTGTCCCTCGATTCCTTGCAGCACTCCAATGTTTAAATTCAAGCTGGTCACTAGTGACCTCGTCCTGAAGTTCATAACCCAATCAAAGAAGACAACAAGTCCTTTAGACCCTATTCCCACTATCCGGCTCCTACGCTGCATTGATCTGCTGCTGCCATGCATAACTGACATCACTAATTTGTCATTATCCTCAGGTTATGTCCCAGCACCTTTCCAAAAAGCTCTAGTCAGACCACTACTCAGAAAGCGACACTAGACCAAGAGAACTTGAGCAACTACCGCCCAGTCTCCTTTCTAATATTTCTATCAAAGACACCGGAACGAGTCGTGGCTGACCAGCCAAACTCATATATTGAAACTTCTAATCTTGCTAGTAAGTTCCAGTCTGGCTTTAGAGCTAATCACTCCACAGAGTCAGCATTGCTAAGGGTGTACAATGACCTACGTAGGAATGCAGACATGGGTAGAGTGTCTCTGCTTGTTTTGCTCAATCCTTCGGCAGCTTTTGACACCATCGATCACAAAGTTCTTCTGGAGCGCCTCTCATCTCGCCTGGGCACCACTGGCACTGCTCTGCAGTGGTTTAGGTCCTATCTCAGTGGGAGACTCCAGAGTATTGAAGTGAATGGACAAAGATCATCTGAAGTACCTCTGAAATATAGAGTACCTCCGGGCTCCGTGCTAGGTCCGGTTCTTTTCACGGTTTATACTCTCCCTCTTGCCGATGTGATTGCCAAGCACCACCTAGGCTTTCACTTCAATATGGATGACACTCTCTACTGATGTACCTTTGCTTTGATCCCTCCCAGCCTTCGAGCACCACGAATTCGCCCAACTCACTTGCTGCATGCATTGATGACATCCGCACATGGATGACAGCAATTGTCTTAAATTAAATGATGATACAACCAACTTACAAGTTATGGGAAAACCAAGAGTGATTCAGAAATTGGAAAGGTTAGCGCTCAAAATCGGCTCTGCCAGCATACCTCCTGCTGAATCTGAACGAAATCTAGGTGTCATGTTCCAAAGTGACCTTTCGTTAGACGACCACATTAGTTCCACAATCAAGTCTGCCTACTTTTAGCTACATAACATTGCTAAAATTCGGTCTTGTTTAGATAAGGATACCACGTCTAAGTTGGTCCATGCATTTGTGACCACCCGTCTTGACTCACTGCTTGCGGCCCTATCAGCATTTACAATCAGGCACTTACAGCTGGTACATAACTCGGCAGCTAGGCTTGTCGGTCGTGAGCGTCGCAGTTACCACATTACACCACTTCTCGCAGACCTGCACCGGCTACCAGTCAAGCAACGGATTGACTTCAAGGTTTTGTCGCTCACTTTTAGGTCCCAATTTTTCTACAGCCTATAAGATCTATTGCCCTACCAGACTAAGCGTCGTACCACTAGCTTTTCGGAATAGAGCTGTTTACCCATACCTCGTAAAAATCTTAAATCTTTTGGAGACCGTGCATTTAGTTCGTATGCTCCCAAAGCCAGGAACTCACTCCCGACTTGCGTCACATCCCCTGACTTGACCACATTTAAAAATAAATTAAAAACGCACCTATTCATCACATCACAGCATTTAGTAGGTTCTTGTGATTCGACCATTGTGTGCTTATGCGTGCTGGCAGTGTGCATGCTGCCACTAACCACACTTGCATGCTGACCCTGTGCATGTCACCCCTAACCATGTTATTCATGTTGTTTATCAAGCATGATATTACTCACCATTCAATCGCGTTTCCCTTTGCAGCAAATGTAAAGTGCCTAGAAAGAGATTGAGTTCTCTAAGGGTGCTTTATTAAGTGTATTATTATTATTATTATTATTATTATTCAGGTACGAGACTTCGGCGGTTCGCCAAGCAGAAATTTATCGCCGATCGATTTAATAAATGACCGGAAAACACTTAAACAAAGCGAAGTTCGGCAACTGCACAATATTTTTCCCCCTTGTTTTTAGCCTTTACTAGCAGAATGCTTTTTTCCTACCCCACCTTTGATGGCCGAGGTCAATGCGAATGCATTCGATGACGAGGTCGTTTCTCGAGCTCTGTAACATACGCGAAGCGCCTGGATAGAGAGTAAGTACTCTAATGGGGCTATCCAATTATGCTAACAAAATACGTTTATATTTATGTTTCAGCGCCACCTGCGTGGATGGGCCACTTTAATCCAGCTTCTCGCGTGAAAAATCGTTTTGATATTCCATTTGATTAAAAGCCACCTGTCAGAGTGCCTTGTCTGGTGCCGCGAACTGCTGGTTTACATCTTAGTTGTATCGAGCTCGCACCAGCGATGTCCTAGCAGCGAAACTGAACCGCGAGCAGCTTTTCACCACCAGCGAATGGAATTCGCACGAGACGCGATGGTCGGCCGTACATGCGACAGCTGCTCTTTTATTAGGCCTGCCAGCGGCACAGCGAGCCGCGTCGAGGGTCCTACGCGAGCGTACTTTGGCAGCACTTGCACGCTCGTAGGGAGACCTTTTCGAGCAAGCCGCCGCATGGAGGATAACGACAAGATCTATGTAGCGAGTGAGTGAGTGAGCTATTTCCCAGATATGCGCTTCCGGAGGACGCTTCCGTCCGAACAACTGCCTTCTCGAGTTCGCAGTTAGTTACCCCTCTCCCACACCTCCACCGCCACCACCAAAAAGATTTCCGCGGGCAAGCAAAAAACAGAAAAAACAACAAAACAAATAAGGTCAGGCGGTGGGCGACGAAAGGCATCGACTCGAGACTTTTTCGCAAGCGGCTTGCACAGGATGCGACTAGCATTTGGTTGGCGGACAAACCTTCCGGTTCGTACGGTTCGAGCCATTCCGCAGCAAGCATCCCTGACCGCACGGGTCGGGGTCGGTGGGACTCGGCGAGCGAGAAGGCGAGAAGGTCGTCGACCCAGACCCCACGACGCTGCCGTCAACGAGAGGATCGAGCTCGCGCACGCGAGCTCCTATTTCGAGGCGAGGCCCCGATGGCAGCGCTCGCCCTCAAAGCCGGACGCGTGAGCGAGCGTGCGTCGCCGCCGAGCGTCGGGGGGGGGGCGACGTCGGAACGACCTCGGGGGCGACGTCGGAAGCAGCGGCGTCGGCTGACGCTGCGGCACTTGCCGAGCGCCGGGTCGCCTAGGTTCGCACTCTTCGCGCGCCTCGGCTTTCCCGAGCGGCCCGGTTAAGATACTGTCCTTGACCTGGAGCTCGCGGTTAAGATACTGTCCTTGACCTGGAGCTCGCGGTCTCAAGCGGTCACTCAGCCGCCGTCAGCTTTCGCTCTCAGCGGCTGCTGATTAGCGGCACCTCGCGTGCGTGGTGAGAGCACAGGAAGCAGTCCAGTGTCCTCTTCTTCCTGTCTACAACGACGGGCTTCTTGTAGACCAAGCATGGCCAGGACAGGACAACCTGCGACAGCTGCGACGACTCCGGCTTTTTCGCGCGCACAAAAGAGAGCCGGGTGGCGTGAATTGGCTGAAGCCGACGGGAGAAAGTAGGGAAACTACACCGCAAGCAAGGAGCTACGCGAGCAGCTGTGCGTCGCCCGCCGCCGTTAGACGCATTAGGCGAGACAGCTTTTCCGTGCAGCTTTTCCTTATCTGCTTGCACGTTCAGGTTTCGCTATACGTTTGGTTTTGGCGTAGTTTTATTTTGGGTTGCTCGCTCTCACTTTACTTTGAACTTTGGTGAATTTTTATTCGTGTTCTTTACGATGCTTATAATAATAGTAATAATAATAATAATACACTAGATAAAGCGCCCTCAGAGAGCTCAATCTATTTCTGGGCGCTTTAAAATTGCTGCAAAGGGAAACGCGATTGAATGGTGAGTAATATCATGCTTGAAAAACAAACAAAATGAATAATATGGTTAGGGGCGACATGCACAGGGTCAGCATGCAAGTGTGGTTAGTGGCAGCATGCACAGTGACAGCGCGCATAAGCACGTAAAGGATGAATCACAGGGACCCGCTAAATGCTGTCCTAAATAGGTGTGGTTTCAAATTCTTTTTAAATGTGGTCAAGTCAGGGGATGTCGTGACGCAAGTCGGGAGTGAGTTCCAGGCTTTGGGAGCATACGAACTAAATGCACGGTCTCCAAAGGATTTGAGGTTTGTACGGGGTATTTGTAGACTGTTGGATTCCGAAAAGCGGGTGGTACAATGCTTGGCCTGATGGAGGAGTAGATCTGAGAGATAGGCTGGAGCCAAGGAATGAAGTGACCTAAAAGTGAGCGACAAAACCTTGAAGTCAATCCGTTGCTTGACTGGTAGCCAGTGCAGGTCGGCGAGAAGTGGAGTAATGTGGCAACTGCGCCGCTCACGACAGACAAGCCTAGCTGCCGAGTTTTGCACCAGCTGCAATCGCCTGATCGCACATGCTGGTAGGCCAGTAAGCAGTGAGTTGCAGAAGTCGAGACGGGATGTCACGAATGCACGGACCAACTTGGACGTGGTATCCTTATCTAAACAAGCCCGAATTTTAGCAATGCTTTAATTTTAGCAATGTTATGAAGCTGAAAATAGGCAGATTTAACTGTGGAGCTGATATGGTCGTCTAACGAGTGGTCGGTTTGGAATATGACACCTAGATTTTGAGCTGATTCATCTGGAGATATACTGGCAGAGCCAATTTTGAGCGTCAGCCTTTCCAATTTGTGAATCACACTGGGTTTGCCCATAACTAGTAATTTAGTTTTATCATCGTTTAGTTTTAGAAAATTTGCTGATTCTTAAAATCTCTTTCCCGTCACGTCACGTAGATCTGATGGAATGTCAATCGGTTAATGATAACATGCTCAGTGTCAGTGCTGACACATAAAAAGACAACTCACACCGACAGGAGCAAATGGTGCGAGGAACAGGTTTTAGCTTCTTTTGAAATGTCGTCAAGTTAGGGGATGTCGTGACTTCAGTGTGCAATTAGCTGCTGGCTCTCGACGCGTACGAACTAAAGGTGTGGTCTCCAAAAATTCTGAGGTTAGTTAGTAGTAAAGAAAAGGGTTTGTCACAAGAACAGGTGGTAAAAATCAAAGCATGATATTAGGAAGTATTTACCATTGGTAGGCCGGGCCAAGAGAATGAAGGGACCTACAAGTGAGTGACAGAACTTTGAAGTTTTTATGTTGCTTGATGGGGAGTCAGTGCAGGTCGGTGAGGTGGGGTATTATGTGGCAGTTGGTGCATTCCCGACAGTCAAGCCTGGCTGCAGAGTTTTGTACCAACGATGGAGTCATAAGCGGCTTATTGCACAAGCAGGAAAACCTGCGAAAGTAAGATTTATAAGTCTAGATCAGACGTTACAAATACATGGACCAGCTTGGCTGTGGTATCCTATCTAAGCAAGCCCGAATTTGTGTAATGCTGTGTAGCTGAAAGTAAGCAGACTCGACTGTGAAGTTGATGTGGTCGTCTGGCTAAGTTCATTTTGAGGGTGAGACTTTCCTATTTCTGACTAGCAACAAGCTTGCCAATAACTAACATGATTTATCATCGCTCAATTTGAGAAAGTTTGCTGCCATCCAAGTGCAAATGTCAGATATACACGCTTCAAGGGACTTTAGAGAGCTCGTCATTCTGGAGGGCAGGGCAGGATACAAACATAGGTACAGCTGTGCATCATTTGCACAACAATGTCAGCCTAGATTGTGCATTCTGATTACATCGTCAAGAGGGAGAGTGTAAACTGCAAAAATAAGTGGACCAAGCACACATCCGCAGGGTATCACATACTTTAAAGGCTTCTTGGGCTGGCCATTGCTCATAGACATCAATGCTCTCAAATCTCCCACTAAGGTAGGATCAAAACTATTGCAGCGGAGTCCAGTGATGCCAGGCGAGATGATAGGCGCTCAAGAAGGAATTGATGATCAATGACACCGCTGCCGAGAGATCCAGTAGAACTAGTAGAGAAACTCTACCTTGGTCAGCATTCATGAAAATGTCGGTATCTACTCGAAAAAGTGCTGACCGTGAAGTGATTAGCTCTAAAACCTTACTGGTATTTACTTGAAATGTTTGAATCGTTATATGCGAGTTTAGTTGGTCTAGCAGTACTTATTCAGTGTCTTTGATTGCTACAACAGTAGGGAGATGCGAAAGTTGCTTAACTTCTCCTGGTCTAGTGTCGACGCCTAAAAATGAGTGCTTTAAAACACCCCCTTTGAAAGGTGCAGGGACAAGACCTAAAGCTGAGGATATACTTATTATGTCAGTTATGCGTGGCAGCAGCAAATCTATGCAGCGCAGATGGATAATAGTGGGTACAGGGTCTAGAGCAGAGGTCCGAAAACTCTGGCCTTTAGCCGGGTACGGCCTAGCTGGTACTACAGTTCGATCTAACGACCCCTAATTATTTATTGTTGGATCCGGCCTAATTGAATCGTTGCAGTTTTGTTCCCTTTCATTCCTGCTGGTTGCAGCTCAAGCTGTGGCCCGTGTTTATTTTTAGAACTGGTGTCGGGCACTTGTATGAAGTGCCTGGCCTGGACCCTACAGCTCTGCGATTTCTTCTGGCCTATTATGCCTTCTTGACCTGCAAAAATGTCGTAGTACGAAAAGTTTGCCGACCCCAGGTATAGACGGATAGTAGTACTCTTATACTCATAGATGTACTGTTGTGATCAGGTCACTAGTGGCAGCCTTGAAGACGGACATTGAGGTCAAGCAAGGAATAGGGTGTAAGAAGTCCAATGAAGGTGCTGACATTTGGATTGGTTATGGAGATAATTGATGGTCGACGTCACCATATGTGGATTGTACATCTTTGATCTCGCTAGATATTTATAGAAGCTAGGCTTGGTCTTAGCTTGGAGATATTGATAAAGGTAGAGATTTGTGCCCACAACAGTCGTCGTATGCCAGCCGATGGATAATGAGCCCTGATCGTTTGAATGTTTTCTCAAGCTTTCGCCTTGCAGTCCTAGCTAGCTAATGTTATGCAGTAAACCATGCCATCTGAGCGAGGGCGTACAATATGTTGAGTCAGAAGAGCAAATTCATCAATACAATCGGCTATAATCGTGTTGTAGCATCCTACCACTGAATGCAGATCGGACGGGAGATTGAACAGAAGGGGCGAGATACATATTTTGTGTGGACAGTAATAATTTCAAGTGTGTTTAGGTTTTGCGATTCCCATATGATTTTCGATTCCGAGGAAGACAAAACTGCAGACTGAATGAGATCCGTATACTCTCAGGAATCCATAATTTGGTAATAGTCGGAGTTAGCATCATACAATCGTGGGAGAATATTTGATCAAGTGCGTGACCCTTGTTGTGAGTGAGAGCATGCATGACAGCCACAAGAGAAATTGAAATCATCTGATGTGACTCGACCACATTCGACGATACAATCGGGTAGGCTTTACAACTTAATAGAGCCAGGTTCAAGCTCACACTCACAACCTTGCCGTTGGAAGGCCCCGATCCATATACGTAAGTATAAAAGCACGAACAGTGATCAACATACTCGGCACAAATCAGGCAGCGCGTTTACAGCCAGCTGTGCAGCAAGGCGATGCAACATATATTCATAGGAGGACAGCTTTGCATGGCAAAGAATAACAATAATAAAACATCAATGCTTGATAAAGTGCCCTAAGAGACGTTAATCTCTTTCTAGGTGCTTTACATTTGCTGCAAAGTAAACGATCGGATAGTTATTAACCGTCTTGGTCTACATTCAATCAAGGCAGTAACTTTTTCTATCGCACCTCCCACCGTATGCCATTTGTGCAGCACTGAGACTCTTGGCCACAGAGTAATGTGCTCCGACTTCACGACCTAGGTCTTACTTGGATTCGGGTCCTGCACTAGGCAATCCTCCCAAATTGCCCAGTGCAAACTAGCACAAGGTGACAGGTGCTAAAGCACCTCAACCGATATGCAAGTGAAGGCTGTTGGATCACCCAACCTTTGCTCTTTTCCTTACCTTTACCGCCCGGTAATTGCAGCTTGCTTTGCAATGCTCACGGTCAGCCGTAAAAGTTAAGTGCAACAGCAGCACCCCTCCCACTAGGCACAGGGGCCTGGTGACAGACAGACAGATGAGCCCGACGTCATTACCTGAGCCGCTCGTCATCCAACGACATGGCCAGCTTATGCCTCTCCTCCACGAGTTTCACTTTCTCCTCCAATAGCTTGGTCTCCATCCTCCTGTCCTCCTCCGTTTTCTGGTTGTCTGGATATGGGAAAGGAGAGACAGCATTCAAGCAGGCCACACTTGCCATCGAAAGGCGGGACAATGAGCGATGGAAGCATCAGAGGACTGGGCAGATGACACTAATGAGCAGAGAATGGCCCAGTACGTTAGTGCAGTGGCCGAAATCTAGCCAGTCATAAAAGCAGAGAAGCCAATCGCACGGTGATGCTGAGCAATCAGACTCACAGCAGCTGCAGCAGCAGCTGCATCGTCAGCGCATGTGAGAAGAATAGCAAGGACTAAAACACACGGGCCTCAGAGTTTCTGTGGGTTTCTGTTTAGTGAGACCCTCCCCAAGCTCCTCAGTATTTGCTAGCTAGGATTGAGGGTTGGATGAGCTTGGTTGGAGCTTATCGTGTCATTACGATACGTAAGCTAAGCATGAGTGGGAGTCGGTCTGGCTATAACAACAGAAAGCTATACATAGCTCCAGTGGTCATTTGCATCGTACCACTCGCTTTTTCGGAATATAATCGTGTACCTTGACCTCGTACGAACCTCAAATCCTTTGGAAACCGTGCCTTTAGTTCGCATGCTCCCAAAGCCTGGAACTCACTCCCGACTTCCGTCACAACATCCCCATGACTTGACTGCATTTAAAAAGAAATTAAAAACGTATCTATTCATCACAGTATTTAATGGGTCCATATGATTCGTCCTTTACGTGCTTACACGTGACGTGAGCGCTGCCACTAAGCAAACTTGCATGCTGACTCTGTGCACGTCACCCCCTAATCATGTTATTCTTGTTGTCTATTGAGCATGCTGCTACCACTAACCATTCGATCGTGCTTCCTTTGCAGTTAATGTATAGAGCCTTGAAAGAGATTGGATTCTCTGAGGGTGATATATCAAATGTATTATTATTAATAACATTATTTGCCACCCTTAATAGGAAGCACTTATATGTACATGAACTCCTGTGTGTAAAATCCCTGAACATATTCAAGTATGTAAATGTGTATGTCTATACATAAAAATTTATATCCCATGTACATATATAGATACATACAATATGCATGGGTATGCACCCAGGCTAGGTGCGGTTGATTGGGACGGGACGGCTGATACCAGATAAGGGTCACCGGCTAGGCCGGGGTCTGACCTCTGGGTATGGCTGGATATGCAATGACGAGAGGTCACCGGGACTCTTGGGTAACAGAAGTTGGCCGACTAAGTCGTGGTGTTGGACGCTCCCGGTCTCGCCGAGTTATGCATCTGGATGGGTGCAGGCGTGCTCCGGCGATGCGGCCACACACGCAAAGCGAGTGCTCAAGGCCCGAGCGGAGCTGGATAGCATGCTCGTTGGTACGGCTTGTATATTCTGCATTTCCCCTGTAGCGAGTCGTCCGTGGCTTCCCTCCGTGAGCTGGCGCCTTCGGTGAGCTGAGATGTACCGTGCTAGTGAATCCCAGTCACTGCAGCCAATGCTATTTTGGCTAGTACTTGTATGGATGGTCGCTCGTACTCAAGATTGCTCCTGCCCGAGATTGTCCTCCCCGTCGGGAGATTTGGCCTTGTGTTTTCTGTGCCTCCTCCATAGTGTGATGTACCTGGGATCCCCCATAGTTTTGTTTAGTTCCCCTGTTGTTGTTGGCGCATGCGATATTACAAAGAGGTTTAACCAGACGGCCACTCGTCTTCCCCTTGCTCAATGGCATATCTGTGTGTTGCTTGTTATTGAGTTGTCTCGCGTTTGCCTGTTTCCGATTTCTGTTTGTCCTTTGATCTACCTGTCTCGTTCCTTAAACCTGTCCCGTTCCTTACAGCTTTGATTTTACTACGATGTCAAAGGAACCAAACGGCAAGCGCCTCGATGAGTCTCAACGCTGCGAAATCATCTCAAAGCTAAGCAAAGCGTCTGCTCCCATCCCAGTAAGAGGGCCATAAAGCGGGAGTACGACGTTACAGAAGGCACCATCCGAAAAATTTGGGAGAGCCGTGAAGCGATCCAAGAACGATCTGCCCTGATGACTGAAGAGGCTCAGGAGAAGACTTTTCGAGCGTCAGTTGGAAGATTTAGGGAGCTCGACGACATGCTTTTTGTCTGCATTGACAGCACGCGTCGTGCCAGCCTTCCTGTACCACCATCCCTCGCCATAGCCAAAGCGAAAAGCATTGCTTCCTGCCTCTCAATTCCGGAATAAGATTTCAAGGTATCTTGGCAATGGTTAAGTCGATTCAGAGTTCGGCGTGGATTGCAAGATTCTCTTTCACGGAGAGGGAGCAGAAGTCAACAAGAACGATACGGAATTATTAGCTGCTTTAAAAAACCTTTACCCCGATTATCGTGCAATATGACCCTGAAAATGTCTACAACATGGACAAGACCGACATGTTTTTTTGATTGCTTCCAAGATACAGTCTTCTTATGCCAGACGAGGATATTTCAACCACTAGAGGCAAAAATAAGGCGGAAGATCGAGTTTCTCTGATTTTTTTGAGCCAATACAATCGGTTCACACAATTCTTTTCGCTTTGATAGGAAAACCCAAAGAACCAGCTTGTATTAAGGACCGACATTGGCCAGCTCCTTATTTCAATCAAGCGAAAGCTTGGATGGATGTAGGAACCTGTTGGAAGTGGTTCAATGAGGTGTTTTTTCCAGAACTGAAAAAATGAACAGGACGTCGCGTTCTATTGCTGATGGACAACGATCTGGGACATTTTGAAGCCTTCGAACGCGACAATATTCGAATTATTTTCTTTACCCCGAATTGTGCAAGCTGGAAACAGCCTTGTGACGTGGGGATAGTCGCAGCTCTGAAAACGCGATACAAATATTTGTATCTCAAGGATGTTCTTGACTTATACGAACTCGACGAGACAAAAAGTCAAAAGATGATCAGAGGCAAAGATTTCGACAAGGTCTGCAGGGGTCTTTTACGGGAACACAGCGAACCTGCTCAATGCTGCAAGTTTTGTAAAATAAGCCTGGGATTCTGTTTCGCCAAGCTCGATCAAAATGCTTTCGTCAAGGCCGAACTAATGACTTTAGAACCAGAACTGGAGGCAGATAGCAATGTTGAATGTGTGGGCACCGAGCTTGCGAAGGCTTTCGAAACATTGAATTTATCTATCGCTTCACCAGAACAGTAAGACCTCGTTCACGTTGATGACAGGAACAACGAAGAATATATTGATGCGGTATTGGAACATGTTGACGAGCTTTTTGAGACGATGAAGATTGTTGAAAGTGTGATGGACGATGATGACGACATTAATCCTCAAGATCTCAATGCCGGTTTAGATAATGGAATTGTATTTCAGGGGTTCGTATCCCTATATAAGCAGGTTCTCGACATCGAGGATCAGCTGCTCTACTCTGAAGTTCAAATTAAAGCTGATGATACATTCAACGATCTTTAGAAATCGTTTGAATCATTTCAGAGCAAGATCCGGGTAGTCTCTCTCAAAGACAAACGTAAGAAACTTCAAAACCTGCACCAAATGACGACTTGTGACATGTTTAACTAATAAATCTTGAACCCGGAATTCTAGGGGGAATATGCGTACTTAACCGGGATGTGTACTTAAGTGGGAGCCTACTGTAGATCAAATAATGATTCCCTCAGGAATGATGGCCTATCTCCCGACTCTTTATATTTTATATTGCAATAGACACTCTATTCAAGAACGATTTGAACGTGGAAATCAATGACTTCGTTGAAAATCGAATGGGGAGAAATAGCTAAAGACTATCTCTCTCTCTCTCTCTCTCTCTCTCTCTCTCTCTCTCTCTCTCTCTCTCTCTCTATATATATATATATATATATATATATGCGCGAACATTTAACCAAGCCCTCCAACACCTAAAATTCTCTCCACTTCCTTGCTGCATGTATTGCTGACATCCGAACATGGATGGCAACACATTCTCAAACTGAATGATGACAAAAACCAGCTTACTAGTTATGCGCAAACCAAAGGTGACTCAGAAATTGGAAAGCTTAACACGGCTATGCCAGCATATTTCCTGTTGTATCTATGCTAAATCTGGGTGTCCTGTTCCAAAGTGATCTATCACGAGAAGACCACATCAGCTCCACATGTTAATGCATAGAAAGAGATTAAATTCCCCAAGAGTGCTATACGAATGTATTATTGTTATAATCATTATTATTATTATAGTCAAGTCTGCCTACTTTCAACTAAATAACACCACAGAAATCCGGGCCACCTTAGACAGGGAATCTACATCCAAATTGGTCCATGCATTTGTGACATCCCGTCTTGACTTCTGCAATACATATTCAAGAGGAACGGCCTTTTATGCTCCCGAGTTCCTTCAAAGTGAGGCATATAAGTTGTGATAATAAGTTATGATCTGAAGGATGGTGACCATGCCACGACCATTCACGACTTTCACAGCAAACCGATATTCGTGGTGAAAATTGTGGAAACTCCGGGAAATGAACCCGAGGGTATGTCAGGCAAGTGTTCCATCACTATGTTGACCTTCCAGCTTATGAGAGGTGACTTACTGAAGCTTTGTAAGCCAGACATCCACGGCCAATAGCAAGGCATATTTTTAGCATTCTTTCGTTTTTCCGACAGGGTGTCTGTCCATCAGGCACTCGCTGCCTTCACAGTATCGCAAATGCTTCTTTTAGTCTTTGTTACCGACATTATTTGCATATTCATAATTTAAACCTTAGTCAGAACTCTTAAGCCTCACAGGTTCCATACTAGTGGTTTTTCTACGACAAAGGCACGGTTTCACTGCCGGTTAAAAGCCAGTTAAAATAGATCGTAGAGATATATGCATAGATATGCAGGATACGTTCAGGCAGACACGCGTGCAGGAAGAACATACAGAGACACAAACACTCACATCGACAGGCATAAACACATATAATTTGTATATGCATATATTCATATAATGCTCTACTCAAATGATGTCAGACGGCTGACTAGACTGCCGCAACAGTGTGAAAATAGCAACAGCATGAAAATAGCTCGCCTAGACAAGTAAAGGATACCAGCCAATTAGCGAAATATTAGGGTAGGTAGGCTTTATGGGACTCACTAGGTAGGTCGGGCCAGTAATCAAAATCGGCACTGCCGACTTTGATTGTCCACGTTTGAATCCAGGGACTCTCTAGGCGAACGGTTTCTTCTGTCGTCGTGCCCTCGCGGTATCGCCCTTAAGGTACTTGCTGCACTTACAGCCATTTCACGATCCATCGAATATATTGGTGAATACTCGGTGTTACACACGGCAGACAAAACATCTATGATAGGCAGCTGGAGCTGGTCGGCGATAGCAGCGCAGCAGCACGTAGGCGACAACCACACCTAAACTGACGGAGGGAGAATCAATCAGCGATCCGACGAGCCATCCGACGTCGGTCACGACCCCGTACTTCCGCCATACGCCACTCAGCTACAGGCTTACAGGGAAGTGCATCAGACCACTGAGGTCACGAATGGAGCAGTACACCTCCAAGCTAGCCAACGAAGGCAGTCACTAGTTAATGTGAATCCCCCCTCGATACTGTCGAACGAAAAACAAAACCTTAAGCACTCTTACTCAAGCGAAAGTTCTTTGGTGAATCACCATTCTTTCGACATCTCTGTGGCAAAGGCCTCTCCGAAAACCAGCACTAGGTCTCCGGCCCTCACTGATTTGTGAACATACCTTGCTCGATTGGGTAAACTCAATCCTGAATGACTGATTCAAGTAATTCGGCCCGACCACGGGGGGGGGGGTGCAAGGCAAAGGGCAGCCAGGATTGCAACCAGAGGCACATGTGCGAATCGCCATGCATGAGGCAGTGATCTCACCAGGCTTCGTGGAGGAACGTCTCAGCAAACAGTCCAGCTCCATCTGTCTGATTTCCAATGCGCACTGCTTTGATCTGAGCAATAAAACCCACACACAATGGGAGGCCCGCTAACTCGGAATATCACACCGTTTTTATCAGCAAGATGGGTAAAGCCCAGGAGGGTAATCCAAGCCACGACACCGAATGACTCCAGATCGAGCCACGAGAAAAGCCTGTTGACCCGAAACAGCAGCAGCAGCATGCATTCCACCAGGGAACCGCACCACGTGTTCTGCCCAAGTAGCAGTCCGACGGTATAAGGTCGGCCAGGCAGCCAACCAAAGCCACAGACCAGAAGGTAGGGTTGTACATGCGGATCGAGGTCACCTTGACATGAAGCATAGCCCAATTACAGATGGAAGCTTCCCACTGATGGCTCAGCGAACTTCGCCGCCGCGCGCGTACTTAAGCATCCCGGAAATGGAAAAGGAGCTGAGAAGGCTCCAAAAAAAAGAAATAGGAAACGCCACGCATATAGCAGCAGGGCACAACATGCAACGTGGCCCAACTTTCAGCCGAGCCAGTACCGAGGGACTGGGATCCTGGCAGCCACCTGCAGGCCAGAGGTACGCGATCCGCTGACTGAACTCACAGCACGATGCAAGGATGGGAAACAAGCGAAGCGATGATCACAGTTTCACACACAAGCAAAGTGAGCAGCAGCGGGGAGATGGAAGCAGCAACAGGGTCAGGGTTAAGACTTCGTGCAGGTGGAAAATAAAAAATTAATATCTGCCGACTGGGAGAAGGCCATGCATGAATATCATCCATGGAAGCAGATAGCCAATGGTGCAGGTGCTGATTTAGCGTAGCCTCACAATCAAGGGCAGTATTGATGGCAGCAGCAGTGGCGGGGGGGGGGGGGGGGGGGGGGGTGCAGTATGCCGAAATTGCACACGAATAAAAATACGAAATCGAATGACCTAGCCTGCACTTGGCCAGTATGAGAACAGGCAAGAAAACGCATTGCGGTAGATTACTTACAGACAGACGAGCTCCGACTCACGCCGCAACAAGAGGTTCTTCCTGTTTGCTGTCTCGAGGAGCAGGTCGACTAGCTGGCTGTTTGTATCATATTCGCTGCCTGCAAGAGTAGTCATACCTGGCTTTACCACACACCCACTTCGAAGTCCCGGTAGTCAGTGGCAAGTTTTCGACCGTGATGGATGTTAGCTAGCAGGTAGCACAATTTTCTTCATCGGCTGCTAATGGAGACTGCTATGATGTAAACACTGCTTTGTCTGATTCCAGCCTAATCAAGCCCAGGCCTGTAGAACAGTATGAACCTTTTTGCAGGCTGGCCCCATGATCTCACTTTGCTTTCAAATCTCACAAGGCAAGCTGAGAGACTATTTGGACTTAATCTCTCTACTCTCTCTCTCTCTCTCTCTCTCTCTCTCTCTCTCTCTCTCTCTCTCTCTCTCTCTCTCTCTCTCTCTCTCTCTGCGGCAGGCAGCAGTTGATCACAGGTGACATGTTCAGGCTGTAAAGAACAAAGATGATGAGTAAGGAATTAAGAGTAGGGGATCAGAAAGGGATGTGCAAGCTACCACCCACCACAGAGAGCCTCGGGCATCCGATCACCCTACGAGAGACTGCACAGGCACTTGATTCCCGGTCCCGTCGTTGCTCGAACTTTGTTGCCCAGCTCCGCTCGGCTCCTCCTCCTACCGGTCTCTCGTTCCGAGCCTTTCTTTGCTTTGCTCATTCTTGGCGCTGTTCATCGGCCTAAACCTCTGTCGTGCCCCGACGGACACGAGACTCGTGCTTTCCCGACTACGTTCAGCATTAGTCAGAAGCATGTATATATGCATATATCCGTCTGCAACTCCACAAAGCTACAACGACTGAGTGGGTGATACACACGAGAGTTTTCTATGGCACACTCAAAGCCTAAGCAGCTTTGGTTACGCATACTGCATCCAACAGACTTCAGCTCACACAACAAAGAGAAAGTGAGAAGCATAGCTAAGTCAGGAGTGCAGTCGATGAAGTAAGTAGCATTGAAAAGCAGCTCATGAAGGCTAGAAAGAATGTGCCATAGTCGGCAGCATGAGAATAGATTTCGTTGCATACGAATTGTACAAGTGAGTTGCACTAACCATTCGATCGTGCTTCCTTTGCAGCAGATGTGAAGCGCCTAGAGAGAGATTGAGTAAGCGCCTAGAGAGAGATTGAGTTCTTTGATGGCGCTTTATCAAATACATGATCGTTGTCACACTGTCTGGGACCTGCAGAGCAAAAACTTCTGTTGCTAGCAGCCTTTAAGCGAAGGAGTAAAACTGCTAATTTATTGTCCACAGAGGATTTGAATGCACGAGGAGGCTGAAACTGGTGCAGCAGTTCAGTGAGGTATGAAGGAGCCAAGCCGCAGCGGACCTTTTGAGTCAGTGTATAACTTTACTCTATATCCGTTGATCAACCGGGAGCCATCATAGCTCCTTCAGCAAATGAGACACCGTGACTGAACCTCTGTCTGCAGTTAGTCACTGGACAACCATTACTAGCTTTGCTCAGGTTTACTGTGTGCCTTTTCTCCTTGTTAAACTATGTTTTGGTGTAAGGTGAATCTAAGCTATGTGCTTCCAAAATTTGTTCATAGTACCCTGGTTTGGTCCAGAGGTTAATGTGCTTGCCTTTGAGGTACAAGGTGCAAGTACCAAGGTAGAAGGTGCTCACCTTTACAGCCAAGGTCGTGGCTGGAGCCTTGCAGCATATGTGAAGCACCTGAATAGAGATTCAGTCCTCTTACGGCGCTATACAAATATATATATATATATATATATATATATATATATATATATATATATATATATATATATATATATATATATATATATATATATATATATATATATAAGGCACGGAGGAAGTCTTTGAGATTTGCTAGATCGTCGTCAGACCCAAGCTTCTTAAAGCTGTGTTTAAGCCTTCGGCACATCTTTTGAATTTTGTTTTAGCAAATTGAAAGAAATCTCAACGACTTTGTAAACGGACAGAATGTCGGGGAGCATGCTCTTCGACGGCACTCTTTAAGTTTCATGCTTATTGCATCAGTGAGGGTATTGAGGCTGTTGGCAGAGTCTGGATGCAGATCAAGAAGACCTGCATCACAGATTTCAAAAATTTATCGGCACCAATGCTGTTCAAGCTGCGCAGTTGGACAAACTCGATGCTTCCGTGCACACACAACAGAATAGGAACAGTAAACGAGACCGACCAATGATCCGAGAGAGTCAGCACGCACATAACAACATCCTTAATGATAACGTGATCTAGGATATGGCCACCGACGTGAGTGGTATGATTAGCATGTTGAACCAAACCGAAGTTCTCCAGACAGTTGTCATTTCCAGCGGTCCTGAGCTGCTATTTCCATGCTACTCATTACCTCAACTGCTCTCCTGACTCTGTTATGCTTCCCACTTTCTCTTTGTTGCATGAGATGCAGTCTGCTGTCTACCGAATGCGTACCGAAAGCCGCTTAGGCTGTGAGTGTGGTATACAAAATATCCTGCGTAACACCCGCATAGTCTCTGCGGCTTTGTGAAGTTACAGACGGAGATACAGACAGACAGACAGTCAAGAAATGAGCGGGCCTAGCTGTTGCTAGGGTTGTCAACACGAATGTTAAAGTCTCATGAAATCAATAACGGCCTGTCACTCACGAATATTTAAGTAAGGAACTCCAAAAACTCCTCCATAAACGGCCTTAAGACAGCCAGAAGGAGGTCGGTAGATCACAACTGCGAGAGGCATGGTGTTTGGTGAGAACCTGATTGCAACTAACTCCGACAAAGATCGTGGACAAGTTGATCGTGGATAAGTAGCCCATTGGTTTTCAGTGACTGGACACTCAACAGATAAATTTAAGAGGCTGAGACTATTTCCGGCTGCTCATCACACCAAGTACACGTATATTTGCCTCCATCCCATGCAGCCATTAGCAGTTCGGTCAACTCCCTACGGTACCTGCTTTAGCTGGGCTACCGATACCGATAATAGCAACACTACTAGCCAGAAGCGTTGCACAGGCATCAGCTGAGTTGCATGGGATGCATTGAGTCTATGCCTAATCGCCACGCCCACCAACTGCCTGACTCTTGAGCTGGAGTAAGCAAAAGCCGAGCCAGAGTTCAGCCTTCGGGGTATGGGTACGCAGAGGCAAGGAAGGACCCCTGCCACCGAGGCCACACTAGGCCACCTAGGAAATGATCTGCTCGCCAGGTGGGCGCTGCCGGTGGGCTGGCTGCACTCTGCCGGCAGTGGCTGTGGGGGTGGGTTGGGGGGGGGGGACGCAGCACAACCACGTGACCAGGTGACCGACCTGGCAGCTGCATCTGAGCAACAAGCTTCTGGCTGCACGCCTCCAGACCGCGCAGTTCCTTATCGATTCTGGACAGCTCGGCGTCGACTCTGGCGGCCACTGACGGCTGCTGCTTCGGCGGCTTGCCTCCTTCCGCATCGAGCTGCAAAAAGGGAATCGGCGCCAGCAAGTCGTGAGCAGAGAGAGCATTGTCGGGAGACCCTCACCCGCCCTACGCTGCCACGCTGCTACGCATCCGGCGGCTGGATTTCCGGCTGAGACTCGAAGCCGGCTCGCGCTGCTTCGAGCTGCTCCACGGGCTCCGAGACTGCCGCGCTGCCGCCGAGAGCAAGCGAGGCTTGAGCGAGCAGAGCTGCTGCCGCCGCCACCATAGAAGCTGCACGTGCAGACCGACCGACGTCGGGACACCGCTTCGCCTCTCACCGAGGCCAGTGTCACGTGGCCGCTCGAGGCCTCGAGCAGCTCCTCCAGCAGTGCCTCGGTGGCCGACCTCTTGGCTCTCGGGGGCACCTGCCCTGCGCTGCTGCCTGCATCCGCATTCGCCGGCTCTGCCACGTGATGGAACGGGGACCAGTCGACATGGCCACCAGCGCCAGGCCAGCGGGCAGGGGCGTGCGGGCGTGCGCGCTAGCTTCGAGGAGCAAGCTCGCCCCGCCGGCGGCTTCGCGGTGGCCCTGGCGGCCGCCGCCGCACGAGAGGCTGCGACATTTGCAACAGTCGCTGACACTTTACGCGCAGGGCACCTGGCAGCGTTCACTCGATGGCGCGACACCCACCGTGGCGAAAGCTTTCAGTCTGCAGCCACTCACGGCGGCAGCGCTCGCTCTGTGTGCCAGGCAGCATGGAGGCAACAATGGCAGCGCCCCGGCGCAGGCCACGCTCGTGGGCTACTGCTTCGAGCTGGTTTTGAAAGTGGCACGACGCAGAGCGACACTTACTGATTTGCAACAGGTTGTCAGTCAGCTGGGCAATAGCAACTCCTAAGAAGAGTTGGCGTGGGTCGGGGTGGTTCGCACAAACGCCCATACGCTACCGTCCCCAAGCTGCCACCTTACCGTGGCCGCTGTCAGCTTTGGCAGCGTTCACTGCGGTGGTTGTTGTTGCCACTGAAGAGAGCGATAGAGGTCCAGTTCCCAGGTCATGCTCATTCTGCTCCATGAATGCTTCGGGAATCGTAGAAAGATCTAGAACCGAGCGAGAGAGCTGCTGTGCAGTGAGCACAACTCAATGGGCTATTGGTACGTAGTGCCGACAAGCTTCAACGTTCTCCTGAGACCAATTTGGGAAGCCACCTCCCAGACAGCCCCTATGTACACAGGTACTGCAGCCATTGCCATAACAGCAGCTTTCTCTACAACTGCCGAACACGTTGCTATTGCAGCTGCAGCCACCGACGGCTGTTGCAGCACGACCCTATCGTGACCATATCTGGTCCATGTACAGTCAACGTTGAGTTGCCAAGTCAAGAACAGACAACCTAAGCTGGAGCACACACACACACACTCACACACACACACACACACACACACACTCGCACACACTTGCACACACACACACACACACACACACACACACACACACACACGTACATACACACACACGTACATACACACACACGTACATACACACACACACACACACACACACACACACACACACACACACACACACACACACACACACGCACACTCGCACACACACAGACACACGTACACACACGCACACACACACACATACACATACACACACACAGACACACGCCCACACAGACACTCGCACACACACACACACACACACACACACACACACACACACACACACACACACACACACACACACACACACACAGACACACACACACACACACACACACACACACACACGGCACCACCACCACGAGGAGGTTCGGCAGAGCCTGAAACTGCAGGCTTGAGCAGGCATTTGACCATGGCATTTACTTGGCAGCTGCATCAGCAGCAGAAGATTGCAAATTACAAAGCTTTTCTGGGGGGACCAGCTGACACAGAGTGGTGACAGCACCTGTGGCAGGTCCTATATAGACTTGTCAGTACGGCTGATTGCTCAGGTCAGTGAGCCATACGAAGTAATTAAGCAGGGATGCTGCTGCTGTGGTCGCCTGCTACAGCAGCTGCAGCAAGCCGGCGAATGTTTAAAGCCAATGAGAGACAGATGGATTGCAAGTCAGGCCAGCATCCACGGGCTAGGATTGCAAGTGTGCAAAGGCAGGTGCTGTGCATGGATCCAGAAGGAAGGAAGCACGGCCAATGCTCGGTACTAATAATAATAACAACGATAAGTCATTTGTGTGGTGCCAAGTGAATTGTGTCTCGATCTAGACACTTAGTATACATGTGGGGGTTTATTGTCTAGTCACCTACACTCTGCCCTTCCCAGGCTATTTCATCATAGCATTGGCAAGCAAGCCTCAATGGGTAGCCCTCATTAGTAAGTGGCCTACAAAAAAATGCTCGGCTTTTGGCTGTCCATGTCAATGCCGCCTGCCCTGGTGTATAACCACGTGTTCAACCAGGTGCATAAGACTGAATCACGCGACTGAATCGTGCGACAACTAGCAGGCTGCCAAAGGCACGAGAGTGCGGCAAAGTGCGAACTGCTTCGTCGAGCAGCTCTGTCTGCTCTGCCGATCGGCGACCCACCACTTGTGCACCACTCTGCTGTCACCCTTGCTAATCTCAATGCCAGGCTGGTGCTCATGTGAGCCTGTGCCTGCTCGTGGCCGAGCCAGTCACACAGGCTCGTGCATGCTGGCGATTGGTTCAAAGCACAGGCTGATTCAACAGCCTCGTGTACACAGCAGGCAGAAGAGCCATTGCAGCTGTCCCTTCCACGTGAAGCGGGCAATAAGGAGTTGCCGGCTGGTTCGAGTCGAACCAGCGACTGAGGGTGATGGCAAAGTTCGGGAGGGGGCACCATACCCACAGGCCAAGACCCGGGAGTGACAGGCAGACAAATGCCCTCTACACCACTCTAGCGGTTATCGGTCTCTCTCCACCCTCCCCTCCCTGTCGCTCCTGGGCAGCCTAGCATTTCGGCAGAATCAGCAGCAGAATCAAGCAGCAGAATCAAGCAGCAGGCACGGTGCAGTGGTCGGCTCGACAGACCTAGGGCAAGAGCAGAGAGGCAGAGTGGGGCCTGTTCGATGGCCCGTGGAGAGAGAGAGAGAGAGAGAGAGAGAGAGAGAGAGAGAGAGAGAGAGAGAGAGAGAGAGAGAGAGAGAGAGAGAGAGAGAGAGAGAGAGAGAGGGGGTGATACACCCCACCCTGCAGAGAGGTGGTGACACACCTCTAGCCTGGGTTTGGTTGGCATGGATTTGGGAAGGTTTGACTGAAGCCGAATTTTGGTAGGTGCAAGTGCAAGTTCAAGTTTGAATTATAGGGTCAAGCCACAAGCAGCTCGCCGCCTCTGCCTCTAGTGAGTGGAGGCAGAGGCTGTGAGCTGACAGCGAGCACATATCGACAGTTCAATCGGCTACTGAGTGCACGGTGGGTGCATGCAACTCTGCTCCAGTGTCCTCGGGTTGCCAATGGAAGGAGCGACACGGGCTAACTGCTTCAAGGGTGGGCAGATTGGACTTCCAATGTGTGCATGTCACACTCGAGTGTCATGAGCCCCTAGACCCTGACTGGCTGTCTAGGCTTTTGGTGCAGCCTAGCAGATTGCCAACGAACCAGAGAACACCGGTTGAGGCAGCATGAAGCAGATGCAGTAGCAGCAGCAGCAGTGAGAAATGCTGGTAAGACAGCCTTGAGCCGGATCTCTAGCAGCCATCTCAAGAGTGAGAATGGCAGGTGACATGCTGCCTGCCAATCCTAGGCACGGGTATGCCTGCCTGCAGGGAACAAACCCAATGGCCCGTGACCGACCAGACGGTTGTGTCGAACCGTTTAGCAGCCCAAGATGCCCTTCCGGTGGCCTACGTCTGATTGGCTGGCTCTGGCAAAGTGAAGGTCTGGTCACACCCCTGGCTTTCTGCTGGCTACACCTATGAGATGGCAGTTAGACAGTCAAATTTCTTTGAAACTAGTACACCAGACCCCTCACACTGAGCTGATTCCCAGCTGACCTCACTCTCCTTGGGCTTGAGAGAATCCAGCAGCTGCTGCTCCTCCTAGGGTGCATCCTCGATGCATTTTTGGATTCAATACTTTATGTATGCAAAACCCGGGCATCCTGCTTCCAAACAGCATCCATCAAAATGATGGTTGTAAGAGGCTTGTTCACAGGGGAGGCAAGCACCGCCATTATGAATGCTAAGCTGAACATTTTCTATGATACCCATTACCTGACATTTGGCCAGCAGTTTCTGAGAATGCCCGGCTGGAACCTAAATCATCATTTTATTATAATAATAATAATGCATTAGCATAGCACCCTCAGAGAAATGAATATCTTTCTAGGCACTTTACTGATGCTGTAAAGAAAGCATGACCAAATGATTAGTGGTAACATTCGCAATATCATCGAACATGACATTGTAAGATGCTGTTATTATAAATAGCTTCAAATTTTGATTCACTCATGCTACACTGGACTGCCAGGGTGAAAGAGGGTCGGACAAAGAGGCAGCAGAGCTCTCAACTAGGCTCGAGATTGGCCGTTATGAATCACCGGGTCGCCTAATTTGTTTTGAGATCACGATGATCGCCGGATTTTCTGAATCCTAGCATATCTTTTGGCTGGCCCTGCCTCTAGCCACGGTTAGGTTCATGAGTTACTGGCAGGCAAGCCAGCTGGCTTATGCTGCTGGGCTTTAAGAGCCCGCGATGGACCGATTGTGGCTGCTCCGAATATCAGATGGTAAAGTAATTAATAAGCATGCTCAGTAGCCTCAGCTAAGCTGATATCCAATAGGAAAAAGTGTCTGGCTCGTCAAGCCCACATGAAAATCTACTCAAAAATTGTGTGCATTCTTTGAATACATATACCGGACTTCAAAAGCCCGTGCATATTACAAAAGCACTTCGGACATGCCGTTTTCAGTGATGGCATGTTTTTTTTTAAAGAAGCCTGTGTCCTAAATGTGACGGAATTCGGCGGCTTTCGGTGCACCTGAGCAGCAATTACATTGTCTAATGCAGTCGGGCTCTGCTCTCTGTCTCAAAAGGACTTACGTTTCTAAATGTATGGTGAACAAGCAGAATAACTTTCTCATTCTGAATTTGAATTAGTTGGATATTCCTCTGCCTAAGTGAGAATGGGAATTGAACAGCCCCTGCTTGTAAAACTAAAAACAAACTTAAAAGATGTACTTGCAACTTCTACCCTTGGTTTACCCAAAAATAAAGTATGATAATGGCCAGTGTGTTACAGAAAAACGCCGACCTCTTTCGCAATAGCAAACTTCCAGCTTCTAAGCTAAAAGCTATATGTCATTTCGGGCTCCAAGCCCAGCTATCTTTTGAGTGCAGAAGGGCAATGCTACTAGGTTGCCCGAAGTAATGGCCCATGCTCTGCTCGTACATAAGATCATCATAAGACTTATTCAGGGGATAAGGATATAATTCAGTACTTATTCTTATTCTTATTCAGGATTACTTATACTTATTCGGGATTCAGGGGATCAAGCGTTGGCCGATTGCTAACGATTAGGCCACTGGTCTCAGCTGCAATGACAAGCTACGTGCTAACCATTCCTATTCAGTGCTGCACAGAAATCGGGCGATTGTTGATCAATAGTATTGTCAGGGTCCTGTTTTCTATTTTGAGTGGGACGTTCTAAGACAAGAAGAGATTTTTTCAACAAATTTTGACTTAATGAAATCATCAAATGGTTGTCCTGTGGAATTCCATTATCGAAAGCTGCTTCCCGTTGCACTCAAGGGAGTTGCACACAGGAAGCCTCTATTATTTCAGAATGCTCAGCATCACTGCCTGCTGCTGATAAGGGCAGATGCCGTTCTGGCATTCACATATCACGACCCCTAGCACTGAGAAACCCTGTGGACAGCGCAGCACAGCACGTTCAGCTGCTTGAAGGAGCGGTGGCTGCATCAGTGCTTCGAGCCCAGACGAAAACGAGTACAGCTCTCGAATGGCGAGTGCAGAAGCCTGAGGCCGGGGCCCGCTCCTCCCGTAGTGCACGTAGTGGCTGACGACGAGCCTCCGATCCAGGCAAGAAAGCAGCTGGCAAAAGCAGTAAACTGGCCATCGAAGCATTTACCTACCATCGGCCGGCGAGGGTCAGTCGGGGCGAGCCTCGGCGCACGTACCTCGGCACGGTGACCGACAGGGCTGATGGCTGGCGGCCGACAGCCGCGCATGCTCCTGCTCCGCGGCTACCAAGTCGGCGGCGCCCTGGCCTCCACTGCTGCCACATCGCTCGTCGTTATGACCGTCGCTGCCGCGCTCACTGCTGTCTCTGCTGCGTGCCGGCGAGGCAGCCTCCGTCTCGCTTGGCGCAGCACCGCCGCAGCCACTGCTCCGGTCGGAGGCCATCCGGTCATCGTCTTTTTTGCCGCTGCTCGCCTTCGGCTCGGCTTTCGCCTCCTCGACGCGCTCACGCTGGGCAGCAGCAGCAGCGACGACGTCCTGAATCGCTGATGGGCCGACGGCGGCGCTGCTCAACCTCTTTGCCTCCTCTGCCACATGCGTCACACCGTCAGCACGGTCACGGTCGCGTTCGTCGTCAACGTCGCTAACGCCTGCCGCCTCGTGGCCTCGAGCAAGCAGTGTCAGCGTCGGCACTTCGACAGTGTCGCCTTCGCAGCCCTCCGGAACGCTCTCC